>CAMQGK010000058.1:5712500-6055000 GCA_947000775.1 Pterois miles | reverse complement strand
AAAAAAAAAATTTTTAGTCTTCAAACGGCAAAATCATATTGTGTGTTATTAAATAATGAATTCATAACCATAATATCAATAAATACAGACAGTAATAGTGAATAAATAATATAAAGGCACTGTGCCAGTGGAAATGGTTCCTGAGCCTCTAAGCAGGACACCGTACACAGTATAAATACAGAATGCAGCTGTTATTCATGTGCAGGTGTTTGTTAAATGGGTAACAGGCTACAGAGAGAAAACACTGCTGCACTGCCAGTGATAACTGGCTTAATAGCCAGTTAAATCAAAAGCCTCTATAGCTGTTAAAGCCGACTGACAGCTGATCCAGCTGTAATCAGCTGCCGCTGTCCACAGAAATGGACATCGCTTCATGTGATGCTTCAGAGGTAAGGATGTCTCATGTCCCTAAAAACATCTTTCCTCTTTCCTTGCATGATTTCTTTGCCTCTCTCCATGCATTGCTGGTGGGAGGGACCAAGGCACAAGGAAAAGATGCAAGTGAGGGAAATGTGGATTCAGATAAGAGACTTGGGATGCACCCCAGGTATTGTGTGTGCTGGATCACTGGATCAGCTTCCTGCAACACTAAATGGAACTGAGCCATTGTTAATGTTATTCATTCCCCCTGTGCATTCCCTGCTATGACAATTCAAAATGTGACAACAGGTCTATTGAGTTAAAGACACCTCTTTTATGTTTGCTCAGAGCCTGTGACGTCTCCTCCCACCCTCCCCCTCTCCATCCATGAACCAGTGCGCTGTACTTGCTCCATGCAGGGGACAGGCTTCTCCTGCCCCAGTGGGGTAGGTGGACGGCCCCCCTCATGAAGGTGGTGACGGGTGACATCTTGGTGGACATTACAGGCCGAAATGTCTCTGAGTATCTGCTCTTCACATCAGACAGACTGCGCCTGCACAGGTAGGACTACTGTGTGTTGGTGTCAATGTAATAACTGAGACAACCTTGAGACAAGGTTTGAAATAATTTTCAGTACCAAAATAATACTTTGGTCATTACCTTACTTTGAAAAGTAACGTATTTTAGTTGATTGAATAGTTGAATAGTTGATTTGGCACAGTTTTTGCAACAGATTCCCAGTGCACATATCTAAAAACAAAAATAGTATTTTTGCCCTCAAAATCATCTTAAATTAATAATAACTATTATTATTATTCAACAACTAAAACTGACATTGTGGCCTTCCTATTCCATTCTGCTTTGTGACAGATTCTCTTAATACATTTCCACTTTTATCCAGGACTGAAAAGCACTGGGACTTTCTTATTTTAAAAGGTGCAACTCTGTGTAGAAAGGCTGAAGAGGTACTGTTCAAATCATTTAAAATATGTGACCTTCAAGTCAGTTTGAGATAATGGACAGGATAATGTTAAATAACATATGATCACTAACCCCAGTGTGCTGTTTATAATAATTGCAGTATATAAATTAAGGTCTGAGGTATGGCCTTTGATGTGGGTAGGACAAGTAGTAGCAAAAAGCATTCTAGCAGGTTTAAAAATGCATACATGCCCTGTCAAATTTAATTTGATAGAAAGTGATATTTAACAATTAATTTGTTGTGTTTCTGTAATAACGAGGACCTATTTTCACTACATTAAATACTACATTCAACACGCTTCTGAATACAAACTTTGTATTTTTTTTTTTTCAACCTGGAAGTTTAGTCGTCTAAAACAATGATTCTCAGTCAGTCAGGCCAGTGTTGGCTACCGGCTGCAAAGATGTTATCTGAAGAACCGATCATCCACCCACTCCCTCCAGCCCCTGCTGTCTTTCATGCCATAGTAAGGAATGAATGCCAGGTGATTCGAAGTGTGTGTAAATACGCATTCAGTTCTGTGTCCTCATACTTTTTATTGCTGAGTGTCAAAGCTGAGTCTCTACCCAACATCTATCAGCAGTGAAAATCTTGTGCTTATATAAGTTGTGCATTGTTCAACTGACCAAAATATATAACAAATATGTACATACAGTATTTTCTGTAGCTATTGAGGTTCACATTCCAGCCCTAACACTATTTACAAGGACAATCATCCTATAAAAAGTGGTAGTGTAAAGCCAATTCAAACTGGATATTGTTATTATGAGTGCAAACTGAACTCATAAGCATATTTCGCAAAATGCTGAGTGAATGAGTTTGTTAACTCATTAAAAGAGTTTAAATTTAACAAACATTTAAATGTGTACTTTTTGGACTATTTCGATTTTTTTCTATTTTGTCCACTGACTTTGTTCTCAATAGATATGGTGCTTTAACAGTGGGGAACATCCAGAAATCAATCCCAGCATCCTTTGGGAAAAAGATACCTCCAATGGTTCGCAAGATAGCAGTTCGCAGATCAGCTCAGGTAAGACAGGCACTCTGAACTGGAAAAGAAGTTCAGAAGTACAGTATTTCAACCACTGACAGAGCAACTGCTTGTGTTCAGGTTCTGTACAACAACAAAGGTTACCACAGCATGCCAACATATCTGAACGTCCTGAACAATGCCATCCTGCGTGCCAACCTGCCTGCATCCAAGGGCAACCCTGCTGCCTATGGTAATTACATAAATCACAAGAGATTTTTTTTTTTTAATTTTGAAGACTTGGATGTGTCTCCCCAGTTACATTATGCCAAATAAGTGTTGTTGAATAAAGTTGTATTGTTTGGGGCCCAGCCCCTGGTTTGGTTATCATCTACATAAATTAGGTTTGTTATGTATTTTGTTATATGTGTTTTGCAGGCTTCACACTGACAAACCACCCAATGAATCGAACCAGTGCCAGCCTCTCTTTGGACTACTTGTAAGTTGAGTGGCAGCACTGATATTTAATGCCTTAAAGGATAAATTAAAGGACCGTTTTACAACTTGGGGCATATTTTGTAGTTTTGGCTATTAGTACAAATATGGATAACCAAGAGCTCTAGGAATGGAGTGACATCACAAAAAAAATCTGACAAGCCTTTTTGATGATTAGAACAGAGTCGTTGGACTGTACTGATCCATAATTACCTCTGTTGTTTTCCAGCAAGAGCAGAGTTTTACAAAGTAACTTTAGCAATGTTGCCCTTGTGAATTCAGGAGTATGAAGTCATTTTGGACAGATTCATGGATGAATTATCATGGATGGTTATTATTACATTGTTTACATCCCTTTGTAAATGTCATGTGATCTCATATGTATCTCCTCCTTTCTCCTCTCATCTCCTCTTGTCTTCTCTCCTCCTTTCCTCTGCTTTTCTCCACTTCTCCTCTCTTCCGCTCTCCTCTCCATCTTTCTCCTGTCCTCATCTCCCCACCACTCCGCCACACTTTTTTCCTCTCTCCTCTCCTTCACTCTTTTCTCTTCTCCTTTTCCAGGCTCCAGGGGACAGATGTGGTGATTGCCATCTTCATCATTGTGGCAATGTCCTTTGTGCCAGCCAGCTTTGTGGTTTTCCTGGTTGCAGAGAAATCCACAAAGGCCAAACACCTGCAGTTTGTCAGTGGCTGTGACCCTGTCATCTACTGGCTGGCTAATTACATATGGGACATGGTGAGGACATGGAGTTTACAATGTGTGTGACTGATGTTATCAGAAAGAGGGTTGTGGATGTGTAGGGGAAATACTAGTTTTTGTTAGTCATGCTGTAAATACTACAGTATTTGTCCCAGTCTGAACATCTTTTCTCCTCTCATCATCATTTCTCCTCAGCTGAACTACCTGGTACCTGCCACATGTTGTGTTATTATTCTGTTTGTGTTCGACCTGCCAGCCTACACCTCCCCAACTAACTTCCCTGCTGTCCTGTCCCTATTTCTTCTCTATGGGTGAGACATCTGACCACACACACACACACACACACACACACACACTTATTTACACATTTTACTTAGGCATTATAATCTGTTTAGTTTGTGGTGGTTACAGCAGTGAAAAATGATAATAAAAACAATCGTTTGTCTCACAATGTTGCTGTTACTCTCAGTCTCAGTCATCTGCACACGTTATTGTGAACAGCTTTCAACAGAACTTATTTTTTCATTTTTGTAACACTTCATTTGTTTGTTTATCTCATTCAATAAAAGTATTAACAAAACAGAACAGGCAACAACAGAACAAGGTTTGACAGTTCAGGTGAACAGTTTAAAATTACATAATTGCAGTAGGGCTGTTTGACAACACAAAAAAGCTTGTAGGTTGATACAGTGGGTTGTTTATTACGGTTACTGGTCCATTTGCCAACTCCTTTTGTGTACATGTCTTTGAGCAAGACAACACCAGACTTTCTATGGATGTTTGTGTTTGTTTAAGTACAAGTATATATATTTTTTTATGTTTATATTTTACAAAAATAATGTGCTAATATGGAAGAAGCTATAAATGACATTAGCAATCAATGTGCTGGGAAGGATCAATGCACCACATAGATAATTAATGGAAAGGGAATCTCAAACATATATGTTACATTGATCGGATGCTGTTTGTTAAAACCCAGCATTCAGAGTTTGCCACTCCTCCTCAACTCAACAAGCAAGCAAGGGAGAGAGCAGCAATGGTAGAGTGAGCCATAGAATGAATGAAGAAAGCGAACATTAGTGAGAACAAAGCAGTGAATCAGAGAAATAAATAAATATTTTCTGATTTTTACATGGTGGTTATGTTCTAATGCACAAATAAACACAACCACAACTGCAGTAAGGTGGTGAGTTACTGGATTTTGAATGAATGCAGCCAAACAGCAGGCTTCATCCTGTCTGTGGTGGCTCAGTGCTGGTCTGTGTCAAACTCAAACTGGCACACCACAGCACTTTGCACACAGCAAGAGAGACAGAGGAGCTGTTGTTACACTGGAGCACATGCACATGAAGTGCATCAATTAAAAGTGAATTGTAGATCCTATGTTTAAATGGATAGCATACCCTTCATTAATACTGCATAAAAGGCAGAGGGCAAGCGACCTTCCATAAAACAATGATGAACTACTTTCTACTGAAAAATTAAGCCCTGTAAAAACTGTTAACAGTGTGTTCACTGTGTTCATCCATAGTAACAAATACTGTTCAAGTAAAGATTGTTGATGTTGACTTTTCTTAAATGTCATTTTTCAAAGCTGTGAGTAGCACAAACAAAATTCCATTCACCTCCTTGAGTAATCTGACCCATATCAACATTAAGAGAATATTTTCCACTCTGTTTTTCAATTGTACTTTAAATGCAAGATATGAATCCCTGTAGCAGTCAATTGTAAATTGTACTTGCTATCATATTTTTGACATAAATACAGTATGTGCTCACAATGCTGTTTCATGTTGCACAGATAATGAAAGAAGAAGAAGAAGAAGATCTACCTTTATTAGTCCCACAATGGGGAAATTCAATTTACACTCTGTTAAACTCATACATGGTACATGCAAACCTGAAACACACATACATGCATTAATGGAGAGATGTCAGAGTGATGGGGCTGCTCCTGACAAGCGCCCCGAGCAGTTGGGGATTTGGTGCCTTGCTCAGGGGCACCTCGGCAGTGCCCAAGAGGTAAACTGGCACCTCTCCAGCTACCAGTGAAAACAAAAAGGGCAAGGGTATGACATTTCATACCACAGTAACTTGAAGTTTCATTATGTGGAAACATCCATGGGTGGAGCAGTTTTGATTCCTAGATCCCCAAACTGTTAAGCAACTAATAGATAGATAGATATAATAGATGCTGAATAAGGCTTGAAGGCTGAAAGGCACCTGAACATAAAACTTTTACTTTAGGCTAAAAGTGGCTAAAGATAAGATGCAGGAGAGACAAAGAGAATGAATGAAAGAGAGAGAGAAGAAGATTTAAGATATTTCTTTTGATGTTACTCATGTAGAACATAGTGAATCAAACTTGACTGCCGACCACACTCCCCACTGCTTTGCCTTCATTCTATCTGATGACAAATAAAATATAAATATATATTTATATAAAATATAAAAATATTTTTACACTTCTAAATGGGTGCAGTCCACGCAGTCTGCCCAGGGAATTCAACTCAGTAGGTTGGGGACGGCTGCTCACTAGTGTGGGAGGATTTCTTTATGGCTCCATGGAATTTACAATGTTTTGTGGATATGAATTTTTGCTGTGTCATCCCCAATCAACCTTATACAATCAATATGATTAAATTGTTGACTACATAAGAAAGTTCCTCTTGATTTTAATCCAGCCCCTTAATTTTGCTCTCAAAGTGCACCAGATTGATGCATTTAATTTAAAATGTACAAAATTATCATCCATCACAATGTGAAGCTTTGGAGGTCTTAAGTGATTTTGCTCAAGTTGAGTGTTCTTCCTTCCAGATGGTCCATTACTCCCATCATGTATCCAGCATCCTTCTGGTTCGAGGTGCCCAGCACAGCCTATGTGTTCCTCATAGTTATTAACCTCTTCATAGGCATCACTGCAACTGTTGCTACGTTCCTACTCCAGCTCTTTGAACATGATAAGGTCAGTTTGACTCTTGTTATTGTAAGCTCAGATACTGCAGCTTGCCAGACATTTTCTGAGGATTTAACTCCTAATGACAAATGTCAACAATTGATTCTTATACTACAACTGGAGTAAATATTAGCAGTTAGATGTTACACTCAGACTCATCATCTCTGCCACATGTTGAGAAGATGATAAATCTAAAAATAAATCCTACTAAATGAATATAGAACATTGTGCAATAGACCTGTTTGCTTTTGTACTACAGCTTATCAGACATGGCCTTTTGTATGTACATTTATATTTATT
Source organism: Pterois miles (assembly GCA_947000775.1). Taxonomy (NCBI): domain Eukaryota; kingdom Metazoa; phylum Chordata; class Actinopteri; order Perciformes; family Scorpaenidae; genus Pterois; species Pterois miles. The sequence continues at coordinate 6,048,237 of CAMQGK010000058.1, read as the reverse complement.
CCTTCACTATTTTCACCTCCTCCAGGATCTGAAAAAAAGTCAACAGTTACCTGAAGTCTTGTTTCCTCATCTTCCCCAACTATAACCTGGGCCATGGCCTGATGGAGATGGCCTACAATGAGTACATCAATGAGTACTATGCCAAAATAGGTACAGTCATCACTAGGCTGCTGCACGCAGAATGCATGTCACATGTTGACATCGTACTTTAAATCTTAGTTTCTCTCCCCACTCTTGTTTTGACATACATTAGAAATTGTAGACAGTTCTTCGGTTAAAGCTTGTGCTAGTGAAAAAAAGAATTAGAAAATGTGCATGTGTGTGATACACATTACATAAAAAAACATATTTATGTACTGTTTGTCATGCGCAAACAGGGTGATTCTAGAAATTTGTCACTTTAAGTAAAACAAAAAAATAGCTTATTGTGTGTCATTGTAATTTTACCTTTTGTTGCCTTTATTGTTTAAAGATAATATCCTCAAAATTTGAATTATAAATGGAAATATCTGGGGACTTTACTTGAAAATCTACTTAATATACAACAAACAATTTTATTAGTATGGTGTTATTCTGTACAGTATTTTTCTTGTCAACAAATCCCATGAAAAAACAAAACCAACATGTGACCTTCTCTCAATACTTCCATACTCTGTGGCTCTCAGTCCCTCCCTACAGAAGAAAAATGCCCCACAGATATGTATAGTTTGATTTAGAAAAAAAAATGCTGAATAATTTCCTAAAACTGAATATTGGCCATTGTAATTTTTAGCACAGACGGTATTAATTTAGTATTTTCAGTCAGTGTTTTCCTCAGCATAATGAACATGCATCAAACCCACAGTACTGCACCACACTGCAAGCTCATATGACATATCTGGTTTGGCCAGCTTCCTGCTAGCTATATGCGGCTGTAATAATGGATATATTGGCTGTAATTCATCACTAATATTATCTTATAATACACTGCTGTATGCTTTAAGCCTGTACCGTAGTGGATGTATTAACGTCTCTGTTCCTAAACAACCAGCTATCATTAGCTAGTAAGTAGTGCTAGTAGCATGACATAAACAATATTTAACATAGTTGTAGGTTATTTTTCCAACACGCAGGGCAAATACACAGGAAACAATATCCATGGTCTGTGGTCTATTGTACTTAAACTTTGGAGGTCTTTAGCATGAAAAATTTTGAGGTTGATTCCTAGCAGACAGCTTGCAGCTATGACAATGCCCATCTATTACTCATTGTGGCCACACACTTAGTTAGGCATTAATTTAAGCCTTGTTGTAATTTAAACAGGTGAATCATATAAAAATTTGAGGTCTGTGGGGATTGACTTGCTTTTAGAACTAGCCTCAAATGGTCATGCAACGAACTGCAGTTTTTGGAACTTTATTTTTCAGTTCCGGAGGTTGCCGTTTGCTCAAACTTGGAGGAAAAGTATATTTGTTTTGGACTCAGTGGAGGAATAATCCACTTTGATGTTTGAGACAGTATGTGTTTTCAGTTTGAAGTCTATGGCTCCGAAGAATAAAAGGCAACAATTATTAGCTGGAAACATGCATTGTTGGTTTGTTTTTTTTTTTCACAAGACTTGTTGACAGTAAAAAATAAAATAGATTATTTCCATTACTTTAAACTATGCCTAAACAAGGTTTACCTACAATTCTTTTACTTTTCAACAGACAAATGTATGTGAAAGAATCTGAAGTGAGTAAAGTAAGCATATGCAATACAAGTTGTTGTGAATGTGTTTTTTCAGGCCAGTTTGACAAGATGAAGTCTCCATTTGAGTGGGACATTGTGACTCGAGGACTTGTTGCCATGACAATTGAAGGCTTTGTTGGTTTCCTCATCACCATCCTCTGCCAATACAACTTCCTCAGGAAACCCCCGTGAGTGATGTGTTTCTGTCTGAGTGTGTGAGGTGATTTTACTGTCAGTCCCTCAGAATTAAAGAGTGACCTTTTAAACTATGCAATTATATATACTATTGTAATAGGTATCAACCCCTCCAACCAAAATAGTTGGAGTAATAATTGACTGATGATTGACTGGTGCTTTATCTCAAAATGAAAAAATCATTTTATGTCTGTAAAGTATTGTCTCTCTAGGGTTGTTAACAAATGAGGCACTTAATAATGCAGTAATATTTGTTTTTTTTTTCACGTTGCCCAACTGACTCAATTTTCTACAGATGTCCCATAAATTCTTGTCAGAGTCATCACTCAAATCCAAACACAGAGACATCATACACACACAGTGCTACTATTGACAGACCTCACCCTTCACAGTAATATCAAGTTCTCCAAATGAATTCAAATCAGATTTTAAAAAGTTCTCCATGTCACCTCATGTCTAAAATGTGTATATAAAAAGAGCTAAAATTGGGGACTGTCTAAAAAGTACAGGCAAGTTGACCAAGACAGCTGTTTTTGATAAATATGTACATATACTGTATATATGTACATATTGGGAGGTCTCCACGAGCCAGAAGGAATGAAAGTAGGACTCGAAACAGCTCTTTACTATCACACTGCACGTTTAATGTTTGCAGGGAAGCTCAGATATTCTTCACAGGTCGCATAAATACACGTTTGCTGAAGGAAAAGCAAATAAATGCTTTGAGAGTCCCAACCTATAAACAAAAGCAGCATACTGGTACCTCGTCTGACCTCGAGGAGTACAGGTCACGTCCTCACGTCGGTGAGCGTCACCATAGTAACCAAAAGCATTTAAAGAAACAGTACACAGAGAGGCGATCATTACAATATGTGTATAAATATATATATATATATATATATGTGTGTGTGTGTGTGTGTGTGTGTGTGTGTGTGTGTGTGTGTGTATGTTCATAATGTATATGTACAGTATGTATGTATGTACAGTGCTGTTCAAAAGTTTGTGAACCCTACAGTGATGGTCAGATTTTTTTTGGTAAAAAAAAGTACTAAAATAGCCTTATTAAATGTTAAGTTATACCCCAATCCACAATATGACATTCCAGAGAATGGACTCAAACAAAAGAATTTGTTATATTGTCATTCTTTATTTAACAAAAGGGAAAAACTAAGAAAAACTCACATTTAATGGGTGCAAAAGTATGTGAACTAGAGGTAAGAACTTTAGCCCAAGCCTGAGTCCGAGCCCGACCCGGCCCAAAATTCGGGCCGGGTCAATTATTACGTTCGGGTTGGGCCAGGCTTCTCGCTCATTAACTTTTTTTAATAAATATATATTTATATATTATGTATACTAAAACGATGTATGGATATTAAACTAAGGAATACTTGTTATAAAATAAATAATTTGGATAAAACAGAGAAGGCGCTGTATGGTAAGATATAAATGTTTATTGAATATGCATCTTACAGTCTTGTTTAACTGGGAGAATTCTTTGCAAAAGACAGGCTTTAATTTGTTATCATTATGCACAGGCATCGTCACAAATGTGATCACACAAATAGCAGCCAGTCCCTTTTCCCGGAGCAGTGCTCTGTCCGGGTCTGACTGACGCATCCCCTCCCTTTCCTCCTCCTCCTAAGTCCTCACAAATAAAATATAAAATTTTGGGTTTGTTTCGGGTTCGGGCCTGAAAATCAAGTTAATTGATCGGGCTCGGGCCAGGTCGGGCTTTAATACCCGTGGGCCTGGGTCGGGTCGGGCTGGATTTTTTAGGCCCGATCTTACCTCTAATGTGAACCCCTTCAGTTAACAGGATATTGCACCTCCTTTCGCAGTAATAACCTCAATCAGTTTCTGTAGTGACTTATCAGTCTCTCCCATCTACTTTGGGGGATTTTTGCCACTCTTCCTCGCAGAACGCAACCAGTTGACAGAGGTTGGATAGGCGTCTGGCATTAACTACCCTCTTCAGGTCCCGCCACAGCATTTCAATTGGAATTAGGTCAGGACTTTGACTGTGCCAATCCAGAACATGAACCTTCTTCTTCTTCAGCCATTCCTTTGTTGTATTGCTGGATTGCTTTGGATGATTACCATGTTGCATGATTCATCTTCTGCCAAGCTTTAACTTCACAATGGATGGCTTCAGGTTATGTTCCAGGATTTTACAACATTCCTCAGAATTCATCATTCTCTGGAATATGTTAAGTTGTCGAGGTCCTGAGGATGAAAAGCAAGCCCAGATCTTTCCCACCACTATGCTTCACTGTTGGGAGAAAGTTCCTTTGGTGGAATGCAGCGTTGACATTTCGCCAGACATGGTGGTTTTGGTTGTGACCAAACAGTTCAATTTTGGACTCATCTGTCCATAGGATGGATTTCCAAAAAGCTTCAGGTTTCTCCAGGTGCTCTTTGGCAAAGTTGAGATGGACAGCTTTCTTTTTAGTGAGCAGAGGCTTCTTCCTAGCAACCCTTCCATGTAAGCTATGTTGATTAAATTTTCTTCTTATTGTGGAAGCATCCACACATGTCCCAGATGTAGCAAGAGAGTTCTGCAAATCCCTAGATGCTATGTTTGGGCTGGCTTTTACCTGCATTGTCATTTTTCTTGTGGTTCTTGCTGATATTTTAGAAGGTCGTCCACTCACGGCAGAGTTGTAGTCTTTTTTTAGTGTTCTCCATTCATTCTCCATGATCTGCCTCACGGTGGAACGATGCTCAGATTTTTTTGAGATGACTTTATAGCTTTCCTCAGACAAATGTGCTGTCACTACCCTCTTCCTGAGGTCCTCTGAGATCTCTCTTCCTCTAGACATGATTCACCTGTATGGGTTTACCTGGGTAAGACTCAAGTTCTGGTTTTATTGGTCCATTTCAGAACTTAATTTAGCCACCAATTTGTCCCATCGGATTCTACTTAATTGTTTCTTTTAAGCAATGCAACTGTCTTTTTAATTAAGTCTTGACTACACAATTGATTTAGAAAAAAAAAAGTATATTGAATTGATAAACTTACACCTGTTATTTCATATAAAAATAATGGTTCTGATTAAATAAGGAGATCACGTTGAAACAATAGAAAATGCTCAAGAGGTTCACAAACTTTTGAGCAGCTCTGTATATATATGTACATATATATTATATGTTATATATATATTATATTTTTTATATATTTTGTGAGCACATAAACTTACATACATATGAAGAGTATAAAACTGAATCAGAGAAAAGCAATTAAAGCTTTTAGCATATTGTAATTCAAGTGTTCTGAGACAAAACTGGACTTTTGCCTCCTCATGGCTCTGTTTTCAGAATTTAAAAAAAATCAAGCTCATGACAGGAGACTTTAACCAATCACAGGTCATTTTCAGGGAGAGAGCGTTCCTATTGGCTGTGCTCTGGCTGGCTGGAAAGCGGTGCTTGGTATTTCCTCAACAGATCTCAACATGGCTGCGGCTCACGTTTTACAGCTAAACAGTACACTACAAGATGTTTCTGAAAATATTTGAGGTGAGAAATAGGCATTACAGTAAAAGAATATTGATTCATCTTTAATCAGCGTAGTCCGTGCTGCATAGTTTGACCATTTGGTCAGAGTTTGTGAGTGACTGACAGTCAGCTCTCATCGTTGGCAGCTGGATGGCAGACTCCAAATCCACTGTTTGTTTCTGGTCTGTGCAATCTTGCAGATGCCATTAGGATCACCGGAGGACACACAGGCACATGATTTTTTCTGATTATGCCTTGTCCCATGCTCTACTGTCTGGATATTAGTGACCATTTTATGAAAATAACATTTTTTTAATCATATTTGGTCCATTTCTACCCACCCGCTCAACACAAAAAATGAGGCAGGATGATTTCTTAAAACTTCCAATGAAGGTCCACCCGCTTCCAGTGTAAACACAAATACAAATAGTTTTTGGATAATATACAGATACCAATAGTAGCTTTCCATTACCATTACCATTCCATTACACTTACTACATGTTTATCCACGGTAAGGTGCAGCCAGCTATGCTTATACTCTCTGGTCTTATACCAGAGAGCTCCCTGCTCGCTGGTGTTTGTTAAAAGGCATTTTAGAAAATGTAGGATATAACCATCTGAAGTACACTGAAATAATTTGTGTGTGTGTCCAGGAGGGTTCCAGTCAGCTGTCAGCCTATAGAAGATGATGATGTAGATGTGGCCTGTGAGAGACGAAGAGTGTTGCGAGGAGATGCCGACAATGATATGCTGAAGATTGAGAACCTGACTAAGGTTTAAACACTCATCTCATCAACATTTAGAAAATTCCTAGAAGCTACAGTTTCTTTTTCAGAAATTTGCACACAATTGCAATTTTGCTCAAATATCACTGACTTTTGACTGATGTGTCTAGTTATGCCAGTACAGCAAATAAACCTACCAGTTAAACCAGTTATATATATATATATATATATATATATATAAACTACATGTGTTCAGGTTTATAAATCCAGGAAGATGGGTCGTATCCTGGCAGTGGACCGGCTGTGTCTGGGCGTACGGCCTGGTGAGTGTTTTGGACTGTTGGGAGTGAATGGAGCCGGGAAGACCACCACCTTCAAGATGCTAACGGGAGACGAGTGCACCACTGGAGGAGAGGCCTTCATTAATGGAAACAGGTCAATGCCAGAAAAATAATATGACTTTTGTATTTAACTTTGTGTTCTTCTGTATTCTTTATGCTTCAGCTGCAAGGCAAAAACAGACGTATTAAGTAATGTTCACTGCTAACCATCTGCAGTAGAGTGGTTGGTACTATGCTAAAGAGCTCAGTGACTTTCCATGCACGCACTTTTATGGAATAATTTTCTATATTTGAACAGTCAGCTGTAAGTGCTGTTATTGTGAAGCAGAAATGTCATCAGCTCAGCTGAGTGCTGTGATTTACAGTACAGACCAAAAGTTTGGACACGCCTTCTCATTCAATGAGTTTCCTTTCTTTTCATGACTATTGACATTGTAGATTCACACTGAAGGCATCAAAACTATGAATTAACACATGTGGAAATATGTACTCAACAAAAAAGTGTGAAACAACTGAAAATATGTCTTATATTGTAGTTTCTTCAAAGTAGCCACCTTTTGCTCTGATTACTGCTTCACACACTCTGCATTCTCTTGATGAGCTTCAAGAAGTAGTCACCTGAAATGGTCTTCACTTCACAGGTGTGCCCTGTCAGGTTTAATAAGAGGGATTTCTTGCCTTATAAATGGGGTTGGGACCATCAGTTGTGTTGTGCAGAAGTCAGGTGGATACACAGCTGATAGTCCTACTGAATAGACTGTTAGAATTTGGATTATGGCAGAAAAAGCAGCTAAGTAAAGAAAAATGAGTGGCCATCATTACTTTAAGAAATGAAGGTCAGTCAGTCCGAAAAATTGGGAAAACTTTGAAAGTGTCCCCAAGTGCAGTCGCAAAAACCATCAAGCGCTACAAAGAACCTGGCTCACATGAGGACCGCCCCAGGAAAGGAAGACCAAGAGTCACCTCTGCTGCGGAGAATAAGTTCATCTGAGTCACCGGCCTCAGAAATGGCAGGTTAACAGCAGCTCAGACTAGAGACCAGGTCAATGCCACACAGAGTCCTAGCAGCAGACACATCTCTAGAACAACTGTTAAGAGGAGACTGTGTGAATCAGGCCTTCATGGTAGAATAGCTGCTAGGAAACCACTGCTAAGGACAGGCAACAAGCAGAAGAGACTTGTTTGGGCTAAACAACAAAAGGAATGGACATTAGACCAGTGGAAATCTGTGCTTTGGTCTGATGAGTCCAAATCTGAGATCTTTGGTTCCAACCACCGTGTCTTTGTGGAACCAGAAAAGGTGAACGGATGGACTCTACATGCCTGGTTCCCACCGTGAAGCATGGAGGAGGAGGTGTGATGGTGTGGGGGTGCTTTGCTGGTGACACTGTTGGGGATTTATTCAAAATTGAAGGCATACTGAACCAGCATGGCTACCACAGCATCTTGCAGCGGCATGCTATTCCATCTGGTTTGCGTTTAGTTGGACCATCATTTATTTTTCAACAGGACAATGACCCCAAACACACCTCCAGGCTGTGTGAGGGCTATTTGACCAAGAAGGAGAGTGATGGGGTGCTGCGCCAGATGACCTGGCCTCCACAGTCACCGGACCTGAACCCAGTCCAGATGGTTTGGGGTGAGCTGGACCGCACATCTCATCAAGAGAATGCCAAGAGTGTGTGAAGCAGTAATCAGAGCAAAAGGTGGCTACTTTGAAGAAACTACAATATAAAGCGTATTTTCAGTTGTTTCACACTTTTTTGTTCAGTATATAATTCCACATGTGTTAATTCATAGTTTTGATGCCTTTCAGTGTGAATCTACAATTTTCATAGTCATGAAAATAAAGAAAACTCTTTGAATGAGAAGGTGTGTCCAAACTTTTGGTCTGTACTGTAAATCACAGCACTCAGCTGAGCTGATGACATTTCTGCTTCTTGGTCTGTACTGTATATGTAAACATCATGTTCTAGGTTGCAACAATTGCTTAAAATCATTCAAAACCATGTCTAGAGAGATGATCATACTTCATTATCTGGTGGTCTGATGGATAAATGTAGGTTTTGCAGATGCGATGAATGCCTTAATGTAAATTGCCCACTTGGGCTGGGTCTGTTTTTCCGTTATTTAGACAATGAGTTTGAGTTTGTTCCTTTCCTGTTTCGACATAGCAATGCCTCTCTGACCTCGATCCCATCAAACATCTTTGGGATGATCTGGAATGCTGACTGCGAGTTAGGTCTTATCACCCAACTTCAGTGACGGACCTCACTAATGCTGTTATGGCTGAATGGGAGAACATCCCTGCAGCCAGGTTCCAATGTCTTGTGGAAAGACTGAAACCAGAAGAGAGTTTGGGTGTCCACACATGTTTCAGTAATAGCTTGAGTATTAGCATGAGTTTGTGTGAAGATTGACACAAAACACAAATTTCATGTTGCTTTGTGACTGAAGTCCATGTGGCATTAATGGTCCCTTAAAGTCATAGGGATATTGATAAATATTTCCTGTGTGTGTATGTGTGTGTGTGCGTGCGTGCGTGTGTGTCTATGTGTGTGTGCGCACAGTATCCTGAAGGACCTGTTACGAGTACAGCAGAGTATCGGCTACTGTCCACAGTTTGATGCTCTGTTTGATGATCTGACAGCCAGGGAACATCTGGAACTTTACACTCGCCTCCGTGGCATTCCCTGGAAAGACCAGGACAGGGTCAGTCTAACACACACTCACATACGCATTTGTCTTTCGACATCCAAAAAAAACCCACACACAAACAGTCAGGACAACCTTTAGGCTACACCACAAGTTATAAAATAAAAATCTAACTAGTCTGTCTAGAATACATCATGATGAATTGTCATCATGACTGACATTATCTGTTTGCCTTCCTCTAGGTGGTGCAGTGGGCATTAGAAAAGCTGGAGTTGTCAAAATATGCAGACAAGCCTGCTGGCACTTACAGTGGAGGAAACAAACGCAAGCTTTCCACCGCCATCGCTCTGATTGGATACCCCTCACTCATCTTCCTGGTAAGAAGTTTGAATGAATCTTTGTCTATATGCTGCACCATTCCCAAGGTGTTACAGGCTTTGTCACAGCTGTCGGCATTAAGTACTGCCACGGCACCCTTTAGCGCTGGCACGAAACACATCAGATATCCCATTAACTATAATGTAAACCCATCCACGGCAATAATAATTGAGAGAGTGCGCAGGGAGTATGGTAGTTTACGAAAGAGACACACCGGGCGGGTGGGAGGGGACATGGATGGGTCCAACAAACACAAGACATCATCCAGGAGACTGCTGTTCATTTCCCGTGTGTCATATTACAATCAGCTGTTTGTTTGTGTCCCGTGTTCATAACCTTCAGTGTCATTGTCTCTGTGGTTCAGTGTCATTTTCACTGTACAAACATAGCAGTTTTAAGCCCAACTGTAATTTTTACCCTAAACCTAGCATATACAAGGAAAAAAGGTCCAAAATGGAGCCTTGAGGAACCCCATAGGTAAGTGGGGCTGCAGCTGAGGAATATTCACCTATGCCCACACAGTGCTCAAGTCATGATTAATGCAGTCCATGATCCACAGTGTCAAAGGCAGCAGACAAGTCTAAAAGCACCAGAATAGCAGAGTTCCCTGTGCCATTCCAGGAGCAACATCTGATTGGCACTACCAATTAATCCAAATGCAAATTTCAGAGTGAAAGCATTATTGTATACGCTATCTTTTGTGAAAACGACAGACTTGCTGACCATTGCATGACAGGATTTGAGGATGTACCTGCGTACAGTGGCCTCTCCATATCTTGGTTATGAGTCTGATCTCCTTATATTATGTTTGCATGAAACATAAGTAACCTGATTATGAATACATGACTCTTAAAAAGCAGTGTGAGCAAATGAAACGCAAAATCATTAACGTCAGCCAGCAGTTTCATGGGCATTGGATGTCAGAGACAGACTTTTAAAAGTACTAGGGCTGTCTGAAATTACTCAGGCCTACAAAAAAGTGTTTCTGGGTTCTATGCTGCTCCTCTAGTTTGCCTATGCATAAAACAGACCTGAATGGACAACATTATATTCACCAAGTTAAAGATCTTGGAAAAAAGGAAATCTGGCAGGTCAATAAACATGAGCAGTCAGATGATCAAACCTATTTGGAAACACATACATAAACATCTGTATTTTGTGGGGTTTTGCAGGATGAGCCGACAACTGGCATGGACCCAAAGGCCCGCAGATTCCTCTGGAATTTGATACTGGACATAATAAAGACTGGACGCTCTGTAGTGCTGACATCACACAGGTGAGACACCTCAGTCCTCACATTCAGTATCATTCTGCTGGAATACTTTTTACTGTTATGGATTATTTTCACGTCATTGTCACCATAGTATTCTTAATATTCTGTCCTCTGCAGCATGGAGGAGTGTGAGGCTTTGTGCACCAGACTGGGCATTATGGTGAATGGCAGATTTAAATGCCTGGGCAGCATCCAACACCTCAAAAACAGGTCAGGAGGATAACGATCCCCCTTCCTTTTGTGATTTATAGATGTGTCTTATCTGCATCATTTTAAAGTTTGAGTTTGCTATTAACAGCTGACAGTCATTTTCAGGTAAATGAACTGCATATACTCCATATAGTGTTTTTTGTTGTTGTTATACTTGACCCATTTATTACATTTTTATTATCAGTATAATCAAGCTTTTTTTTTCGAAAACTCATATTAAGATTAGAAAGTGCAGGCACATACTGTATGTTTGTTTATGAAATAATTTCTTTATATTCATTCCTGTACTTGTAAGTTCCCTTTTAATGTAAATTTAATTTGCTCTATGAGTTAGATTTCCCCTATTATTTTTTTCCAGTTATGGATACATGGGCATATTATGGATTTCTATAATTTAGTTCTAATACACTCCTGAACAAAATCTTTAAGACCAGAGGAAAAATTACAAGAATTCACATTTCGCACTGGTGGATCATAACCAGGTTTAAGTAGAGCTTCAAAATTCAAAAAGAAGAGGAGCAATAGAGACAAATAATAGAGAGCAGGCAATTTATTGAAAGCTGCATTTAAACTCAGACTGTTTATCAGCAGATCAAAAGTTTAAGACCATAGCCCTAAAAAAAACCAAAACAGACCTAAAAGTGTTGAAAAAGGACTCAGTAGTGAGTAGCTCCACTGTTGTTGTTGATCACTTCAAAAATTCATTTAGGCATGCTTGATGCGAGTGTTTCCAGGAGGGTGGTGGGAAGATGGCTTCACAAAGCATGTCCACGGTCTGGAACTGACATAGTTTTTTGTAAACTTCCCTTGCCATCCATCCACAAATGTTTTCAATGGGATCTAGATCTAGATAGTGGAACAGGCAGGCTGGTCCAAAAAAGTGACATTATTCTCCTGGGAGAAGTCATTCGTTAGGTGGATGTTGTGAACTGCAGTGCTGTCCTGTTAAAAGACCCAGTCATTACCTCACAGATGAGGGCCCTCAGTCAAGAGGGATGCCCACTGCAACATCTCCAGCATTCAGCTGCTGTTTGATGCCCATGCACAACCTGAAGCTCCATTGCTCCATTGAAGGAAAAAGCACCCGACATCATGGATGGAGCATCCTCCACTGTGCCATGTGGAAAACATCTCCATTGGAATCTCCTTGTCGTGCCAGTAACGTTGGAAGCCATTGAACCACACCTTTCAGTGTCCAGCGTTTGGTGCTCCCTTGCAAAGTCCAAATGGGCAAATTTTTGGCGTGGGACTCCTTGTGGACTTTGAAGACGTTTTTTGTTCTTTAAGCCCTTCTCTTACAGATATCATCTTATGGTTATTGGGCTGCAGTCAGAATCGGCAACAACCTTAAGTTGGGTTGAGGATTGGCCCGTGTCATCATGTACAGCCCGTGGGGTCCTCCAGCTCAGCGCAGCTGAAATTTTTTTGGATCTACCACTTGACTTTTTTGTCCCATAACCCTCAGGATCATTTAAGACATTTAAAATGACTGTCTTACTGCTTCTAACCTTGGCAGCGATGGAGCATTGCGAGAGGCCTTGCTTCTGCAGCTCAACAATCCTGCGACGTTCAAAGACAGAAAGCCTTTTTGCGTTGGCCATCACAGGCATGACAGTGTGAATGCCTGAATGCCTGAATGCCTGAATGAAAATGATGTAAAAGACAGATTTTTGCACATATTTTCACTTTTTAAGGCTATGGTCTTAAATTTTTGATCAGCTGTTGAACAGCTTGTTTGACTTTAAATGCAGTTTTCAATAAATTGCCTACTCTTTACTTTTTGTTTCTTCCTTCTGTTTGTTCGTTTTGCATTTTGAAGCTCTTAAAACTTTTGGTTACAATCCACCAGTACAAAATGCAAATTCTTGGAATTTCTCCCCCGTCTTAAGATTTTGTTCATGAATGTACCTCAGAACTGACTGCAAGCCTTTTATGCCTCCACAACGAGGCTGGAAGCAGTATGTTTGTCCTTACGTCCCATTCTTGAGAATGCGATATCTCAGGAAAGCCTGGAGGGAATTTCTTCAAATTTGGTAAACACCCACTTGGACACAAGGATGAACTGATTGCATTTTGGTGGTCAAAGCTCAAGGTCACAGTGACCTCACAAAACATGTTTCATTCAATTCATATACTTTGACAATTTCACACAGATGTCTAATAGGATAAAATGATGAAGTGATGATTTTGGACAAATGTGGATATAAACTGCAACTTCACTGGCTGGGAGAGGCATCTAACCCAGGTGGCAATATCTGGTTCTGAAAAGTGAAGCCAGTGCAAAAGACATTTAAACTTGCTTTATTTCTAATGGCCAGCAGGGGCTGACATCCCTGGTTGCAAAAAAGAAGTCAGATTGTATAGATGCTATGAGAAAATGTCCCTATTTCTCACTTGATTTTTTACCTCAGTAAACAGCATAGTCACCAGATTAATGGCATTTACATTTCTGCAAGCCACAGATACGCTGAATATAGACGTTTTTGCATCGCTTAGAGCAATTGACGTAATACAGCAAGCAACATAGTATATCAACTGCTTGTAATTGAAAGTTATGTGGTATGAAACGTATGTGGTGCAATAATGACTATAAGAAGCAAGAAAGAAAGGGTTGGGGATGGATGGGTCAAACAAACACAAGGCAAGACCAGGAGACCACTGTTCATGTCCAATATAAAACCAAAAGTAAACCGTGATTTAAACAGTGTTTTGCATAACACAAGAGCACATAACATTTTGGTTGCCTTCAAATAAACACAAGGTGAGATAATAATGTATTATTCAGCTTTAGGTTCTATTTAGCTCTACCCTCAGACCATTCAAAAGTTTGGACTCACCTGCAATATTAATGTTGTTATTTTTTTCCTTCAATAATAACTGTTTTACGACAGTGTTTCCACTGTTGGAACCATTTGAATTTATTTTCCTTTCTAGAGAAGTGTTGGAGAAATACTTCAGTAGAAATTATTTAATAAACAGTCTTTGGTCTTTCAGCTGAGATGTATTGCTTGATTTATTCAGCAAATGCATTTGGATTGATACAGCAGACAACAGGAGTCAGCTGAGGTGTCAGATTTGTGTATGAGGACTGACAGCATGGAGAGGGGAGAAGCTAGGGCTTGTTTCTTTTGCTGTCTCACAGTTCTTGACAGACAGACGAGGGAAACACTGAGTTTCTATGCTGAATTAAATATAAACTGATCAAACTGATCAGTGCGGCGAACGGGGAGAACCTGGGCTGGTCTGTCCTGGGCCCCTGCTGTTCATCATTTACTTCCTCCCCCTTGGTCACATCTTCCGCAAACATAATATTCACTTTACTGCTACGCGGATGACACCCAGCTCTACCTCTCAACCAAACCTGACTCCTCACTTCCACCTTCTTCCCTAACCAATTGCCTCTAAGACATAAAATCCTGGTTCACTTCAAACTTCCTCAAATTAAACAGCAATAAGACAAAACTTCTTTTAATTGGCACAAAATCCACATTAAACAAACAAAGGTAAAGAGTCTGAGTGTCATCCTCGACAGCACCCTCTTTTTCACCTCCCATATCAACCATGTCACCCAGTCCTTCTATTTCCACCTACATAACATTAACCATCTCCATCCTTCCCTCACCACCTGGCGGTGGGCCATTCTTGTCCATAGCCTAGTCACCTCCTGTTTAGACTATTGCAACTCTCTTCTGTTTGGCCTCCCACACAAAACCCTAAAAAATTACAACGGGTTCAAAATTCAGCCGCTCGTATCATCACACACACCCCCTCCATCCACCACATCACACCCATTCTACAACAGCTCCACTGGCTCCCCATCACATACCGTATCAATTACAAACTACTTCACCTCACTTTTAAAGTCATACACAACCTCACCCCTGCATATCACTCTGACCTCCTCCATTTTGCCACACCCGTCCTCAACCTCAGATCCTCCTGCTCCATCCATCTTATTGTCCCTCCTGCTCGCCTTGGTACCATGGGGAGTAGAGCATTCAGCCGTTCTGCTCCCAGCTATGGAACCTTCTCCCACCTATGGAACCTTCTCCCACCTGACCTCCGTTATACTAACTCACTCCACATTTTAGATCCAAACTCAAAACTCATCTGTCTAAATTAACATCTACCCACAATTTCATTGCTCATTTTCCTTTCTCTCTCTACTTCTTTTCTCTTAAATTCTTTTAAATTGTAATTTACTGCTATTTATCTTTATTTAAACTCTGTTTGTTTTAAATTGTATTTAAAATTGTATTTCATTGCTGTTCTTTTAAACTCAAACTCTGTGATTGTTTTGAATTGTATTTAAAATTGGATTTCATTGCTTTTTTAACTTAAACTCAATTTTTATGATGTAAGGTGACCTTGACCCTAAAAATAAAATGCATTATTATTAGTAGTAGAAGTAGCAGTAGTAGTAGACTTTCTGTATGTGCAATATATTGTATGTCTGAGGAGCCCATGCTCACTATTTGTTCAGTGCTATATGCTACTGTTGCATAGCATTCAAAAAATTAAGTACTAAATGAAAGACCTTTGGCAATCATGGTTCTATGATCATGTTCCAGATTTGGGGATGGCTACATGATCACAGTGAGGACCAAGAGCAGCTCTAATGTGAAGGAGGTGGTTCGATTCTTCAACAGAAACTTCCCTGAGGCCATGCTTAAGGTAGATTATTGCAGCTACCTTTATCCTTTGTATCAGTGAGCAGTGTGCACCCCATTGTGTCTATTCACTTTGCGAGTGTAAGTGATTAATTTGTGCAAGAAGACATGAAGAAACAGTGATTTGACTGAACATCTGGTAATGTATTACAGAAGTTTTCATTTTACACGTTACACTTGGATGTCCATGCTATGTTAATGCTCTATCCATGTATATGCATTCTGACATTAGCAAGTGTGTTGTGTGATGCAACGATTTCCCCTGTGGGACAATAAAGTACAGTATACCTTATCCTGTCTCATTTTAAATCCTGTGCTGTTGTTTTGATTCCATGCAGTACGACCTTGCCCCCAAATATTTAAATACTGCTCCCAATTATTTAAATCACACCCCAAGTGTTTAAACACTGCCCCAATTGATAAAATCCCACCCTCAAGTATTTAAACCCTGCCCCAAGTGTTTAAACACCCCTCCAAGGGTTTAAATCCCATAACCAAATGTTTAAATACCCCTCACCCAACTTGTTTAAATCCTTCCCCCAAATGATCTTGCTAAATAAGACTTTTTTTTTTGGCTTTGTGTTGCTGCTTGATATTTTCCAATTCCAGGGGCACTTTTTTCACATTGCAGTGAGGTTTGGTAAATGCCTATTGTCTCCCTTTTTTTGGACATTAAGCCACCTGTTGTCATATTTGTAGGAGCGTCACCACACCAAGGTCCAGTACCAGTTGAAGTCTGAGCGGATCTCCCTGGCTCAGGTCTTCAGTAAGATGGAGCAGGTGGTGGAGGTACTGGGGATCGAGGATTACTCTGTCAGTCAGACCACTCTTGACAATGTGAGTCAACCTGTTACACTCTAACTCGACTTCATACAGGACTTCACTAAGGAAAAATGTAATAAATAAAATAAATTACCTTTTCTTCTGCTCAGGTGTTTGTCAACTTTGCCAAGAAGCAGAGTGACAACCTGGAGCAGCAGGAAGTGTCGCCCACGGGTGTTGGACAGTCCCCCCTGCAGCGCGTCCTCAATCTGCTGAAGTCTCGGACAGCTAACACAGAACTCAATGCTCTGATCAGTGAAGCACCGGAGGAGCTAGAGAGCGATGATGATGAAGGACTCATCAGCTTTGAAGAGGAAAGGGTGAGTGGATCACACCTGCATTTTTATATTTTTGTTTATTTTATTTAGATTTTGTAGTAAACATGAGCTACAGAAAAAGCACACAGGTACAGGTGCATAGGGTTTTAGGTGTAGCAGCCCCTTAGTACCGACCAAAATGGAAAAATTGCCAAAAAAACAAGTGGGGGAGGGCAAGTCCTCTAATTTTGCCGTATACTGAAAACATTTGGGTGAAATGAATATGAGACTAGAGTATTTCATCTTCTATTTCCAGGTATGTGCATCTAGATCTGTTAAAAAACATAGAAGTTAGCACCTTCTGTTTGAAATTGTCAGATTGTTGGTTTCATCATGTTTGCTTGATTGTTATTTTATTATGTTTATTATGTGTCAGGCTATCACAAGATAATTTCTATATATGGATGTGTGCAGGTGCAGCTCTCCTTCAACACAGACACTCTCTGTTGAGAGCCAGTTAAAGAGCAGAGACAAGGAGAGGAGGGGGAAACCAAAGCTCATGTTTTTGAGCTCTGAGGCCTGGACGGAGAGGGGAGCTGCTCATTTAACCCTGAAGAGGACCAAAACACTCTGCACCGTGGAATCTAGGACCAGTAGTTCAGTATTTCAGCCTCAAATTTTTTATCCCAGGAGGGACTGAGGTGGTTTAGGTCAGATCATACAGACAGAGGTGATGACCTGCAGAGTACAGCCTGCAGGTAGAGACACAACAGGAGTGCTTGCATTCGGATTGAAGACTTGCAATGTTTCCATTTTTTTTTTTTTTTTGAGAATGTATCTCAAAAATGGCTTAAGAATACAGTAGGTTAGGCTACCTTTGTTAGTGAATGAACATATCATTGGTGAGATGTTAAAAACCAAGTGTTTGACAGCACAGGTTACTTTGAGTTGGCTGTACGCGCTTCCTACCAAAGGGCCTCATGTAACCAGAATGGGCCCATGTTACTGTACCAAACTAGACCTGCCTTGAGAGCATGCTGTGATGAAGTTGATTCCCATTGGTAATGTAATAGTCTATTTTTCTGTGGCAAGAAGAATGATTTATTTTGGATATTGAAGCAGCTATGGACTGACGTGTGTGATTTATTTTGCAATAACAGAGAATTTAGTGTAATGCACCTTGATGCCAGGTGTGGACATGCGTGAAAGCTCTTGGCCTTTTCTTTGAACCTGATGTCAGAGACATGGAGAGAATGTAAATGGCATGATTATTGTTACTGATGGTGCCTCCCTTCTATCAACTTGTTTTGACACTGTACAATTGGTCTCTTTCTACTGAATGCTCTTGTTTGTGCTTTTAACATATTATCTTGTGGACTCTGCCAAGAAGATCCCCTATAAACCGGACACAGTGTATAATAATAGTAATAATAATTCCATCTCCAGTGAAGGTAATCAGCAAGCTAACAGTCTGAAACCGCAGTGAACTCTGCTTATATTCCTTGACAATAACTGCACTACCATCACTGTGATACTAAAGGGAACTCTCAGATCAGAATAATATATTGTTTTAACTTAGGTACAATATATGTTTTATGATTTGCAGATGTATTTGTAATTTTCTATGGAATTTGGAGAACTTAAAATGTGCAAAATATCCATATTTACAAAAACATGGATGTTTTTCTGACTGTATGTTGGCATGTGGTTTTAACTGGTCTCTCTAATGAATTTTGTGATAATTGAGTTGTAACCTGTCCTGTCAAAATAACTGTTTCACTACTTCTTTCACAGCTAATTGCAGTCAGGTTTTTGGTGATTGTTATGGCACTGGTTTTCCTACTTGAAGGGGTTATCATTAAACAAGGAAAAGTGACTGTTGTCATTTCTTTCTTTACCAAGAATGTAAAGCTGGAGGGAAGTTGGGTGCTGAAATATCTGAAATAATTGTATTATAAAATACAATACAGTTAATAATACACTTGAAATTAAAAAGTCATCAAAGGATCATAAGACTGATTTTTGTGAACTTAGACCTCAGTGGGATGACTTCTTTGAGTTTAATTTGGATCTTTCTAGGATAATAACTAGATCAAAGCTTGGAACTTTTCTTGTTAAAATGAAAAGAAGAATCAGGAATCAGTCTATTATGCAGTAAAGAGATAACTGATGTCACCAGCAACCCCTGGAGTTAGGTACAATCGTGGAAAGAAAATATTTCAAATATTATTTAACTTTGCTCTGTATTTTATATGGATTTATGAATTTTTGGGGGAGGTGTAAACTATTATTAGATTCTTATTTGAACAACATATCTGACATTAGCATTGAAGTTAATTAAACAGTTGTTTCTGAACTTTGTTTTGTGCTAGATGGCTATGCTTTTATTTTGCCATGCGAAAAAAAAGTTGCCGTCACCTTTGACACAAAAATGTGCTTTGCTTTATAGCTTGCGACTTCAGCAGTCTGAGTAAGAAAAGCATGTAATGGGCCTTAGGTAGGGTTGGAACTGCTTTGATATTTCAATTTGTAACATTAGTATTTTGATTGTATGATTGTATATATTCAATCACAATTTTATCACATATTTTATCTGTTCAAAATGTAAATGAGGGAGATTGGTCAAATATAAATTTATAAATTTATTAATTAATTTACATCAATTTAATATAGTTACCAACATGGGAGTGGGTAAATATGCTGCTTTATGCAAATGTATGTATATAATCTATTATTGGAAATCAATAAAGGACACTAAACAATCACAAATATTGTCCAGAAACCCTCAAAGGTACAGCATTTAGAGCATTTTTAAAAACATGCTCAAACTCAACAGGCAACAACAGCTGTCATTGTGCTGACTTGACTATGACTGGCCCCAGACTGCATGTTAGCATAGCATAACGTGGGAATGTCTGTAAAAGGGAGACTTATGGGTACCCATAGAACCCTCTGAGGTCAGAGGTCAAGAGACCCTTTTGAAAGTGGCCTAGATAATATGCAAATTTTTCCTCACCAGCATTCAATATTTGGAGCGTTATTTAGCATCCAGCATGAATGCCTTTGATTTTATAGTTTCATATGATAACAGTATCATATGATACACTCCCCCAAGCAGTTTCCAGAACAGAATTGCTCTCCATCCAATTGCTAAAGAATACAATTCAGACATTTCCAAATGTCAAAAGGTTTTGATACTAAATCACAACCTGGCTTTTTCTATTGTGTTCCTCAAGATCTTGGTGTCTTATTGTGGTATTTTGGAGGGATTATTGGTCATTTTTATCAATTCTTGAGTGAGTGAGTTAAATTTAGCACCAAATCTATCAACCCAAAAATTTCTGCAACAACTTATGAGACATAGTGAGCATTGGAATGATCATCATATATTTCTGTCATAATGTTCTAAACCCTTGTATAATTCATTTTGAATTAGTTCATTCATTCATGTTTATTTATGATGTATGACTAGAACAACTTGACACAGTACTGAGCAAATTAATCTCCAGGTTTCCAGCTTTCAGATGATGTACACCACTTTGACTGCTGTTGACCTGCTATCTCCCCTTAAAAAAAACCCTGTAGCCCCTTAAAAAAAGACAAAGACTGGTCTATTGTAGATCTCAGAGGTCAAGTGTCAGTTCATCCAAATTACTAAAACAATACTTATTATCCATGTAAATAGTTTTGATTTATTATTTCAGTTTATGTCTCTGAAATTTGCTTCCAATTTGCCTCAGTATATGGTGCATACAAAAAATATATTAAGAGGAAATTTAAAATATTGGTGAAGTACTGCAAAAGTCACATAACTATAGAATAGAAAACAATTCTAATTAAAAATATGAATAAGATACTAGAAAAAATACCATTAAGATGGCATCTCAGTATTATGAATAGATGCAAGAGACCTTAAAAAATAAAAACAAAAATTGATAAATCCTGGCTCACACAGCCAAGGTCCCCTCGGTAGCATAGAGCTGTGATGGCACAACATTAGCTGGGGAACACAAACAATGAAACCATTTCCAGCCCAAAAAGTGAAACGCCATGTGCTCTACAAAAAAGCCTCTTGGACGTCAAAAGTCCGGCAATTAGATTTTCTGCCATTTTGAATTTTTTGAAAAGCTGCATGAAGCTTGTTACTACCTCATTTTGTCTTCAAGATATTGACCATGGGTGAAACTTAGCAGGAAATTGGCCATAATTCATTGGTCATTAGTCTAATCATCATAAATCTTGTGGATACCTTCAGCATGGTTTCATTAAAATCGACCAATAGGGGATTCTACAATTGCAACGAATAAAACACTATGAATCAGAAATTGTTTCTCCAGTCATTACAAGACTCACAAGATATGTTTTCATAACAAAATTTTGAAATTGCTCCATAGGGGCAATAGTCCTCGATCCTTCTCATCTGGTCCTGTAGTCATCCATCCTACACATCTTCATCCTTCTTTTCTGGTCCTGTAGTCCTCCATCCTTCTCATCTAGTCAGCACTGCATGATACCACAGCATACCTTCAGAGGTCTAATGGAGTCCATTCCTCAACAGGTCAGGACTGTTTTGTCGACAAAAGGGTTGACAAAACAGTCACTACTCAATAGCAGACAGATCGTTGTATGTCCGAAACAGTGTAGGTTAATAAGGTAAGGTAAAAATAATAAGGTTTTAATCATAAGGTGCCCATGTACAAGCATGAGAGCACTGGGACAATGGGGGAAATGAGGGCTACATAAATTATTTATTTTGCACCAAAGTCAAGTCTAGTTATCTCTCATAGTACTTGAATTATAATCTGCTGAAAGGTTATTTTGGAATGTTTGCCCAATCATGCCAAAAGTATTCTGAAGATTTAAATTGACATTAAAATACTATTCATAATCATTGTCCAGTTTTTATTAATACCATATGCCATGAAAGTAGATACATACATGCTGTGATTTAAAAAGCAAAAAATTCATAATGTTGTGTTAGTAGATTAAAAGAACATTCATCTTTGTTTGAGTAGCCACAATGTAAGAACATGGTTTGTGTTGTCTGGTGCATCAGTCTTCATCTACATCATCAAAGGCCACGCCAGTAGCTTGCCGTTTTCTGAAAAAATAATCAGAACAGTTGATGGTTTACATTCACAACACCAGAATACTGTGGATACTGTTAAAGATTTATGAGAGTCATGTTGTACCTTTTTGTTCCTGGGTTGATGAGAGAAGCCCCTGGAAGTCGTTTCTTTGTTGTGACTGATGGAGCACCATTCTGCTGCTGCTGGCGCTCAAACTCTAAAGAAAAAACATCATCTCTGTAAGTTGATGGAATAAACTGCCACTAGCACCATCAACAATTCACCACAAGCCTGATCCGTTAGTCCTCAGGTGAACTCTGCAGATTGCAAGCACAATCAAAAATACTGCATACCGTTACTTATTAATCCCCAGGGGGGAAATTCGGGTCTTGCATCCCCATGTATGGACCTGTGGAGATTGGTTGGCAGGCTGAGCAACAAACTGCAGAGCTGGTCAGTATGAAATATTTATTTCCTGAAATTATTAGACTATGTAGTTTTTGCATTTTGTATCAACTGCAATCTGCTGGCATTCCTGGTGGGAATGCTGTTTTTATGGGCTCGGTGTGGTGAGGATATAAGCTACCTCCCTTCCCACAGATGTCTCTCTCTTCCTTGCCTGGCACAGCTGTTTTGGTTTTGTTTGCTGCAGACATTTTCACACACCCACACATGCCTGCATTACTGATTACTGATTTCTACATTTGTTTAGTTATTTATCTTACTATCTTTCTTGTCTGGTCTGTTTCTGTAGCAGCCTTTGAGCTGGGCTGTAACAACTGTAAAAAACGAAAACAAGATATAATAAAAGGTACAGAAATGCATAAGACATTTTACTGCACTTCTCAGGGTACTCAAAGACACTGTACATACTGTATTGTATATAGACTGTATATACAATACTTGCTTAAAAAATGATGGGAACACTTAAATCACACATCAGAACTTGAACAAATTATCCACGTTGAAAATCTTCACTGATGTGTATTGTATAATTTGTTGAGAACAAAATGAAGTATGAAGTCAATGGAACCCAAAATCCTCAACCCACTGAGGGCTGGATTCAAAATCACACTGAAAATCAAAGTAAAACATTAAAATCACAGGCTGATCAAACTTCTGTGCATCATCAGGGCAAACCATGTGCCTCAGAAGTGTGTTTGACCTCCACGTGCCTGCATGCACTCCCAACAATGTCTGGACATGCTCCTGATGAGGATAATGGCCTGGGGGATCTCCTTCCAGACCTGGTCAGTCTGTGGCAATACTTGGCAGTGTCAGAAGCATCAATACATAATGTCCCATAAGTGCTCAGTTGGATTTGGGGGCGGCAGTAGCTCAGTCTGTAGGGAGTTGGCTTGGGAACCGGAGGGTCACCGGTTCAAGTCCCGACATGGACCAAAAACTGAGTGTGAACTGGTAGCTGGAGAGGTGCCAGTTTACCTCTTGGGCACTGCCGAGGTGCCTCTGAGCAAGGCACCAAACCCCCAACTGCTCGGGGCGCTTGTCTGGAGCAGCCCCATCACTCTGACACCTCTCCATTACTGCATGTGTGTGTGTGTTTGTGTGCATGTACCATGTATAAGTTAAACAGAGTGTAAATTGAATTTCCCCACTGTGGGACTAATAAAGGTTGATCTTCTTCTTCTCAAGTCAGGAAAATGTGAGGGCCAGTAAATGGCATCAATGCCAGGAGTTCCTGGATGACTGCTGGAGTATGTAGGCAGTTTGCTACACACTCCGGCCACATGATGCAGGGCATTGTCCTGCACCAGGAGGGACCCAGGGCCCACTGTGGCAGCGTAAGGTATGACAATTGCTCTGAGGATTTCATCCCAGTACCTAACAGCAGAGTACGATTGGTTTTGACCATCACTGACCCAACACCAAACTATGCTGGATGATTTTACAGGCAGCATAACATTTGCCACAGCATCTTCAGACTCGTTCACACCTCTTGGCGAACCTGCCAATTCTGGTATTCTCTGGCAAATGCAAATTGAGCTGCATGGTGCGGGTCTGTGAGCATGGATCCCAATAGACGACATCTAGCCCTAAGTCTATTTCTGGCAGTCTGGTCAAAAACATGCACACCAGTACCCTGCTGGAGGTCATTTTGTAAGGCTCTGGCAGTGCTACTCCTGTTCCTCCTCATACAAAGGAGCAGATACCAGTCCTGCTGTTGGGTTGATGCCCTCCAGTCGGTCGGACGGACGGATGGATGGATGGACAGACACTCTTACACATGCTTCAGTATACAGCATGATAAACATACCTGCGGGCCACCTTTGGTGATTTTTCAATGGACTTACAGATGGGGATCCACCTGGAATGACACAGTCAGCACTGATTCCAAAAAGAGTTTTAACTCTGCATAGTTTTGTTATTATAATTATAATTATAATTATTATTATTATTATTATCATTATTATAAGCTCAAACCCTGCACTCAATGTGAAACAACTGCAATGAGTCACAAGAACAAAGTACATTTACTGTCAGGTTGCGTGAGGCTGTCAGCCATCCTGAACAGCAGCTCCTTCAGTTCCTTTGTGGCCTGCGGACCTTCCAGCCTAAATAAGGTCACACTCAGGTCACCTGGACCGGAGCCCAAATGGAGCTCTGCACTGGTGTCATGCACCACAACAGACACATCCCCACTACCACAGGCTGACCTGAGTGAAAGACAGAAGAATATTTAGCCTCAATTCTGGCTGAATAATGGTTTCATGATCACATTTACTTATTTATATATTCTTACACAAACAGATATGTACAAGTTGGTCAACACAAAGAATGTTCCACTGCTGGCTGTACAGCTTTACATTCATTGACCTTGCTAGAAATAATTCATATTCATTTGGTTTTAAAGGACAACAGTTTATAATCTCACCTGAGTTTTAAGATATAATCCTCTGTAGATTTCAAGGCAAACTTCTCTCTCTAAACAAACACCAAAGTCAGTACCTTCACTGTGCACTGAGTGAAAATCATGGGGGTCTGCACGTGAAACTTACAAATTGGTTCAATGTGTCCTCGGTGTACTCTGTGTTCCAAACATCAGCAGCATCTGTCAAACTCCATAAGATTAACAAACTGTTACATTACATCATACTTGCTCATGTGTCCATACAGTGATTGGACATACATAAAGCCACACATGTACAATTTAATTCATCTGGTCTTCAAAAAAAACTTTAAAAGTGAATAAACACCTTCCTAACAAGGTCCAAAAGTGAACAAAAGGCCTTTAGAAAAGAATAATCTCTTTGATATCAGATTGGATGCACAACCTTATTGCATTTGTTCACATTATTTTGTAGGCTACACCTTGGTACACTCAAGCTTCAGTAGGCAACAAGTTTTTTCATCATTGGGCAAAAATTCCATAATAACATCTCAGCATCTTGTAATCCAAGTGCTCTGAGACAAAACTAGATTTCTGCTCCTCCTCATTGCTCTGTTTTCAGGCTTTAAAAAAATCTAGCCTGTGACGGGAGACTCTGGCCAATCACAGGTCATTACAGAGAGCATTCCTATTGCCTGTGCTCCGGGTGGTGGCTGGTGCTTGGTATTTTTTCAAGAGATCTCAACATGGCTGCTGGGTCACAAACTTTCTCATTTTACATCTACACAGTTCATGACAAGATTTTTCTGAAACATCTGAAGTGAGAAATATGCATTACAGAAATGGAATATTGATTCATATTTGATAAGCACTGCCTAGTTTGAGTTTGCAAGTGAGTGACTCATCGCTCTTATAGATAACTCCAGATCACCTCTTACTGGTTGTCCCCGGTCAGTGAAATCTTGCAGATGCCATTAGGAGCACCAGAGGACACAGAGGCACATGACCTTTTTTTTTTTTTTTTTTTTCAGATTACCTGTCTCATGTATTACTGTCAGGAAAGTGAGACACAGCGAGACCTTTCATGATTAATTGTTTTTTGTTGTATTGTTAGTTATTGTTTTATATGTTTCCTAGCATAGGCAATAATGACTGACTGCATTATTGATTTTTTTTGGGGTTACTCTTCAATTAGGCATGCAGTTTACATACTAAGAAATTTGACCCTTTTTATTCCCACTGTTAACATCATGATCTGTGTAAGCAAACATAAATGGAGATTGATTTAGCATTCTCTCCATTCTAGGAACACTATTTAGGTCACATTTATGTGCATTTTAGCTAGTGATATTAGGTGCTTCAGAGACTTCAGAGTAATCCAGGAAGTTTTCTGTGAAGTGTATCAAGGGTTGTTTAATTTTTGAGCAATGACGTCACTGAAGATGCCCAAAGCCGAAATAAAGTTTAGAACTTATTATTCCTGAATAAAAATTTAAAATGTCTCCTACCTATCATTTTCCTATAGTTACATAAGCACATTCACTGCCTTATGCACAGTTAAACCACTGTCACATACTGTTTATGGAATACTACAGTGCATTCAGAGAGTATTCAGACCCCTTCACTTTTTTCACATTTTGTCATGTTGCAGCCTTATGCAAAATTTTTTCCCTCCATCATCAGTCTATACCCAATACACCATAATGACAAAGCAAAAACAGAATTTTCGAAATTTTGGCAAATTTATAAAGGAAAAACTGAAATATTCACATTGACATAAGTATTCAGACCTTATCAATGACACCTGAAATTTAGCTGAGGTGCCTCCCATTTTCCTTGATCATTTCTGAGATGTTTCACCACCTTGAGTGCACCTGTGGTAAATTCAATAGATTTAACATGATTTGGAAAGGCACACTTGTCTATATAAGGTCTCACATCTGACAATGCCTATCAGTGCAAAAGCCATGGGGTCGAAGGAGCTGCCTGCAGATCTCAGAGACAGTATTGTGTCAAGGCACAGATCTGAGGAAGGCTACAAAAAAATTGCTCCATTGAAGGTCCCCAAGAGCACAATGACCTCCGTAATTCTTAAATGGAAGAAGTTTGCAACAACCAGGACTCTCCCTAGAGCTGGCCCCCTGGCCAAACAGCAATCGGGGAAGAAGGGCCTTGGTAAGAGAGGTGATCAAGAACCCAAGGGTCAGTCTGGCTGAGCTGCAGAGATCCTGTGTGGAGATGGGAGAAACTTCCAGTAGGACTACCATCACTGCAACACTTTACTGATCTGGGCTTTGTGGCAGAGTGGCCAGACGGAATCCTATCATCAGGGAAAAGACATTTGAAAGCACCTAAAGGTCACTCAGACTGTGAGAGACAAGATTCTCTGGTCTGATGAAACCAAGATTGAACAGTCTGGCTTCAATTTTAAGTGGAGAAAGTGAGGAAACGAGGGCTCATGCATGTGAAACATGGTGAAAAAACACCCCAAAGCATAATGCTTTAATTGGGGACTATATATATATATAAGAAAATATCTTTTGCAAAAAACAAACATCAATCAATCTACCTCATCAATCAGTGAGTTTGTGCTCACATTTTACTGTTATCACTTAAGTTACTATTATCTATTTATTTACATCAACTCCTAACATGTTTTATGTTATTATCATTTGTTTTTGATTGTTTTTTTTTTATTCATTCCCTTGATATGTATTGTTTACAAATATAATAATACGTTAATTTTGCCCGTTGATGCAAAAAGTGAAAAAAGTCTACTGAAATTTAAATTTTACCTTTTATATTCCCACTGCCAACATCGCGGTGACTGGTGTAAGCAATATCCGACTCGAACTTTTAACATGTGTGAAATGTCCACGGCATATGCCGTCGTAACGTCCTTAACGTTACCGGTAATTCAGTATACGTCTTGTTCTATGTTCTAACACAAAAGTAATTCCCCTGATATATGCTGGAATAATATACTGTCTGATTTAAATGAAGATTGATTTGGGGTCCTCTCCGGTCTAGAAAGCACTATTGGGGTCAGGTCTATGTGCATTTAACACAACCTTCGACTTACCAGACATTAAATATTCCGTTTTTTCTGCGTGAGTAGCAAAGGAATTTAGACTGGGTCTTTTTATCCAACACAGTGCAGTATGAAGTTTGGGATACATCCATGTTTCCTACTAGAGCTCACTTCTGCCCACAGGCGACCAGGGAAAGCACCAGGAAGCACAACAAAGCGCAACTTCTTCTTCTTCTCCTTTCTGGCAGACTAGGCACGGTTTAGTGCCGTGCTGCCTCCTATAGGTGTAGAACCGTCATTGCTGTTCATTGCTGAAAAATAGGACTATCTTGGAATGGAATGGAATGGAATGAAATACTGTAGCATGGTGTAGAAATGTACTGAATTTTTATTTATCGAAATAATAAATCATACACCAGAAAAATGGTTTAAAAATATTAAAAATGAAATAAAATAATAAAAATAAAATTCCAGTATATAATGTGTATAAAACTGTATATAAAGAGAATTAAATTGAATTTAATAGATCAGCCCTACTGTCACCTTACCCAATCCAGCTATCTGAGTCAGTATCGGCCCCCTATCCGATCCAGTATCGGTATCGGTGTATCCCTAAACTGTTTACTTGTTTTTCCAACCTGCTCAGACCAAGTGACAACATGGTCTCCACAATATGTACATATTATTGCAAGGTTTTTCTGTGCTTTTTTATTTGTCTATTTATTAATTTAGCCCAACCACCACAGTACCCTGGCACACCTACCGTTTTCTCTATATTACCTATATCACAAGCCAGCTTTCAAACTGCACAGAAGGCTACAATTTCAATACAAAAATGAACAGTCCCTATCAACATCAGCACTTATTGACGGTCATGCCACTGATCCACTGGATGTAGCTCATCACGTTCTGACTTAGGCACCGTTCCATCACGACAGAGCCAGAATGCGACAGCTCCATCCTGTGGATACTGGGGGGTTATACAGCAAGTTCTATGTATAACAAGTCAGTGTTTTCTGTATTTTGTCACTGCGAGTGGGCCTGTATCCACTTGCAGAATCTGTGTGAATATTTGGCTGGGCTGACTGTAGAAAAGGCCCTGCCTGGGTAGCGAAGCCTTTTCCACAGGTTCTCTAGTCTTTTCTTCCAGCCGTAGACTGTGAATATGTCTATAATGCCCACAAAGTAGCGATAGTCTGGCCCATCTATTACATGAATGCCATTTTTGCAGTTGGGCAGTAGCCTACGATGATGCTCATGGAATTCCTCCAGTTCTGAGTCACTCCTGGTTTCTTTCACAGGGCAGTTTATCTCCTGGAGGTGAATCCCTTCACCGGTGACCTCAGCTGCTGGTAGTGGCTGGCCTAACCCACAGTCTATCATAACTGGTGCGACCTCACCGATGGTCTCTTTCAGTAATGGAATGGTGGAGGGATCTGGCGTTGTGGGACTGTCATGCAAGTCCACAGACCTATGAGAAAACACAATCAGAGGGGTCGCACAGAAAAGGCAGAGCTTTGTGAAAATCTTGTTTTGAATGAGTTAAACAAATAACTAACTGAACAAACTGAACCAAGATTAATCTGTTTCATAAAGCCAACTCTTGACAGGCTAGGCCAGGCTAATCAGACAAATTCAAGTCTGGTTTAGACTTTAAAATGCAAACATTGTGGAAAAAAAAATAAATGGACATGTGGAAGTATCATTTGTGTATTTTCATGGTAAGGTAACCTGAGAGGCCTGTACCCTGTGTACCCTATGACAGGATCATAGAAAAAATAGAATTACTGCCTCGCGGTATGCCTCTGCCAACCAGTGAAGTTACAGGTTACATCCTCGTCTGTCTACAATGTTTTCACTTTATCATTTAACCCTGTTAGACATTTGTGTGAAACTGTCACAATTAGCATATTAATTCTTGAGTTATGTGATTTGATAGTTGGTTGTTTGTTGAGTTACGTGTGTGAGGTCACAGTAACTTGATCTTTTCCCTCCAAATTCTAATCAGTTCATCCTTGAAGCCGAGTGGATGTTTGTGTCAGATGTAATATAATTCCCTCCAGGCATTCCTGAAATATCACTTTGACAAGAATGGGATGGATGTAAGATCACAATGACCTTGACCTTTGACCACCAATGGTGGGGGGGGGGGGCAGTCCAAACGAGTCCTGACCTTGCCTGTCAACACAACTATTTTGATAAAACAATTTTGATGATTAATGATAAGAAAGTTTATTTTAAAAATTCTATACAATTATGATACACAGGCACATCATGATAGCATATTGTCTGAATTGACATAAAAATAAAGCAAATATTTAAAAACAAAATCTTTTCTAGTCTATAGTTTTCTTTGTCATAGTCCTATATGTCAGTGATTTTTTAAGTGTGGGAGAGCCCAGTGTGCACCCCGCAGCTTTCAGCATCAGGTGAGGGGAGAGTTCGGTGTGTGCCCACAGCCCCTGATAACTTCAGTGTCTCTCACCTTAAGCACCAAAAGTTCTGTAACTCCTCAAAATTGAAACTAATTAAAACATACTTGAGAAGCACCATAGCACAGTAGAGGCTGAAAATAAACATGCCTGCAGTTTAGACTTAAAGATGACATGAAATATGTATGTTTTGGGTCTTGCAGTGGCCAAATATATTAGAAAAACCACCTTGCGTGAAATGTTATTTTAAAAAAGTTAAAACTACACATTTGACAAATTTATCTTTGTAATTTCGTCATGTTAGAGTGACACGATTGCATACGTAATAAGGTTGGTTTGCCACTGTTTGCCTCCAGCGGTGGTCTAGCATTTTAGGTTAAAAAATAGATATTCCTCTAAAAATAAATGATTGTGTCTTAATTAGGTTGGGATGGCTATGATTTTTTTAATTTCCACTAGACATTGTGTGATGCCTTTTTGGCACTTAATACGGGGAGAAAATTGCAGTGACAGTAAATATTGTTAATCCTACTAATATAAGACGCAATGAGAGAATTGTTCAAAAAAACAAAAAAAAGAAGCAACATGCCACACTGCACTATTCCATCCAGGACAGGGGAGAGGCCATGGATTATTAAAAAAAAGGCAGTGGGAGCGAGAGGGACAGCAAATCTGATACATGCTAACATTCTGAAGGAGCACTGGCAGACCTTTAATTACTAAAACAATGCCAAGCATCATCATCAACTGACGTCATAGGCTATTCATCTAATTGCTAGGATTGTTACATTAAGGTAAAGCTGGCAAAATGCAGAAACAAATTTGGGATTTCTTTGGTCGACCACTAGCCTCTTGAAAGAGCACAATGAAAGACCAATGGATCCAGGAAGGCATCCTGACCAGCATTTCATCACCTGCTTCTGGACAGGTAGTAGTGTTTTTTCCTTCAGCCCATAGGAGTACACCACTGTATTTGAGGAGCCTATCCAGCCCCTGAGCTGTTTTTTCATACGATTAAAATGTGTCAATATCTCTACTCGTGATGGAGGAAAATTCTCATGACCTATGGTGTGGTCTATGAGCTGTGTCCACTGTCCACATTGATTGGTTAGGTTTTCTTCAATCAGCTCACTCCTACATCGGTTAGTAAAATATCTAAATTTAGTCAAGCTTGGCTCGTATTGCTCATGGTGCAGTGGCAAGTTACAGTTCATAAATTAAAGCATAGTAATTATCTGTTATATGAGTGAGAATCACGTCAGTGGCAATGAAACCAGTGCATCTGGAAATAACGTTTTTCCTCCACCAACAGGCCATATGGCTCTTTTAAATCCCTCCTAAGTTCCACAATTTTGAGACTGTTTTGTAACTACGTTTCTAATAAAAATATTGCAACTTCTGATCATCATATCAATTTCAGGCTTGAAATAACTTCCGTTTTAATCCAACCCACATGTGCCCATTCTGAGTACAGATGCAGACACACAGCCCATTCTCATTCCCAGGATGTCAAATACAGAGGCTTTGTCATGGCTGTCAGCGTGCACAAGGTTGTTAAACACCAATATAAGACACATGTCCATTAACTACAATGTAAACCCAAGAAAGCTAATGGCACATGACCACCACTCTGTATTCTGCAGTTCGTTCAGAAGCCTTGAGTCTCACATTTATTTTGTGAACTGTATGACCACAACAGCACAAACTGTTTTCTCCTGCATCAAGAATTTATTTTATAGCTTGGTTTATGCTAGTCATAGTGAAGATGGCGAAGGCTCTGCTAGTTGTTGCGGTGCTCTGTTGTGCACCTCTGAATTTTTGTAACTACAGGCTGACTGCATGCATTTCAACACAAGGGAAGACTGGTTAAGTTGGTTTGCCTGTACAGATATCTCTAAAACTATTCATTGAGAGACCATAGGGACAATTAGATGTCAGGAAATAGTTGGAAAGAAATAGGCAAAGAGGCTTTTTTATGCAGGCTCTGAAAGAATATGAGAGATCATTTTGTAACAGGTAAAAAAAAAAAGCCTCATGGAAAGGGTGGCAATCCGAGGGGAACCACAGAGAGACAGAAAGTAATTTGGACCTGGAGACAAGTGAAAGTAGTTGTTACAGTACACAAATGCAAGTGTGTGTAGCGTTTAGTACCATTGCCAAGCAGCCTACTTTCATTTCCAGTGACACTCATTGACTTCTTGCCTATTCACAGATTTTTTGTATGCGTGCTGGCGTTTTGGAGCATATTGCAATGAACAACGCGCAGAGCATAAATATCTCTGTGCATGCTTGCACCATTACGGAGGCCTGTTGCCATGGTTCCACGTGGAACAACGGACCAGCTCTTCACTCTCACAAGGATCCTTGAGGTGGCCTGGGAGTATGCCAATCCAGTCTACATGTGTTTTGTAGACTTGGAGAAGGCGTACGATCGAGTCCCCGGGGTATACTGTGGGAGGTGCTGCGGGAGTATCGGGTGAGGGGGTCACTTCTCAGGGCCATCGAATCCGTCCGGGTTCTCGGCAGTAAGTCGGACTCGTTTCCGGTGGGCGTTGGCCTTCGCCAGGGTTGCGCCTTGTCTCCAATCCTGTTCGTGATATTCATGGACAGGATATCGAGGCGTAGTCGGGGGGAGGAGGGTTTGCAGATTGGTGTGCTGAGGATCTCATCGCTGCTTTTTGCGGATGATGTGGTTCTGCTGGCATCATCAGAACCACATCATCTGTGACCTCCAGCACTCACTGGATCGGTTCGCAGCCGAGTGTGAAGCAGCTGGGATGAGGATCAGCACCTCAAAATCGGAGGCCGTGGTTCTCAGCAGGAAACCGATGGATTGTCTACTCCAGGTAGGGAATGAGTCTTTACCCCAAGTGAAGGAGTTCAAGTACCTCGGGGTCTTGCTCATGAGGTAGGGAACAATGGAACATGAGATTGGCCGGAGAATCGGAGCAGCCCCCGCTCCTTTGCTGCACTGCACCGTTGTGACGAAGAGAGAGTTGAGCCGGAAGGCAAAGCTCTCTATCTACCGATCAATCTTCGTGCCTACTCTCACCTATGGTCATGAGGGCTGGGTCATGACCGAAAGAACTAGATCGCGAGTACAAGCAGCCGAAATGGGTTTTCTCAGGAGGGTGGCTGGCATCTCCCTTAGAGATAAGGTGAGAAGCTCAGTCATCCGTGAGGGACTCGGAGTAGAGCTGCTGCTCCTTTGCGTTGAAAGGAGCCAGTTGAGGTGGTTCGGGCATCTGGTAAGGATGCCTCCTGGGCGCCTCCCTAGGGAGGTGTTCCAGGCACGACCAGCTGGGAGGAGACCCCAGAGACCCAGGACTAGATGGAGAGATTATATCTCCACACTGGCCTGAGAACTCCTCGGGATCCCCCAGTCAGATAACTAGTTGACAACTCGATTAAAACGAGCCGTTGTCACTACCTGAGCTGCGAAGGACCCTTTCGCGCATGCGCACATCGACCGCTATTTTGGACAGCAAAATACGGCAACCCAACTTGAGTAAAGTGTCTCTGCGTCATCTGCGTCATCTGCGTTGCCTGCGCGATTGATTGATAGATAGACACAACGACATGTATGTTTGTCACTTTCCCACTGAAATTAGTGGTTTTTGAATGCAGATGGACCCGCTATCAATCGGCGTTTGTCCCCTTTCCGAGTGAGCAGAACCAGTAAGTCTCTCCCCCGCTGCCGAGCAACGTTGCCTCCTTTTCACCGCTGCGTGTCTGCAGACGGCATCGCGCTGAAAACGCGTATATAGAGTGCGAAAGAATTCAATGAAGTAAACAATGGCGAGCAAGCGAGTCCTGCGGTGGCCGGTGTTCTTTTCAACGTGATGTTGAAGCGATAAACAAAGCAGACGCGTATATAAGCCGTATATAAGCCGGACTTCCTCTGATCGCTGCCTCATAGCGAACCGGCTTTCTAGTCGCCATGGAAACGGTAAACAGTGACCGTCGCCTAGATGCGAGCCAGACGCAGCCATCAAAAGAGCCAGTGCTGCCTCGCGAGCCATAGGTTCCCGACCCCTGCCTTATAGCATGGACTGCTTTGTGCAATCATGGGTGAAGGTGGCATAGGAGCTAGGGACTGGGACAAAAGCATTTAGACTGTAGCAAAAGGACAGCCTGCTTAATACACCAGCTTGATGTGAGTACTGATACCAAGCCATGCCGAGCATTGAGTACTGCTGTTTCTATTTCCACAGCTGACCACTCACCTGTTGTATGACCAGCCTCATGGAGCTCCCTCGGGTTGGCAAGCTCATTGGAGTTGGAGCCATGGATTGACCTTAGCTAATGGTCAATTAGGAGGTTATTTTTGAAGTTTGGAGAGAGCTGTTTCCTCTGCTTCCAGTCTTTATGCTAAGTTTTGGTAATCACTTTCTAGCTCTAACGCCATAGTTAGGGCACAAACCACTGAGTTGCACATTGGTATTGTACTTGCTCAAAGGACATGGAACCTACTTTGTCGTGCGAATAACAAGGTTTGCCAATGAGTTTTTCTTTTCCATTTCATCTTTATGCAGAGGTTGATGGGCCACCAGGAGACTGTAGTCTAGCACGTTAAGCTCTTGAAGGAAGGCTGCATCCACTTTCACTTGATTGGCAAACCAGGATTTCTCTTGAGCTACAGCAACAACACAAGCATTTCTATTAGAGTGCCCTTGCATTTGTTAATTGACCAATTTTTTTCTGTTGTTGACAGTTAAATTGCATTGCACAACAGCATCATTCTACTGAAATAAGTAGCATCATTCTACAGCAATATGTAGACTAAGTAAGTCTAGGGGAGTGGACACTTACCTAATGCAATGTGCTGCCCTTCAAAGTTATTGTCTTTCAGCACTTTTATTATTTGTTTCCCCCCTGTGTCAGGGTTAGTCCATCTACCCACCTCACAACCTTTGATGTCGTATCTATGCAACAAAGACATCACAGCTTTCATACACCCATAAAACATATGAGAAATCCACACAGCAAAACATGGGGAAATGTAGATACTGTACCTAATATTGATCCTCTCATCAGGGTAAAATACACTCTGCATCACAATAAAGTACTTCTGGAGAGCAGACAGACAACAATGGATTGTAAGTACTGGTACTTTAAGGATAATGGATTTAATGACCAGCTGGTTATTATGTTCATAAAATACCTGTATTTGATTAGGAATGACAATCCTGTGGACGCCTGGAATGGGGAAAGAACAATGCATATTATAAATCATATGCAATACTTTTGTTGGTCTTGATAGGTCAACAGCTTTAAAACAAAGGTTACAACATCGGATTTCTAGTTCTATAAACACAACCGGAGCCCTCTACTGGATCCTCTCTTCCAATCACATGCACATGTTTACCCACTGAGATCTGCATAAACATTGTGGGCCAATCAGTGCACGCCTATCCAGTGTGTATGTTACTACAACATGTAAGGTGGCGTTTAGTGCTATCTGGCACACCCTCTTCGAGTGGAGCAGGAGCAGCAGGGCCACCTTGGTAGAGA
This sequence comes from Pterois miles, assembly GCA_947000775.1. Lineage (NCBI taxonomy): Eukaryota > Metazoa > Chordata > Actinopteri > Perciformes > Scorpaenidae > Pterois > Pterois miles. The sequence goes on along the minus strand of CAMQGK010000058.1, from coordinate 6,012,615 downwards.
GCGCTGCCTATATGCTTATAGAATATGGTTTACAATATCGTAACCTTTTTTTTTTTAACCTGCCTTCTACTGGACCCTATGGATACAGTGGGTGGAGCTATACTGTGTGTAGAGTGTTCATGAGCCAGAGTGGGAGGGTCACTTCCCACAGAAACAAAGGAGGGGTTTGGTCTGAGAGTAGCCCTGCTGTGGTCATTATGAAGCAGATGGGTCAATTCACATACTCTGAGGTCAATGCAAGCAGCAAAGCCGTCCTTGAATAATAATGTTTTCAAGAGGAACATACAAGAAGCTCAAAAGAGTCACCACATGCACCACAGGTCGTTGCTTCCTGACCCACTGAAGATGGGCTCTGTCGCCAAAACTCCCCCATAGCAGGAAGAAATGACAAATGACTGCTGCATACACGTGGCAGACACTGTAAAAAGGAAAGAATAGACCTGACTGCACAGGTGACTGGTGAGCTAGCCTCCTTTCCCCTACCCAACCACCTAACCCTAACCACATTGACTTTTACCAGTCAGAGGTGGAGCCCACTCTTGTCACTTAGATAGTCTGTACAACCTGTACACACAGTCCAGCCCTCCTCAGCATGTCCCTCTCAGGAGGCAAACCTGGAGAGGATGGCCAAATCTGCTTCACCACCTCCAGGTGAAGCCTCCATTCGTTCTGCTCTGATTAAGCAAATGTCTGATGTGATTAATTAGTTAACCAAGTACTGTGTTCATGTGTTCATATGGTTTATGTTGGGAGGTCTGTGTGTGCAGCATTAATCAAAGCTACTCTCTTACCCAGAAATCTCACCATCAGTGAATGAGGGTATTTCTCCAAGTGGTCCATGTATGACTGCAGATTGGACAGGAGAAACCTGACCTCACGCTTGCTCTGGGTTTTTAAGAAGAATCTCTTGTCATTCCTAAACCCAAGAACAACCAGACAAGAACAAGAAACAGACATCAATACTGGATGATTCTGCAAAACCTCAGACTATGTTAAAAACTTTTTTTCACATTCAATGCCAGCATTTTTTAAGTTCTTGTTTGCAACCACAGTATTATGGTTAAGGTTAGAGGAAGATTGTGGTTATTGTACTGTGATGGGATGCAAACTCTGGCCTCGTACATGTGTGTCAGACGTGCTAAAGCTGGTGCCACAGTTACTGGCCTCCTGTATCCACACTGGCACCAGTGAGATTGGAGATAATACATCTAAACTCCACAGTTCTGTCAGACATACGCAATTGAGTCAATATAAAATATCAGTCCAATGTAAAAATAACTTCTGAAACAGCCCTTAAATCTCATAACAAACTAATAAAAATGGGATTTGGAGATGTATTAGTTAGCTGCTACAGTACAAATAATCTCATAGCTCACTTAAAGCTCTCCTCTGGCGTAATGAGCGGTCAACACTCACAGCACAGGACCTTATTGTCACACACTGATGTCCATCCACCAACCCAACCTCCACACTCTTTCCACCTCGCTCCATAGAGGCCACACTACTTCCTAAATTGACACTGAATGTTGGAATTGGACATAAATCTTGAGGTGCAGAACAATCCAGTTGAGATGTAGTTATTTTTTGGGGTGGGGACATTCTGGGTGTTAGTTTATTTTGAAATTAGAGTTAGGATGAGATAGAGTAAAAAAGTTGTCAATGGAAAGTCTCTTTGTAACAGAAGATTATGCTCACGTGACAAAGAAATCTGCCTTGCTCTTGGAGTTACTGACAAACTGGAGGTAGCACTCGCTGGAGCAGAGGGAGTTCATATATTCCTCCTCTGTGATGTCCAGTGAACGCCTCAGTTTAGCAAACACTGATGCTGCAAACGTCTGCATCTGAAATCCCTGGAAGGCAAGGACTGAAAATGTCATAGTGTTTGTTTTAAATTACTTGACAGAAATTCTTAGAACAACAAAATAAGTAAATACGAATGGCCGATAACTTCTGAATATATGACCATAATGGATAATTTATCAAGATATGAAAACAAGATTATTTTTTCACACAATTGTACACTACAGAACACTGAAATTTAATCTCTGCATTTAACCCCTTAGCCTGAGCAACTGCTACCCCTAAATGATCACTTGCCTCATGAGTTAGAGTTTCCTCTGTCTTGAAATGTTCAGCCGCAATTGTATCCTGTGCAAAAGATGAAGGGTTAATGAGTGAATTCATGTCTACAATGTTCCATGTAGCCAGACAGTGGCCTACAGTATAATTAGAAGAGTATTCACCTGGCCTGATGTGTCCATAGTGGTCTGAAGGGAAGCATGCATGCCTTCTTTTATCATGGATGTCAGATAGTAAAACTCATGCTCTGGATTGATCTCAAACACCCCTACCATCCTCCATCGCTGTCTCAACTGCCACCAGCGTCTTCGCATGGCAGCTCTGGAGGTGCCAGCAGTTTTTCTATGCTCCATCTGACACCAGACAGTGTAACAAAGTTAAAGAATAACATTCACTTATAGTATATAGCTAACACATATAGACTTTTCTAAAGTATGTGATCATGTGCCAAGGAAAAATGTTTCAAATTTTAAAAAGCATGGGCTACAGTACTACTATGTCTAAGGCCCTGATGTCAATGCATATGTCACAACATGTATTCCCAACGTCAGGCGATCTAAACAGCTTCTCACAGCCTCTAATTCATGGGTCTGCTCTTGTGCATGCTGAACTTCCAGTGAAGGCTCTTTTCATCTCATGTGGAAGAGCAAAAACAAATCCATCAGAGCAGTGTAGGAAGGCTTTGACTTACTAGGCTCAATTCTTCAAGTGTTCAGGTGAAGTTTAGAACTTTGACAATATGTAAAGCTGTAGTGGGTAGAAATGGAGCATTCTCTCAGAATGCTCCATTGAGTATTGGAATTTTCTCTCAGAACACTTGAATTACAATATGCTGAAAAGTTAAAAAATAAAAATGTTTTGCCTGTTGAAGCTTTAACTTATATGTCCAACACTAAATTAGATAATAAAGTGAAAATTATTGATTATAAGCATTATGTCCACTTTTATGAATAGATGTATTTTCTTACATACTGAAGCAGTACTGGGTCTCACAAATATTTATTGTTTTATGTGAATTTTCTATATGTCCATAAATATGTTCCAAAATAAAATTGGACATACATGATACCTCTAGAAACAGTGGGATCCCCATGTATATAAACATTGTTTGTAAAGACAATCCTACTACAGGGTTTGAGTGGCTAACAATAAAACCAGTAACCTCAGTTACACAACAAATAAACAAAGATGAAACCAAACCTGAATCAGATTCAGATATCAGTCCATTTTAGTCACATCTACAGTATAAATTGGACATTAATATCTCATAAATCTTTATAGTATATTGATATAAGGAGACAATTCTAATTTAAATATAAAATAGCTAATCATTACAGAGCATTATATAGCATGCTCATAGCATTGTAGCATGTGTAGCATTGTGATTGACTTACAATGACATATGTGGTGGTACATATAATACTTGTTATTGTTATAATACTTAAGGCATACCATACCATCTAAAAGAACAGGCTCATCTGCTCATTAAGTTTTTGTTTGTTTGTTTTTTAAAAAAAGATTATCTTGTTCCTATATGATACTGAAAGACTAAATCAGACTTAGGTATATGCTCGGATAGTGCTTACCTGGGGTTCTTGCTTGGACTACACCATACAATATACAAAATGGTTCATACAGTTTGTCTTCTCATACAGTGTGTCTGAAATGAGCCTTGTCTTTGTGTACATAATGTGCCCGCCCAGTCTAACTGATACCGCATTCCAGGCAGGTTAGACAAGCTCTGCAGGGTGTGCCACACGTACAAGAAAAGGTATTTGTTTTAGAAGTTGCTACTCCTACCCTCCCCCTCTATTGATCCCTTACCACCCTGTCCCAACCATCTTCCCAGCCTCCAAACCATTGGTGACTTAGTGTATACACATAGTTAGACTGAAAGGAACAGTAATAAAGACAGGTGGTTGAACATTTGGACAGACAGACATGTAGAGAGGGTTGGACAGATAGACTGAATAGACAAAAAAAGCTAGAAATAGAATGAAAGATGGGAAAGTGAATGTGAGGGAAATTAAATAGGTAAAATAGCAGAAGAGATGGGGTAAAACACTGGTTGTAGCAAGAAATAAATTAATATATTAATAAATAAATAAATGAATAAATTGATAAATTACTAAAATTATTTAATTAAATATAAATAAGAAAATAAAGGAAAAAATACTATACGGAAGTAATTGACACAATAACCATCATGCTAATATTAAAAGCAACAGTAATTACAGAATAGTAAAGATAGTCAATTTAAAAATGTTAAGATTGTGGATAAATACAAGGAGATAGTGAAATAATAATACAAGACATAATATGAACAGTAATGACACAAATAACAATAATTAATAGTTGATAATAGTAATAATTATAATAATAATAATAATGGACTATGATATGACATAATAATAATAATAGCAAAATAAGTTATTAAATGCTAACACATAAACAAATAAATATAAAGTGCAGTCAATGGAAAGTAGTGCATTTGCATTTGTGTAGCTGATAGCGGATTGATGTGTTTTTTGCTGTTTTTGTTCCACCTGGTATCTTTTTTTCAGGGCAAACTGGGCAATCAGAATATGTATGCTGCAGTGATTTCTCATGAATCTCATGATAATTCTATGACCATAAAGACAAGATAGATAGGATACTAAATCTCACAGAAATGTATTCAGACCTCACAGAAAACAATAAAGAAAAGGTTTTGAAGGTTTTGAAAAATATTCTCCCAAGTCTTGAATCAGAGGGAAACAAATAAATATTCTGACCAATATACATCAAAAAATATTTACAATTTTTCATTTACCATCCTTTTTTTTTTTTTTGAAGTGTCAGATCATATACTGCATACCAGAGCAGTAAGTGCTTTTGTGTTTCACATCTTACACCGTATACAAGGACATAATGAGATTGCTTGATAACTACAATTTTTGGAATATTATCTGATACCAGGAATAACATCATAAAACACTCTTGCAACAATTGAATCGAAGGCAACTGGACTTAGATTTGTCTCTGAAGACGTTTCGCCCCTTATCCAAGTGGCCTGACCAAACCCTCAGACTAGAGGGGACTAGTCAAACTGTAGCGTTCGAACTGATGAAGCCACTTGGATAAGGGGCGAAATGTCTTCAGAGACAAATCTAAGTCCAGTTGCCTTCGATTCAATTGTTGCCAGAATGAATATGAGCTGGATGAATGATAACATTCACAGAATTATAAAACACTCTCTTTGCCCAAATGAACACCAACTGTATAAATTAAAAAAAACTACCAATGTATATAGTTTTGTTTGTATTATATGTACAATATATACAATACAGTTTGCCTCTACTTTCTATTCCCACTCTCTCACTCCTGATTGTTATTAATATAAGATTCTTTTTATTTTTAATTTATTGGTAAATGCATATTTCTTTATTGATTCGGACTGGGTCCTGGGCACTGGGGAGACTTGGGGGATGAGACTGGAATGAGACAGCCCGAAATCAGATGATCTAATCTCCGCAAAATCTCCTAACCTCCCAATAGATGCTACTCCTCAGACCCAGCTGAAGTTTGAAATTACAGTTTGAAATTACTGAAAGACAGGTGAAAGTAATGTCCATAATTTTGGTCCACTTTGTCATCATTATGTCCTCCAAACAGGGGAAATGTTTGAAAACCACTTATCGTAGGAGCAGGGCATAATATGATAAGATCACTTGTTGTTTCCAACCTCTGTCCACTTGTCTCACACACAGTTGTAAAATAAGCATAATGAATGTAACACTTGCTCAGATATTTACATACGTAATTTAAAACAAAAGTTAAAAAGTTACTAAAAGTGTGGTCACACACAAACAATTCAGTTTGATGAATTTCACCACACTGCCCCAAAAGAAGACGTGATGTTACTTTTATAGTGCAGGTAATAAATATTGTTCAGAGCACTCACAGGCAGTAAACAATGTATGAGAATGTCAATACAGTAGATTGATACTGTGATAATATATGTAAAAGAGTGAAGAAATACACTGGAATAATAACCCCAACTCTAACTTCTCCATTTCCAAACATTATGCAGCAGTGTTTCTGCTGGCCAACCGAGCACACATTTTTTCTGTCGTACAGACTTCCGTAGAAATGGGAAATGGAGTGAATGAGTAATGTAACTGGGCGATTGTCCAACTATCAAAGAATTTATGTCCCAGGCAGAAATAAGAAAAACAAAAATACATTTGTCATTTTTTATTCATGCTGCACTTACTAGACACAAAGATGAACTTACAAAAAATTTATGATAGATAAATTACTATTTTTATTATATAAAATATGGTTTTATATTGAGTGTTTTGCTATATGTCCTTTGTCCCTTGGCCAGGTTTTGGACTCTCAATCCCTCATAAGACTGAAATTAAATTTGATTCAACAGTAACTTTATTGACAAATGGCAGAGAAATTCCTTATTTTAATAAAAAATATCATGTGAGAAAGATATATTAGTTTTTTATTTATTTTTCATAAAAAGAACACCTGTCCCTAGGCATCACTGTCATTTCCACCACCCACCACAAAATGTAACTTTTAACTTTTTTTTTTAACCTTTGTCTACTTGCAACCACATCAGTTGTCATGTGACAGGAGAGCTCATGGCAGGATAGCAGTGTTAGCTCCATGGAAGGAAGGGAAACAAGAAAAAAATCAAGGTAAAGTTTTGCAAAACCAAGAGTAGGTTTATTGGTCATCATTTCCAAACACCTCATATTTCCTTTGAATGTACAAATAATGAGAACAATACCATTTTATATTGTGTATTTAGAGTATATTTTATGCTTACTCTAAAACAGAGATTAGCATGCTAATATGTCATGAGATTTTAAAAGAAATGTTAAACATTGTCATTTCCACAACAATCATTTCCATCATTTTATTTATTGTGATGGAAAAGATGTGTTGTGATGGAAATGACAGTGTTAGTGTTATAAATGCATTTATTTGGCTTATATCACTTAAAATAATGTGTATTCAATTATGCAAAAGACTTTATACACTATTTCATACTTTGTATATACACAAACTACAAGAAAGAATAGATATTTAAATGTGACACCATCTGTTTTTTAGATGGCACACAAGACGACAGCAGAGAGATCAAAAGCATATAGAGAAAGGATCAAATCAGATCTGCTTAAATACCAAGAGTTTCTCAAAAAAGAGAAAGATACCTGAAAAAAAGAACAAGGTGTTGTCAAATCTGTCACTGAATTGACACACAGGGAGAAAGGAAAATTAGAAGACAATGGCTCAACAAAACAGACACAAAAAGTGATGGAAGATGGAAGGCCACAGGCACAGTTGCAGTTAAACTGAGGTTTGGCACACCAAGAAAAATACAGGTGCAGCATAGGTGGAGGATTGTGAGAATGGTTACACGCAACCCACAGATCACCTCCAAAGACCTGCAGCGTAATCAGGCAGCAGATGGTGTATCTGTACATCGTTCCACAATTCAACGCAATTTGCACAAAGAACATCTATATGGCCAGAAAGGAATGAGAAGGAAACCCTTTCTGCGCCCACGCGACAGGTATAGTTGCTTGGTGTTAAGCCTTCCAGATCCTAGGTTATGTTTATTTTCCCTTTTCACATTCATTATTTTCATTTCCTGTTTCATTTTGACATCACTAACCTCCCTCTCGTTTCAGATCACTGCACTTCCTGCCCTCATGTGTCCCCACGCCCACTGACCTACTTTTCATCAGTGCACCGGTGTTCAGATTGTCTGCCCTGCCCCTGATTGTGTCCACCTGTGTTTCGTTAATCACTCCCCTCTAGTATATAATGTGTGTTAAGATAAGATAAGATGAACCTTTATTAATCCCCGGAAGGAAATTCGGGTGTCATAGAAGCATCAACACAGTACAGATAAACACAGTATAGTAAAAATTAAAAGAGAAGGTGCAATGAAGAGAATTGACAATAAAATAAGTAAGTAACAGTAATAAGTAAGTAAAGTGCAGCAGGTGGTGAGTATTGTATATGCATAGCATATATATATGTAATTATATAATTATATGTAATTATATACATTTGGAATAAATACGAGCAGATGGTCACAGAGTCACATGGGGATCAGACCTTGGTTATGGAGCCTGATGGCCACCAAAAGAAAGGACTGACCCAGACGGTTTGTAGTGTGCCGAGGGGGGATCAGTGTCTGGCTGAATGTACTCCTCATCTGGACCAGTTGGTCATAGAGGGGGTGGGAGGGGTTCTTCAGAATAGACTCCAGCTTCCTCCTGGTCCTCCCCTCTGCCACCACCTCCAGACTGTCCAGCTCACATCCAACCACAGACCCAGCCCTCCTCACCAGTTTAAATTTGGTGGTATCCCTGGTGCTGATGCCACCCCCCCAAAGAAAGAACAGAAAGCTGGCTACTACAGACTGGTAAAACAGACTGGTTCCTTGTGCTTGCCTCGCCGTGTTCCTTTTGACCCTGCCTCTTGCTTACTGTTTTTTGGATCTGGTTGCCTGTCAGACTGCCTTGCTGTGTACCGAACTTTGCAAAGTAAAGCTGGTTTTGAACTTTAACTCCTTCTGTGCATCACTGACCCAGTTGTTACACTTGGATTATGCAAAAGCTAATTTAGACCAGCCAGATTAATTTTGGAAAAAAGTGCTTTGGACTGATGAGACAAAAATTGAGTTATTTGGTCACAACACAAAGTGCTTTGCATGGCAAAAGCACAAGAAAAACACCTGCTGCCTACTTTCAAATTTGGTGGCGGTTCCATCATACCGTGGGGCTGTGTCTCTAATTCAGGGAATGGGGCCCTTGTTAAAGTCGAGGGTTGAATGAATTCAACCCAGTATCAACAGATTCTTCAGGATAACGTGCAAGCATCAGTCACAAAATTGAAGTTACACAGGGGTTGGATATTCCAAAAAGACAATGACCCTAAACACAATTTAACTTCTATAAATGCATTCATGCAGAGGGCTAAGTACAATGTTCTGAAATGGCTGTCTCAGTCCCCTGACTTCAACATCATTGAAAATGTATGGGATGTTTTGAAGCGGGCTGTCCATGCTCGGCAGCAATCAAATTTAACTGAACTGGAGCGCTTTTGTATGGAAGAATGGTCAAAAATACCTCCATCGCATATCCAGACACTCATCACAGGCTACAGGAGGCATCTAGAGGCTGTTATTTTTGCAAAAGGACGCTCAACTAAGTACTGATGTCATTTTTCTGTTGTGGTGCCCAAATATATGCATTAGTCTAATCTCATTATGATGCCTATTGCATATTTCCTGTTAATCCAATGAAGAAAATGGAATTGCTGAAATACTATTGTTTTTCTAAGGTATGTCATATATGAAAAAGATGCTGCTTCTTTGAAGTACCAGCTAAATTTGAACCAAAATCCAAAGAATTAAGAGGGGTTGCCAAACTTTTTCATATGACTGTATATACAGTATACATATGAGTTACTGTAATACTACCATGTGATGGAGAACACAATCCACAGTCGCTGTTCTGTGTAAAAATACATTCTAAAATTCATCAGACCAGCCTAAGGCACACTTATGCAATAATCATGCTGTCTAATCACCATCTTGATTTGCCAAACTTGTGAGGTGGATGGATTATCTCAGCAAAGGAGAAGTGCTCACTGACACAGATTTAGACAAATTTGTGAACAATATTTGAGAGAAATAGGCCTTTTGTGTACATAGAAAAGGTCTTAGATGTTTGACTTCAGCACATAAAAAAAGGGAGCAAAAACAAAAGTGTTTCGTCTATATTTTTGCTCAGTGTAACTTGCAAAGTGAAAGTCATGTCTGATTTGGGGAATTTGGAGAAAGAGGAAATACCCAGGCAAGACACTGAAAATGTTAAACTGAAACAATTGTATTCAGCACAAATAGGATCTTTTTCCATTGAACTGGTCAAGCTGTTATAACTGGGATTATAACACATTGAAGGTTGCGATATTGTAACCGTAGTTTTAAAAATACAGACGGAGCCCTCTACCGGAGTGTAGTGGATGATGACTGAAAGATGAAGAATATGAAATGTGATAATGAAAATATTGATGAATCCACAGTACACATCTTAACTTTAACATCCTTCTAGAAACTGATTGTTTTACAACCAGCCTGGTGAAACTCATTAGATAACAACCCAATATGGTCCTGACCAGATGAAGTTTTTGACTTACAGGTCAACAGGTCAAATACCTTGTCTTTCTCTGGTAGAGAAGTGGTGAAACACAGACACATTATGGAAGCAGAACAATCTAATTCTAACATTACAGTCTACATGAATTGATGGGTTATGCTTCACTAACGTCCTCTAGTGGCAGGAAGTTGTTGACATAAATTAAACCAAAGCAAGTTAAAATAGTTGCAGGTTGTAGACCAAAACCTTCTCAGGTCATCATATCTGGCTGCATCAATACCTTTACATGTGTATCTTATTCACAAATTATAGGTGATGTTAAACATAAAGTTGGGTGCACACTAATGCCTAGTTAATTTTATATTTGGTATATATTTTAATCGGGCTGCACGGTGGTGTAGTGGTTAGCGCTGTCGCCTCACAGCAAGAGGGTCGCAGGTTCGATTCCAGCTTGCGGCTCTTCTGTGTGGAGTTTGCATGTTCTCCCCGTGTAAGCGTGGGTTCTCTCCGGGTACTCCGGCTTCCTCCCACCGTCCAAAGACATGCTGTTTAGGTTAATTGATGACTCTAAATTGCCCGTAGGTGTGAATGTGAGTGTGAATGGTTGTCTGTCTATATGTTGTCTGTCTCTATGTGCCCTGCGATGGACTGGCGACCTGTCCAGGGTGAACCCCGCCTTCGCCCTATGCCAGCTGGGATCGGCTCCAGCCCCCCCGCGACCCCTAACGGGATAAGCGGTTGACGATGGATGGATGGATGGATGGATATATTTTAATCTAGTTGAAGTGTATTACACCATTTTATGTTGATTATGAACCATACACAAATTGACTCATTTCATTACACATGCTCAGAACATATAGATTTCATTTCATGATAATCAACTCTATTTACAAGTTTCATCTGTGTGATGTAGATAAGATAAGATAAGATGAACCTTTATTAATCCCCGGAGGGAAATTCGGGATGTAATTGTTTGATTCATTTTAATTCAGTTGATCAAGTTTTATTCAGTGGTTGATGTCTTGTGTTTGGTATGTATCTGAAAGAGATGAAGCCCAGATTTCAAATATGGAAGAATTAATCATGCTGAAACAAGTCAATTAGTTTAATCTAACAAAGGAAGTTTTACTAAAGAATCAGAATAGTTTTTCAGATGGGAGGAGAATCCTGTTCTCCGAAACGACTGCTGATGCCGGGTGGCATCGTTGGATCCAGAAGATCCAAACTGTCATGTTCCAGACAGAAGCTGTCGCCACTCGGCACACAGCACAACCTCCACCATCTATTCAGCGAGGGTGATGTATAGATGTATCTTCAGAAGAGAAAGAGTTTGATGACTAGACTAATGGACCAATAGTCAATTCATAGCCAACTGATACGTATTGTGCACGCAAATGTACATATTGTTGTCTATTATGTAAATAGCTAGTTAACCAATTTAGAACAACTCCTCTCACACCATATGTTTTAAGCTTAGCAATTAAAATTGAGTGATCTATAGTATCAAATGCCTTCTTCAGGTCAATGAATTGGTGACATATAAATCATAACCATTAATATGCCAATCAATATCCTTCTCTTCATTTATCCATGTCTCAGATAGAGCTATCAACTTAAATTTATTTTTAAATGTGTCAAAAAATTAATTGATTTTTATGAATTTTTTAGGTAAGCTTCTACAGTTGAAATGTATTAATGAAAAGGTCTTTTCAAACTCAACACTGTCATTAAGATCTTCATCTGTATAATATCTACAAGAGTCCCTGATGTGACTGAAAACATGATTCTCTGGATCCACATCATTTTCAAAATCATAAATTCTATGTTCTGTGTATTCAGATCTTAAAAAAGCCTGACTCTTAAGTGTATCAGTCATTAAACAACAACTGGGTGGTGTCCCGGGTAAATCCTGATATTGAAGTTAACTGTGGGTAATATCTAAAGTTGAATGTTACCCCTTTCCTTCACATTTTATGATAATTTGTCTTACAATTAAGAATTTGCAATTATTAATTGTGAATATGAATTTTGATATTAATTAATGATTAATTGTTAATCTATGGTTAATGCTCTCCAACATTCACAGGCATACATTCACCCACTGAATTTTTCCATAAATGTTAATGGCCAATCAGGACATGCCTGCCTGAATATGTACGGACCCCACAGTATAAGTCAGTGTCCACCACTGTCACATCCCACCCTCTTCATTAAAAAAAATTTAAAAATAACCTCATGAATGGACAAGGCATCGAGCATGACGCTGCTGTACATATGTCCTCGACATTTACCTGACTGAACAAGGACATCAACATCGACCCCGCATTGCTGCATGTAGAGCTTTTACCCTTTGCTTAATGGTCACAACCAGTAGACATAGAGTATGTAGCCAGGCATGTAGTAACAGCAACTTTGATTTAAGGAGTCAAAAGTCAAAAATGTTGACATCTGGTCTACCTCAGCAAGCTGTGTCCTCTATGAACAAGGTACTGTTTTTTTAATTGGAAATGTTGTATTTCATATAATTAGGATTGTCCAAAGAACCAACGCCAAACTGTCAATGATTTAAGCTGAATTTAAAGATCATCATACCATTTTGTTCATTTTCTGCATCAGCAGGCAGCTGTTTTCAGTGAAACAGCTCTGATAAATCCATTCTACACTACCTGCTCAGCATCAAACAGCAGACAGAGTTAAAGGAGCTAAAGGACACTGAATATTGGACATAGATTCATCAGGTGGACACAAACCCGATTCCAAATGAATGATAATGCTGCTCTGTGTCTGCTACGCAACTGTTTTAGAACACTTTCTAAGGTGATAATTCTTCCTGGATGAAACCAAGAAATAGGTACCATATTGCAGAGATTTACTAATGTGAAGTCTCTTTTTAGTGGCAGATTCTCTGTGTTTTAGTTGTTTCCTTTTGATATGTGGCATAGTTTCCTTTCTGTTTGTCGATCATTTGGTTTTGTTTGATTAGGTTAGTCCAGAGACAGTCCTCGGACAGCTTGTCCGGACAGACCATAGGACCAGCGGGCTGAGGGAACTCTTCTCTGGCTTTAGATCTTGGCAGGTTAGGGCTGTGTGATAGTATGTCTGGGGTATCACCAGTTTTTAGGTGATTGCAAAATTCAATTGCTCTTTTTTGTATTTTTGTCACCACCCACGATTTAATTCATGTTATGTTCAAATGGAGTTGGACATGCCCTAAATGCACTTGAGCCATGCACTTTAGACCATGGGCTAGACCGGGTTCCGTATGTTGTGGTCAGTTGTGATCTACCTCTTTGATTAGATTTGCAAATCCAAATATGTGTGGACCTGACAGTATAAGTAAGTTTCCATCTGTCACATCCCATCCTCTGCATTAAAAAATTAAAAAACAATCATATGAATGGACAAGGCATTGAGCATGACGCCACCTTACATATGTACCTGACTGAACAAGGACAATGACTCCGGAAAGCTGCATGTAGAGCTTTTACCCTTTGCTTGAACTGGTCATAACCAGTAGACGTAGCAGTACTTCAGTATAAGGGGTCACAAGCCAAAATTGCTGACCTCTAGTCTACCTTAGCCAGCTGTGAATCCATCATTTAAAACTCATCTTCTCATATTTTTTTTATAGTCAACTCTAGGCTGAATCCTAAACATTTCGAAAGATGCCAAATATTTCAAGCTTAATTTTGAGGATTTGTAGAAATATCTGACTATTGATTATTTCACACATTATTAATTCCCTTCAACTATTTTTTGGAAAAAGACTGTAGAAAAAAACATTTTTTTCTCACTGAATCTTGGAATGGCAACACTACGTTTAGTTGCATGCAAATGTGTCTATTTACACTTAAGTTGAACTTAATTGCACCGATTCCCTCAAAAACCTCTAATGATTCTCTGAAACAAAGCCTCTGGATAAGAAGTGTCTCTGATTCTAAGAAGCAGGCATTTTAAAGGAAAAAGGAAGGTACGGAGGAAGTGAAAGCCAAACTGGAAAGTGAAACCATTGTGTTACACTGCTGCTACTGGATGTATGGGTGTTACCAAATGTATAAAAGAGAGTACATCAGCAGATGTTAAGGAGTTAGTTAGTTCGTTAAGGAGTCCAGACAGAAGAAAGACACACTGGAGTGTAAGCCATAACCTGTCTACAGCCAACAACGATGACTTCAGCTATCATTGCCTTTCTCACCAGCCTGCTTGTCCTCCATGCGCAAGGTACTGTGAAAGCTTTAGTGTTCTGTAATGTTATTTTGTCCTTGTGATGGAGGTTACAACCCACTTTAGTAGAGAAGATGTTTTTTTCATGCTCACCCTTGATTTTTTTTTTTTTTTTTTTTCGCTATAAATAGTGCATCTTGTGTTTCACATAATTGGGATTGTCCAAAGAACCAACAGCAAACTGTCACTTTAAATTGAATTTAAAGATCAATATAACATTTTATTCATTTTCTGCATCAGCAGGCAGCTGTTTTCAGTGAAAAAGCTCTGATAAATCCACTGTACACTACCTGTTCAGCACCAAACAGCAAACAGGGACAGTTACTGACTAGCTGGTGAACACAGTGGCGCATTTATCTGCTAAAGAGACATATATTCTTCCCAGGAGTTAGTTGAAACCAAACTAGAGCTAAAGAAGAGTGAATATTGGACTTAGATTCATCAGATGGACACAAACAACTCCAAATGAATGATAATGCTGCTCTGTGTCTGCTATGCAACTGTTTTAGAACAGGTTTGCCATAACAACTTTTTAAATACCAATGTCAAAAATAGAAACTGTATAAAAGTTAAGTTAAATAGCTCATGACAATTATTTAAACAGTAATATGGACAAAAATTAAAGTCAATTATACTGTAAGTAATAAAGTTTCTTAAATTGTTGTTGTCTTTTCTTCTCAGGCCAACCGGACAGCAAATCCAGTAAATGCCACTGTTTGAATGGTTATATCGGCAGGATCAACTCACAGCTCATCAAGGGAGAGCCAGTCATATACTTCCCAAGCATCTTCTGTCCACATACAGAGATTATGTGAGTAAATGAGCTATTACCAACATGTCATTCATCTGCATTCTTCAGCTTTTCTCTAACACTGTTTTCTTCTTTCCCAGTATTAAAACAACAGCAGATAAGGAAAAATGTGTTAATCCACAGTCACCACTTGGAAAACTCATACTGAAAAACCAAAACAAGTAAGTTCAGGATAGCATTAACTTCAGAAAACATGTTCATGTTCCTTCAGTGTAAAAAACTACAGTAAATTTTTCAGATCTCCATTGCTTTTTACTAATAGTTTCATATGTTATTTCAGGCATGGGAAGAATGGAGCTGCGAGCACAACAACAGCTTCCAGTCAAACAAATACTTGGAGCTCAACAAGACTCCACATGAAATCCAAGCTATAAGACTCCACCACTGCATTGAAGATGATACAGTATAGTGGAAATATAGTGGAAAACTCAAATCCACCCCCAATAATGGATATAGATCTATTCACGTTGGTTTAAAATATTAACACATACATATCTGTTTTCTATTCTCGATATAAAACAGCACATCATCAGACCATTATTGCAGACATAACTATATTAATGTTCTCAATAAGACATTATTAAAAACGGCTTAATACCAAACAAACACAGGAGTCAGAATTCGGTCAGTTTGTGATCCAGTAAATCACGCAGTATGTTCCACATCAATACTCCCTTAGCTCAGCTAGCCAAGTTTATGTAGTTAGCTTTGTCACACTACTGCTCCTTTAAAGCAAAAAACATTGACTTTATTGTTCTCTGGCTTTAACACTTCACAGATGAGGCTGTGTCATGGTATGTCTAGGAGTCACTAGTTTTAGATGTAAAATTAAATTACTCTTTTTTTGTATTTTCATCACCACCCATGATTTGCACTGAAAAGAAATAAACTGACTTTTAAAAAGAATGAGAGCTGACACTCAACTCCTTTGCCCCTTTCTTTGAGCCCAGATTATGCGCTGTTTATCCAGTAACAGTGGACACACACTAAACGCACTTGAGCCATGCACTTTAGACCATGCACTACAGTGGGTTTCGTATGTTGTGGTAAATTGTGGTCTGTCTCTTTCATCAGATTCGTCACACATTCACAATTATATTGCTGGAAATATTCAAGCTACATTTCATATCTACACTGCACAAGTGAGCCCTACATCACGGCCACCTAAAAAAAAGTAATTTAAGAAAATATCAGGGCTGTCAAAGTTAATGCAACAATAATATGTTGATGCAAATTTGTTCGGTTTTAAAGCTAGAGTCAAGATACTGGCATTATATGAAACTAGAAAAATGTAAGGAATCCAATGGAACCAACCATGTCATAGTAGCTTCTCATGAACATGATGATCATTATGGCCTGTTTTTTTATTTTTTCCATCAGATTTAAATGAGAGATAAACAAGATGTTCTCATCCCAACAATTCAACTCAAAAGTCACATACTGATGCACTGTAACAGCCTAACCTAACTTTATTTTTTTTCCCATCAAGAATAAACACTATGGTGGTATAGGTACCCTTGATATCACTTAAGGCTTAGGCAACAAAACCACTTAGGTTTAGGAAAAACCACATGGTTGGGATTAAAACTACTATGACTGTTAAGTGAAAATGAAACTGAGTTGTGAACAGAAGACACTAGCAGCTGATTGTAAGGTGAAATTGAAATTTAACACTAAACAGACAGCAGTCTACCTGATGAAAGCCCATCGCTTTGTGTGTCTTTTCGCTCTTTAAACTACATCACCACCGTCACTCCCAGCACACTTCCTCTGAGCGTTTACTGTTGCCGTAGATGAGTTTACACTGTAGTTTAAGGAAAACCCAGTGTGTCTTATACTGGTACTAAAGGGTGCCTTGTGTGGAGGTATCACATGCTGGTGGCTGTGACAAAGCATCGGTATTTGACGGAATGAGAATGGGCTGCTATAACAGAAACAAAGTTTAATGTTTCCAATGCTGATGTCAGCTCTATTTTCTTTTAAAAGACACACACAAACACATGAACACAAAAATGTTGATATAATGTTCACATGGTTCATATCCTTAAACAAATGATCACAAACCCATTGACACAGCAAACTTGGGGCAGATAGTATACTTGAGCATAAATGCTGGTTGGTATTCTGGGAACATTTTGCCCTGGGAACCCAGGTTAATCTGACCCTCCATCATCTAACAAACCTTTTCAAATGATCTTTTTAAAATAATGTTGAATCAACACTGGCTACACCTTGCTGTGTTCATGTGTTTTGTTAGCATAAATGAGCTTTGTCAGTCTGCAGGATGTCTGACCGCTCTTTGGGACAAAAGCAGGCTTAGAAATGCTCAGTCAGGCAGTAGCTTGGCACAGTGGTGTCTGAGCAGCAGATCTCTGTCTTCATTGCTGTGGTGCATCTTGGTCCTGAGTAGCTAGTGCAGGTCCTGTGTTTTGAGGCAGCAGCTGCTCTGGTGGACGCAGGAACACCAGCATCACTGTGATGTTATCACCAGAACCAGCTGCTTTAGCATGACCTACCAACTGTTGAGCAACTCTACGCCCAACAGTGTCCTCAGACTGTTCCAGCAGAGCATCTCCCCCACCCTCAGGGTCACAAGAGTGCTGGAGTGCATGCAGAACCAGATGTGGGACCTCTGAAGGCTTGACTGCATCAAAGAAGCCATCGCATGCCAACAGCACATAGTCTTCATCCCCTAACAGCTCGGTTGTCAGGCAGTCAGCATCTCCAGACACATAGGGTTTCTGGTCAAAGTCGCCTGGAGGGGGGATGTGGATTTGTGGTTAGCAGCTTACTCAGACTTACTCAGTCCAGGCCTGAGGGTGACCAAGTGACAGGCTGGGTTGATATTATTGACTGAATATAGCTTTTCACAAATATGAGTCAATGTTTTTGTTAGTTGCAGTACAAAAGTATAATAATTCTGCAGAACAGGATCCATAAACTCATCAAACGATCAGGTCTATGAAATGATAAAGTTGACTTTGCAGTTTTCCTAAATGTCCACAAGAGGCAACCAATGTCTGCAGAAAAAGTCTCAAGTCAAAAGATAAAAAAGGACAACAATACAGAGAGTAAAGAGAATGGAGAAGAAAATGAGCAGAGTTTGGTGTGGACGCAAGTCCGTTTCAACAGGGAAAATAAAAGGTGAAATTATTCAATCTCATATGTATCCAGGACCGATTTATGGGGGAAATGTGTGTTGCAGAAAACTGCAGAATTTGAAAGTGATTCTACAAAATATTTTTTATTGTTAATGTACAACTAGTAATTGTGTAAGATTTCAATCCATAAATTTGAGCAACAAAACACTTTAATTTTCACTTTTTAGCTAATTTCATGTTCACATAAAGCCATATTCAAGTTTACATGCTATAGCACAGTCTGTCCTGTAGATGATGCCATGAACATACTAACTTGACTAAAGGTCTGGCTTGGGTTAAGAGAGTGTTTAAGTGACAAAAACGCCAGAACAAGCTACATATTCAGTTGTGTGACTTCTGATCATTGTTCTCAGGTTAGTAAACTGGTAAAACCATAGACAGTATATAAAGATGAACGACATGACAGCTCCTCAAGTGAAGTCTAAACATCTCGATTGCCCCATGGTGGCTGGCTGCAGTATAGGTCTAAAATGTTAGTAGATGGGACACGAGCCAGTACACGTCAAATACATTTTTCCCAAAGATGGCGTCTGTCATTTTAGGTAGTTCTCATCACACTGAAGTATGTTCAAGTGTTTCAATCCATTATTTGATGCTATAAAAAAGGGGGTGAGATGTCATGATTGGCAGCTGTGATTACCGGTCTCATGTACTACTGTCAGGATATAGTGACAGTTTTATAAAAATAACTTTTTTTAGATCATATTTGCTCCATTTCTTCTTTTTTGTTATGTAGTATTTTGTTCAAGATATGTGAAGAATGTGTTTCATGTAACGCATAACAGTGGAAAACAGTTCATTGCATAACAGATTTGGATTATTATACTGCATTATGATAGTTTTATAAGTGATTTGCATCTGTTTGGGACATTGGAAAAAAAAAAAAAAAATCTGCAACCGCAGGACCAGGCAGGTTTCCTAAGGGTGGCCAGGCTGAGGCCAGTACTCACTTTGGGGTGGCTCAGAAGGAATGATGGATGAGAAGTATAAGTACACAACAAGTATAACAAAAAAGGTTTATAAAAATACATTACCTATAGCTTTAAGACCAAAATGAAAAGACATGCCACACAAATGCATGTTCTCTGTTCTTGTTGGTTGTGATATACTTACCAATAGCTCTGGATACAGCATAGGTGCCATTAACACGCCAGCAACCCATGAAGGTGATACAGCCACCAAGATCCTCAATTCTCTGTTTCTCATCCTGGACAGTAGAGGACAAAAGAGAAAATGTGCTATAATTTCTTTCGGGCCTGGTCTATGTTTATGTGAAGCCACACAAACAGGCCACTGTTCGTTCAATCAAAACAACAATGATGGATCCAAAAGTGTTTAGCGTAAATGCTGCAATAGCATCAGCTTTATCAGAACGGGAGAGTATTTCTTCTTTAAAAGCACAGCATTGAATGCCACTGAAGGCTTTACTCAAAGATGTTTTCACTGTTCTCCCTACTGGTTGCAGCAAGAGCTTGATGTACAGATGGTTCATTGAATTACCAGCCAAGTATCTAACTATGAAGCAAGGAATCTCTGTGGACAAATCTCAACAACCATTCACCCAATCTACTTCACACAAGAAGGGTGTATTGTTGGAGACCCATGGGAGTCCAGTGTTGAACGTTTTGCAATTTGACAAGATGGTGGCGCTATAACAACAATACTTTGGCCTGAAACTTTTGAACCATAATTCTCTGATACAAACTTAGTTTTTCCCTGGATTTTGTGGGTTCAGACAAATCTGTCTATGTGCTACTCTTTCTACAATTTTTGAGCAATCATCCACAAATTTGGTATAGAACATGATGTTCCATACAGTTTTGCTATAGATGGGACCTCAAATTTAGCTCAAATGCCGTGTGCAAGGCTTATATTACAAAAGATGTCATATCTCCTGAATGCTTTGTGCTATTGCAACGACATTTGGTGGAGTGACCATACCAAATTTGGTGCTATTTGGCCAATAGGTGGCACTGTAGCAGCAGCATTTAACTATAAACAAAGTATTCTCAGTATGTCTGTGTATGTATGTATGACTGCCTTTCGCATATCTCAACAGCCGTTCATCCAGTCAGCTTCACACATGACCGGTGCCAGCAGCCACACCACAGTTCTCATTGCAAGCACAACTCCTGCAAGCCAAACAATCGGCCTGTTCCAAACAGACACTGCACAAGTTTTTTGAAAGTGCCTGCCTTTTTCCAGTTTCCAATGACGGCTTCTCAGATGGTTCTCTGTGACAAACCACATGGTTTTGTCAGGTTACTTGCATGCTTCCTTCTGTCAGAAAGCTACAACAACTCTAACAACAACTCTAAAGACCATTTAAAATCCCCTAGAAGTTGCAGCTGTCATTACATTTCACTTTATAAAGATAATGAACAGAACAAACAATATACTAACAATTTTGCTATTGCATACCAATTGTTTCACAAAGTAAAGGTGGACCACAGGGTGGTGCTAGAGAATGGACCATGATGTCTTTTAAATATACAGTGAACCCTCGTTTATCGCGGGAGTTGTGTTCCAAAAATAACCCGCGATAGGTGAAATCCGTGAAGTAGTCAGCTTTATTTTTT
Organism: Pterois miles; assembly: GCA_947000775.1. Taxonomy (NCBI): domain Eukaryota; kingdom Metazoa; phylum Chordata; class Actinopteri; order Perciformes; family Scorpaenidae; genus Pterois; species Pterois miles. The sequence goes on along the minus strand of CAMQGK010000058.1, from coordinate 5,991,584 downwards.
ACCATTATTTTACAACGCAGTACTGTACTATAGAATGAAACCAAAAATCAAAACCTGTTTTCAGGCCCAAAATTTGTTTAAGAAATAAAAATATTAACGTTTTCTTACAAATAACTATGATAGTTTAAAGAACAGTATTGTAAAACAATAATTTGAATACAGTACAGTATAGTAATGAATACAAGGTTGGAAACAAACCGTCCCTCCAGCTGAGCCTCTCCGTCCTCACTCCGCTGCGCTGTAGCGTCTGTTTCAACTGCAGGCTGCGCAGGAGTCTTTCTCCGAGAGAACAACATCGTTATGGGTAGTTGTTGGCACTCTTTCCTTTTCATTCAGGATTCAGAGCACAATAAATGCACTGTAAAAAAATCCGCGAAGCAGCGAAGCCGCAAAAGGTGAACCGCGTTATAGCGAGGGTTCACTGTAAATGGTTAATTCATTTAGGACCGCTCAACTTCATGCTAATCTGCCTCTAAGATTGCACAATATGTTCTGTCCAACTTGGTGCCATACAGTCTATGAGCAGTGCTAAAGGAAAGATCAGGTCATCAAACCAAAAAGATATTTGACCTGTGGTTTACTGTATACACATGGAACATTTGGCCTTATAGTGGCGCAGGAAAAAAGGCCAAGTATGCTTCAAATTGTGTGCGTGTTGGATCATCTACGAGTATCTGAAACCTCCTCCCCCCACATCTTTCAGATTTTGAAATTAGAGGGGTTTGTGAATGTTCTCATTCATCCAGGTCATATTCATTCTGGCAACAATTGAATCAAAGGCAACTGGACCTGGATTTGTCTCTGAAGACGTTTCGCCCCTTATCCAAGTGGCTTCATCAGTTCGAATGCTACAGTCTGACTAGTCAGACTGTAGCGTCTTCAGAGACAAATCTAAGTCCAGTTGCCTTTGATTCAATTGTTGCCAGAATTAGAGGGGTTGTGTCCAACAATTTTTGTGATTTCTAAAACAACCTGACAGTCACTCCCGCTTTAAACAATGATAGGCCAGGTGTGTGGAGGAGAGATAGTAGGGTTTAAATTCTCTCTCAAGCTGCCATTAACCACTATTGCTACTTTGTACATGTTGAGGAATGAGCTATTTTCACTGTATGTCATTGCTCATGCTCATAGCTGGTTTACTACAGTGCCAAACTAAACAGATTTTGCTGTGATTTAATAAACATATAAAAAAGGATCACAAAATAACTTCCCCAACATGACAAGCAAACAACTTTTAAAATGTTTGTTTTCTGAATAGAGTTTATGCATAAATACAAGAGTACGTCCTGTGATTTGATGCAGGATTGGAGAAAATGTAAGTTTTTTAATAATAAAAGTTTTATTATGAACATACAATAAAATTTCAATTGTTCATGAAAGAAAAACCACAAAAATGTTTGAATTTCTGAATTGTCAAAAAAATCTGAATCAGAACGTCAGGCTTGGGAAATCTATTTTGGAAAATACATTCTGCTATATTCCTGTGAATTGACTTTCCTCTGTGTGTGTGTGTGTGTGTGTGTGTGTGTGCGTGTATGTGTGTGTATGTGTGCATGTGTGTGTGCATGTATGTGATATCCCTACCTCTCTGTCTGGTTTATGGGGGTCCATGAGTGTTATAGCTTGTCCCTTTCTGACAAGTATTGCTTGAGAGTCTCCCAGCCAAGCCACAGTCAGCTCCTGTCCCAGGATCAGCACCGCTACACCAGTAGTACCACTCCGCAGACGCTGCCAACACACAGATTATATTAGTTTTTTCTGCAGCACAGCACACAGGGATCACCAGAAAACACTCAACTTTTCTTATGAACTCTGGACAAGGTCCTGAGAATGATGTTGACAGGACAGAGTTGAACTTTCACACACACAGCACATGACAGGAGATTGTTTGTGTCAGACGCATTCTCCTCCACTGGAAATACCCTGTTTGGTTTGGGTGAGGGGTGGTTCCTGGATAGAACATACTTTTACTCAACTTGAGTTCGATTTTGAGGTATGTGTACTTCACTTGAGAATTTCCATTTTATGCTAATTTATACGCATACTCCACTACATTTCAGAGGGAAATACTTTTTAATCCACTACATTTATTTGACAGATATACTGTCAAATAAATGTTACAAAAATGACAAACAAAAGATTAAAAAAATTGAAACAGTGGCTCTAATTTGGCCCCCAAATTTTTGAAATAATCTAATTTAAATAACTGTTTGAATCCAAAAGAGATCAAATTCTCCAACATTTTAATAAAAATGACAGAGTACATTTAAGTCCAAAATATTAATAGAAATTTGTGTGGCAGATCCCTCAGATCTATTTTGTGACCCTGTGGAGTCTGACCCCAAGGTTGGGAACAACTGAACTAAACAACTACAAGTACTTTTACTTTTAATACTTTAAATACATTTGATTAATATACTTATACTGATTAATAACTACTACTGAATTAATATATTTATTATACTATAGACTATACTTTTACTTAAGTAAGATTATAAATCTTTTACTTAAGTACATGTAGGCACAGCCAGCACAGCTCTGCAGCAGAAGAGATCAGCTTTCTCAGTCAATAGTTTTTCCTCTTGTATAACTTTTTTCATGGTAGTGAGGAGATTTATTGTTATAATTTAAATTAGATGTTTTCCTTGTTTGCTGTTGTTAGCTCTTGACTAGTGATATATACATGCTATAATGTCATATTTATATTGCATGTATGTATTTTAAGAAAAAGAATGAAATAAGACTGTACTGTTTTGCATTGCTGAGGGAGCAGAGGTGAAGAAAGAGATCAGAGGGCAATTAATGGGTCTTCTGTCTTCTGCAGGAGCAAATACATCCTGGAAAACAATCCCTTGGGACATCCAGTTCCATGCCCTAAATCTAAAAGCCTTTGTAAAATTTATTTTGTGATTCAATTTTAAAATTCAATTAGTAATTTGCTGTTTCATGACAAAATATGGAATAGAATTCTTAAGAATAATTAAACGGTAAAATCAATGATCTTATCATTTATTGTACTTTGAGATTGTAATGCATCATTTAAATTAAATTTAAATTAATTGACTTATAGTGTATTTTTTAATTGTTTGATTTATTAACGGTTAGAATTTAAGATAAGATAAGCCTTTATTGATGTCCAGAGGGGAAATCCAGGTGTAGCAGCAGCTAAGACAGAAATAAGTACAGATAAACAAAGAAGTAAAATAAATAAATAATAAGAGGTATATACAACTAAGATAAGAATTGAAGTGTGAGGTGTGGCACCAGTTTGTCTGACAGTGCATGTACATATATGTCAGCTCAAACCTGTGTGCTTAGGGTGTTGGACCAGTGCTGCTTCAGTACCTCTCTCATGGCTTTGCCCCTGAACATGTCATCAGTGTGTTTGAAGGCAGTTTTAAAGGCTGTGGCTGTGTCACTCTGCAGGGTCTCCTGTTTACTCAGCACAACATGGAGATGAGTGGCAGCATAGGTGGCAGCATCAACCCCTCCATGGCCATCAAACACAGCGTAGTATGCACGCTCCACTCCATCCTGGACCATGGTTTAGAGAGAGAAAGGAAGATGTTAACTAAGTGTTTGATACATTTTTATTAATTTGGAAGATGTTTTGACAAGAAAAAGAGTGAGAAACTATGTTACTGCAAAGAAAGTCTTGTACCTGGATTCCAAAAAGCTGGTTGAACTCAGCCAAGGCCAAATGTTTGTCCTCCATCTTCCTCCTTGTGTTCTTGATGGCATGAACAGAGCAGTGGAGGAACCGGGAGGGGGAGGGGGGAGCTTCGGGAAATTTTGATGCCACGCCAGCATCACATCTATCAGCTTATTAAGGAAGAGATGCTGGACTGCCTCTGACTGAAGCACTGATGATAAGATAAAGTCAAAAAAAAATCAATGACAGCCTTTTGGTTCTTACTACCTCTTACTATTGGTATGTACAGTACAATACATGACAGAGGATACAAAATGAAATTGAAGAAGAGCAACAGTTCACAACGGACTTTTCATACTTTTATGCTTAGGCTGTGTAGGGAACTCACACTTACACTTACAGACTACTTGCTGTTCCTCTTCCTGGTTGTCCTCAGCTTCCTGGGGGTAGTGGAAAGGTGAAAGGTCATTCTGCAGCAGCTGGGACAGTGCTGCCTGGCACAGAAGGGCACTGAGGGCTGCAGGAGCACCCCTGAAGCAGCAAAGACAAGCAGAAATATATGTTGTGTACTTTGTCAAGATCTGAACATGATTAATGATACACAACTATATAGCCAGAGGTAAGTGATCCACCTCAGTACAGAAATAAACAAGCAAAGGCTAGCAAACACAAATGGGTAAAATACAGCTGGACAACAATCAATGCTTATTTAAGGAGGGCTGGTAAATGCACGGGCTGCACGGTGGTGTAGTGGTTAGCACTCTCGCCTCACAGCAAGAGGGTCGCAGGTTCGATTCCAGCTTGCGGCTCTTCTGTGTGGAGTTTGCATGTTCTCCCCGTGTAAGCGTGGGTTTTCTCCGGGTACTCCGGCTTCCTCCCACCATCCAAAGACATGCTGTTTAGGTTAATTGATGACTCTAAATTGCCCGTAGGTGTGGATGTGAGCGTGAATGGTTGTCTGTCTATATGTTGTCTGTCTCTATGTGCCCTGCGATGGACTGGCGACCTGTCCAGGGTGTACCCTGCCTTCGCCCTATGCCAGCTGGGATCGGCTCCAGCCCCCCGCGACCCCTAACGGGATAAGCGGTTGACGATGGATGGATGGATGGATGGATGGTAAATGCACAATTAACTGTGACATCAACTCTGTTACTCCTCCTGTACATAATGACATTTTGTTGCAGAAAAAGGGCGGCAGTAGCTCAGTCTGTAGGGAGTTGGCTTGGGAACCGGAGGGTCACCGGTTCAAGTCCCGATGGACCAAGAACTGAGTGTGAACTGGTAGCTGGAGAGGTGCCAGTTTACCTCTTGGGCACTGCCGAGGTGCCCCTGAGCAAGGCACCAAACCCCCAACTGCTCGGGGCGCTTGTCAGGAGCAGCCCCCTCACTCTGACATCTCTCCATTGATGCATGTGCATGTGTGTGTTTCGAGTCTGCACGTACCGTGTATAAGTTAACAAACAGAGTGTAAAAGTTGAATTTCCCCTCGCGGGACTAATAAAGGTTGATCTTCTTCTTCTTCTTCAAAAAGACTGGGCTAAGGAAACAGGAAGTGGGGAGGACAATGGGGTTTCTACAGACAGGATATGACATGTTCCTGACAAGGTTAGAGTTTAGGGCATACTTCTGAAGAGAAACATGAGCAGAAGAGAGAGCACACACAAGCAAATGATTATTTGGAGATTGAGGCCTCACACATTTTGTTCTAAATGTGCAACGCAGCACAGCAGGCTGATATGTTCTTCTGTCCATCTCCCATTTCGATGCCTGGGGCAGCATTGCTGCTGCGGCACTACTGTACACGCACATCTCTACACACAACAAACAGAAATATCCATCTGAGAATAACTTATAAAATGTTCAATATGAATAATTCAAGTGTTGTGGGATTATTCCATATTTCTTAGGTTATTTTGGGATTTCTACTTTATATAACTCAATTGTGATTGGTCAATCATGGCACTCCACTACAGTCTTTTATTTCTTTATAGCAGACTGCTGCTATGTATAACAGATCATTGCTATGAACACAGTTCTGATATCAGACTATTGCTTGCTTAGTAGCCATTTAATAAGTGGGACAATGTACAGCTAGTAGGTCATTGTTGTCAAATGAACTCCGTCAGGGGGATGCAGAGGGGTCTTGCTGTACATTATCCGTTATTTATTACATACAAATAAACAAAAAAAAAAAAAAAAAACAAAGCTTTGCAATTCTCGTTTGGAGATTGATTACCATGGCAATGGTTGAAGAATCGAAGCATTCAGGTCAGCCCTATAGGCGTCATTTCTGTAACACTTCCAACATGCCAGAGGTGTGATTTGAATACTGTGGGATGTATATAAAGGCTGCTGCAAGACATCCATATATCAAATCAAATCAAATGTGTGCCTCGAAAGAGGAGGGAAAGAAAACGCTTGTATAACAATAACAATCAACTTGGCACTCCCTCTATATTTTCAAATGTCACCCCTACAAACACCTGGAATGAAGTTAACACTCCACATACAGCATGTGAGCAAACAGGAATAAATGAGATTTCTCATCATTTTCTGATTGTGTGCTGTCAGGCATTATAAAATAGATAGATCTCTAATAATTGTGAAAAGGTATTAGGGAAATAACCCGGGCAGATGTCCTTCCCATTCATAATGGTCATTAATTAAGGCTTTAACGTCACATAAAAATTTTCTGCCTCGATGTCCTTATTTTCCAAATCAGTACTTTGTCTTGTGCAGCAAGTGCCGCATATCATATGATGTGACTCTTTCCGTCACAATTCTGTCTTGTCTGAATAAGTCATAGCATAACTTTTATGCAACGTAAATGATTATCACAGATTAGTGGAGGAGATATGAGGGGGCATTCTGTTGTTGCTGAATGCTGTTACAGCTCTAGTCTTCTAAAGCTCTCTTATTTGGAACTTTCTAGTTTCACATTTATACAGTGTGTCAGCAACTATTATTTTGTCCACCCCTGCAGTGTGAAGTCAAACAGCAAAGCCAACCATTCATACTGAATGAGCAGGGCAAGAGCAGAGCTGTCAGGAATCTGAGGAATGCAGCCACACATTGACAAAGGCCAACACATACACACAATCACATACACACACAGGAAGGGCGGATAGTGCAAGTTGCACCAAGTATTACTGCGTTAACTACACTGACACTATAGTTCGGGGTTTAAGTTTCAAGCTGAAACTTAAATGAAAATAAGCAGTGAAAAATATTTTAACAAGGGTAAACTAAATAAAAAATATATCCTTTAAGAAAAACTAAACAGGAACAGTATTGCCTGAGTAAAAAACAAATAAAAATAAAATAATTCATTTCAGTTTTAGTTTTTTAACTATATCACAACCGAAAAACAGGATACAACATGGATTTCCATCAACCTGGGCAAGTCCGTAAGGACTTGGGTTAGGACGCGGAGGTCACCGGTTCAAGTCCCCCATGGACCAAGGCCAACTGGTTGCTGGAGAGGTGCCAGTTTACCTCTTGGGCACTGCTGAGGTGCCCCTGAGCAAGGCACCAAACCCCCAACTGCTCTGGTCGCTTGTCAGGAGCAGCCCTCTCACTCTGACATCTCTCCATTGACATGTATATGTACTGTGTGAACTGTGAGTGTAAAACTGAATTTCCCCACTGTGGGACTAATAAAGGAATATCATTCTTTCTTTCTTTCTTCTATCAAGTCTTGTGACATTGAACCACAGAAATTGAACGAACTTAACATTCCAGGAGATGGCGCTATGATGCAATTGCTTCACTAAAGTAGTGTTAAGATTAAACTATAGATTCATTCCTTCACAGTTCTCCAACCATGTGTTTTGCATGTATGTAACTATATACAGTACTTACAGGCATTAAAGTTGCAGTGGGTAGAAATGGAGCAAATATGATTATTTTGAATATGAATATGAAAACCAAAACAAAGAAAAAACAAAACAACATTTAAACATAAGACATAAAATACCTATTCGAAAACGAGTGACAAGTATAACTTGACAAGCTTCCTTGTAACCTGTCTAGATGCTCATACCAGACACTTATAAATACATAAAATGTATTTGTGACTTTATATTAAGAAAACCTCAATGTAATTTACATATATCCTTATATAAATGTCCATAGACATATACATACATAAATATCTATATATATTTATACATACACACACACACACACACACACACACACACACACACACACACACACACATATATATATATATATATATATATATATATATATATATATATATATATATATATATATATATAGATAGATATATAGATATATATATATAGATAGATATAGATATATATATATATATACATACGCACACACATACATACATATCGGTACACATATAAAAAGAAACAGAAAGCATCCTAATTACACATAGTACTACCTAAAACCTCCCTCATCTCTGTATCTTCTGAGAATTGTGTCTTTGTACATAATTTTGAACTGTGTCCTGTTTGGACACTGCTTCAGCTCCATGGTGAACCTGTTCCATAGCCTCACCCCGCTAACTGACACACAAAAACTTTTTCTGTTTGTACGATTTAAGGTTAAATTAAAGTTCATTTTTCCCCTTAAATTATATGTCCCCTTATGAATGCTGAATAATTTCTGTATATTGGTTGGTAATAGATTATTTTTAGCTCTAAACATTATTTGAGCTGTTTGATAAGCCACGATGTCTGTAATTTTTAGTAATTTGGATTGTAGAAACAATGAGTTGTGTGTTCCTGATAGCAACGTTGTGAATGACCCGTATTGTTCCTTTTTGAATGGTGATCAGTGGCCGTAATGAAGTTTTATAGTTGCTGCCCCAAACCTCAGCACAGTATTGAAAGTATGTTGAGACTAGGGAACAGTAAAGAGTGTGGAGTGATTTCTGATCCAAAACCTCTTTTGCTTTGTTTATTATTGCAATGCTTCTTGAGACTTGAGTTTGAATGTATTTGATATGAGACTTCCAGTTGATTCTGTCATCTATGGTTACCCCCAAAAATTTAATTTCGTGAGCTCTTTGTATTTCAACGACCTGTCTATTTTGTGTACAATTACCAAGTAGCATTATTTTTGTCTTGCTTAGATTTAATGATAACCTGCTTGTGTCAAACCATTTTTTTAGTTTGTTCATTTCTATAGTGATGTCCTTCTGTAATTTTTGTAAATCATCCCCTGAACTAAAAATATTTGTCATCAGCAAACAACACGAAACTCAATACGTTAGTGACTTTACATATATCGTTAACGTACAAAATGGTACTTAGGTCCCAACACTGACCCCTGGAGGACACCACGAGCAATGTCCAAACATGAAGAAACAGTCACTCAATTCGACCAACTGCTGTCTCCCATGTAAATAACTTTTCACCCAATCCAGTGCTAATCCCCTGATCTTTCCAGTGTCTTGATTAATACTTCATGGTTGATGGTGTCACAAGCCTTTTGTAAATCAAGAAATACTCCAATAGCATATTGCTTACGACTGCATTTGTGATTTCTTCTATTGCCTCTATTATTGCCAATGATGTTGATTTATTTGACCTGAACCCATGCTGATTCTCTGCCAGAATTTTGTGTTTTACTAGAAATGCTTCCAATCTATTATTGAAAAGATTTTCCTGTTTTTTTGCAAATTGTGGGAGCAGGGAGACAGGTCTACAGTTGGTGAAAAGATGCTTGTTTTCAGCCTTGAACAGAGGTATGACTTTCGCTATTTTCATTTTATTTGGAAATGACCCTGTTTGAAATGATAAATTACAGATGTATGTTAATGGCTTAGCAATGCCCTCAATGACCTTTTTTGCAAGTGAGAAGTTGATATCAATAAAGTCAGTGGACTGTTTCATTTTCATCTACTGCTCAAAGAAACAATGAGCAAGAACATATGTCTGTGAATCAGGGATTTTCTTTGCAAGGTCAGGTCCAACACTTAGAAAGAATTCATTAAAGCTATTAGCCACATCTTTCATGTTATAAATTCCAATACCCTCATTAATGAAATACTTAGGCAGACTATTGTGTTTAGATCCATTCCTTATTATATTGTTTAGTATTTTCCACATTCCATTAATGTATAAAACGTTCACTATATCCTGACAGTAATGCATGTAATCTGAAAAAAATTACGTCCCTCTGTGTCCTCTGGTGTTCTTCGATGCTCTTAACAGCATCTGCACGATTTCATAGCCTGGAGGAAAACAACCAGTCAGAGCTGATCTGGAGTCTGCCGTCCATGAGAGATGGCTGTCAATCCCTTGCGACCTCTGAGCAAATGAACAAACTAGGCAGCGCTGATCAAACATGAATCAATATTGTGCTACTGTAATCCCTATTTCTCGGATAAAATGTTTTCAGAAACCTCTTGTAGTGTACTTTTTAGCTGTGAAATGAAAAAGATTGTGACCCAGCAGCCATGATGAGATCTGCAGAAGAAATACCAAGCATCGCTCACCAGCCAGAGCACAGCTAATAGAATGCTCTCTCTCTGAAATAGCCTGTGATAGGTCAAATTCTCCCATCACAGGCTAGATTTATTTTAAAGCCTGAAAACAGAGCCAAGAGGAGGTGCAGAAGTCTAGTTATCTCTCATAGTACTTGAATTTCAATATGCTGAGGTTATTATACAATTTTTGCCCAGTGATGCCAAAAATATATTGCCTACCCACACTTTAAACATTATAGCTGGCCCTAACAAAAACAACACTGTAAACCTAAAGGCTATAAAAAGTAAAACTAAATCTTTCTGAAAAATTGAAATTAAACTCAAACTAGCTCTAAAAACTAAGTATAAACTAATATGAAATCAAAAATCCCAAATTAAAGTGAAATAAAAACAAATTATAAATTATAAACTATACACCTTGCTACAGCTTATTGTGATATAAGCTATTACAAGTAATATGATACTGAAAACGCTATCATGTTATAATAAAACTGTGTAACATTTTTTTCCATTTAGATAGTAATACGTTTAAGTGGACACTAAAGTTTACGTTTTTCAAGTTTCTTTGCACCCTTTGCACTGATTTTAAAATTGGAACTGTAATGGGCTGCCAAATCAGACCTACCAAACATGTAAAATGCATTTTGTGTAGTCATACCTGGCAGCCAGCAGCCTCAGGCCCAGCTCCAGACTCTCTCCATGCAGCTCCTCCAGGGTGACTTTGCGGCTCAGAGGGCTGACAGGCAGTAGACTGCCTTCCTCCAGAGGAGCTGGGAACTCCTCCACAAACCTCTCCAGGAAGCATCTGGCCTCCTCCTCCATCCCACCGACTCTGGCTGCAGTAAGCTCTCTGGTGAAAAGGGGCTCAGGGCTCACTCACAAGTGGAGACTTTAAGCTGCAGTGGGTAGAAAAAGAGGAAATATAATTTTAAAAAGTTTTTTTTTTTTTTTAAATGGTCACTATATCCTAACAGTAGTTAATGAGACCAGTAATCTGAAAAATAGCATCGGCAAGATTTCACAGACCAGAGGAAAACAATACCAAATAAGCAATAAGAGCTAAGTTTGCTATCCAGCTTCTGTCTATGAGAGCCACGTCAGTCACTTGCAAACTCCAACCAAACAGTCAAACTAGGCAGTGCTGATCAAATATAAATCTATATTATGGTACAGTAAGCCTATTCCTCATCTCAAATGTTTTCAGAATCATCTTGTAGTGTACAGTTTAGCTCTAAACTGAGTTTGTGACCTGGCAGCCATGTTGAGATCTCTTGAAGAAATACCAAGCACCACCCACCAGCTGGAGCACAGCCAATAGGAATGCGCTCGCTCGCTCTCTCTCTCTCTCTCTCTCTCCAGCACTATCATTATAATAATGTTGTTACTTTATTATTATTATTAGCATTGGAAAATCAACTGAAAGGCTACAGCTATTAATGTAAACTTTAACTTACTAGCCCAAACTTATAAGTTAAATTAAAGAGACCAAATCAAAATTTATGATAAATACATTTTTTTTTATTAGCGGTTACATGTTACACTATGTTGGGCTGCGGGAGTGATATCTGTGAATAAACAGAACGACCTAGGGTCTTGCAAACTACGCTAACGTTAGTAGTTGCAGTAACTGCGAATATGTTGCTACAAATTAGTAACGCTACATGAATTGAGCCACATTAACGGTATTTCCACATCAGAGATAGAAGCATGTGCCACAGCTGTCGAGACTGTAGAGATAACATTATATCTAACTCCAAATACTTACAACACATGCTAGTCAATTTTACGGTTTTGTGTTGTTAATACTTTGCGTTCCCAGAAACGTAAAATTAGCGTGATTTACGCGTTGTACTTGGCTAACGTGACGTTACCTTCCGTAGTGTCGACGGCAGCGTTCTCATGGATGAAACATTAACGTAACACTGGCATGCGTGCAGTCAGCAACATAGAATTATTGGCATTGCTGGCTGGATTAGTTAAAAATTAGAATTTTCCTGATGAGAAGTGTGCAGTTTCTTCATTTTGCCTGTAGCTTGCTAGCTAAACAGGAACAATCCCTTGGTATAGTAACTTTAACCCTAACAGAACACAAAGAGACCGACAGCTGAGGGAAACACCCTTTGACGACGCAAAGAGTAAAAGACATTCATTGATAAAGCGCACACACACACACAAACAAACCTGCGTTGGTTGACTTGACAATACTATACGGTGCACTACAGAGCCACAGCTCTGAACGTCTATGGTATGCTCAAGACGCCATTGGACCACTTTCCTGAGCGCTATCACACGTCCCTCCTACTTCCACTGTAGATTTAAAGGGACATACTAATATTTAGATATAGGGTGATTTCACCATGAAACGGAAATTTAACATTAGGACAGAGAATGAAATTAATATACTGATATAAAACGGACGATCACACCATAAATAAATGTTTGGAAACTTGAAAAGACCTTTGATAAGGCCAAATATTATTCTAATTATTGATTAAAGCCTCAATAGGCAACACGTTTTTTGGCATCATTGGGCAAATATTCCATAATAACCTTTCAACATATTGTAATTCAGGTGTTCTGACAGAAAACTAAACTTCTACTCATCCTCATTGCTCTGTTGTCAGGTTTTAATGAAACATAACTCCTGACAGAAACCTTTGACCAATCACAGGTCACTTCACAGAGCCCATGACGATAGCCTTTGGCCAATTGCAATTCATTTCAGAGAGCATTCCTATCGAGCGTTCCTATTGGCTGCGCTCCAGCTGGTGGGCAGAGATTGGTATTTCCTCAAGAGACCTCAACATGGCTGCCAGGCCACACATTTTACACCTAAATAGTACACTACAAAATGTTTCTGAAAACATCTGAGATGAGAAATAGGCATCACAGTAACAGAATATTCATCAGCCAATCTCAGCTGGCTCTGGGCGAAGGCAGGGTTCACCCTGGACAGGTCGCCAGTCCATCGCAGAGCACATAGAGACAGACAGCATATAGCCAGACAATCATTCATGCTCACATCCACAGGCAATTTAGAGTAATCAATTAACCTATTGCATGTCTTTGGACTGTGTGAGGAAGCCAGAGAACCCAGAGAAAACCCATGCCAACATAGGGAGAACATGCAAACGCCACACAGAAGAGCCCGAAGCTGGTTTCCAACCTGTGCCCCTCTTGCTGTGAGGCTAAACCTCTAACCACTGCACCACCATGTAGCCCAGGATAATTGTTTTATAAAAATCACTTTTCTTAATCATCTTTGCTCCAGTACTACCCGCTGCAGCTTTAAACTTTATTTGCCTTTGAAATGTCAGAAAATTATGTGAAAACATTTCCATATAATTTTCCATAGATCAAGGTGATATATTCAAATTACTTATTTTTGGGCGATCAGTACCAAACCCCAAAATATTCAGTTTAAAGAAAAACATCAAATCCTCACATTTGAGAACCTGAAACCAGCGGGGTGGCAGGGTTTGACATGCAAAAACGTGAATGAAAAATGACTGGAACAAACAATACATAATCAAAATGGTTGCAGATGATTTTTTTTAATCGACTAGTCAGGTAATCAATTTATTGTTACAGCTCTACTTTTGACAAAAAGACAAATTATATATAAAAATGGTAATTTGAAAAAGGAATTTGACAATGAAAAACTTGAGCAGTGGAAAGTTAGCATGGCAACTTACTAAACATTTGCACAATAAGTCCATGTACATGTATATGTGTACAAATGGAACAACTGTGTCATGCTATAGCATGCCTGCTGGAATTTCAAAAGTGTGGCACTGTAACTATTTAGACATCATTTTCTATTATGTTTCTTTGAAAACAGTATTTTAAAGTTGACAACATACTATATACAAACTCCTTTATGAGTTACAGCAAACAGGTTTGATACATATTTTATCTCAGTGTAAATGAGAACACATGCAAAAACAGTCCGTTTACTGACATACTGTACACCTTTATTCCATAGGTCAAGCAAATAACAGGACGCACTATACACAGACGCTACACAAAGTAAGCTGCCAAGGCAGCCATTTTGTCTTTAGGCTTTTTAGGATTGCCACGGCGTCCCCTGCCACGTCCCCGTCCTCCTCGCCTCGCACCTCCACCCCGGTGCATGTGCCTCATGGTGGCATGTTTGAGCTCCACCAAATCCTGGAAGACTGGATCACAGAAAACACAGCCAGTGTGTTGGGTCTCGCCGGCAGGAAGTGGAGTGCGAATCTTATTGAAGTCCACCGCGACAAGAGAAGCATCACAGGCATCACAGCTCTCCTGAGCAACCTACATGAAAACAGAAGAACCACAGAGGCAGCATGTAGAAACAAAACAAATTTTAAGAGATGAAATGTAAAGCCTTCAGGAAAACAAGCCATCATATATGGGGAACTAATGAGCTGAATTCAAATCACTCCACAACCACTAGCCTATAGAGTGTAAGCTGTTATTTGTATAACTATACTAACTTACCAGTACTGTACAAGTAGATGGATTGGGAACAACCTTTGTCCAGAAAGTCCTAGTAACCAGAGGTTGAATACTAAGGACTTTGGTGATCCCCTGACTTTTCCTCTAGTGCCACCAGCAGGTTCACATTTTCAGTGTCATGTGTCAACAACTCTTAGATTGAAAATGAAATCTTGTCCAGACATTTCACCTGACCTTAGTAATGCACCATCATCAGGTCAAAGCAACTATCAAACCAACAATGAACTAACAAATACTGTGTGTATACAAAGCTTGGTATACAGTGTCTTTCCTGTGCCTGAGTTTCATTGTTCATTGTCCAAAAACTAGTGACAACACATCAGTGAGCCACACTGTTGTACTGATGGACTTGTTCCTTCATAACCATGATCACACACACACACACACACACACACACACACACACACACACACACACACACACACACACACACACACACAAACATAGAGACAGACAACTATTCACGCTCACATTCACACCTGCAGGCAATTTAGAGTCATCAATTAACCTAAATTGCATGTCTTTGGACTGTGTGAGGAAGCCAGAGAACCTGGAGAAAACGCTAACATGGGGAGAATATGCAAACGCCACACAGAAGAGGCGTGAGTCCTAACCACTGCACCACCGTGCAGCCAGTATAAAGAGACTGACTGATCAAATTGTTGGTTTGAGTCTTGTTTTGGTTGATAAGAAAAATGTATAATGACAGACTTTTCCCTTTTTCTTTAAATTTAGCTGCAAAACCTTCTGCATCTTATTGCACGAGGAAACACCATTTAACACTGAAATTCATTTTATTCATTCAAACTTCACTTCAGCAGACAAATTAACTTATTGGTTCAGGTTTTTCCACTCTGTGCATCTTGTGTTTTTACAGGAATGCCCTTAAACACCTGGAGCTGAAAAGAATTCAACTTCAAACTGAAAAGCGGCCATCGTCATTAGTGTTTTTTTCCCATTGTGGTGACTTTTGCTGGAAACCAGGAGCTATATGACTTTACTAACCATAGTTACCATAATCTGAAGAGAAAATTGCTGGAGGTAAATTACTGAGATACTTGAGATTTCCGGTAAATTGTTGTCATTAATTGAAAATGTACTATTACCTATTTGGCTAGGATACAGTTCATGGATTGAATTAATGTAAACTTGGAAATCATTTGGTGGTTGCCTCGCAACAATAGAAAATAAAAAGAGGGAGGAAATGCAATGCGTTTCTCTGATCAGGCAACATAAAGGAAGTGTGGTGTGCCTCATGTTTTCCACCTGCAAAACACAGTCTGTGATCAGGGCCATCAGGGAAATCAGATGCCTGCAGATGTCTGCATAATTAGATCACCACGTGTTTGCTGTTCTGGGCCTGTAAAGCTTATTTAAACATTGTATGTGACATATGACAAGCTGTGGGACCATTTTCTTACCTGCACTCTGTGTGCATGTTCAAAGAAGTGCACCACCACGTTGCATTTATTACAGGCCATCCTCCATTTTGGTCCAGAGGTGGGATCCAGCACCAAAACCCCGCTATCACACTCCACACACTGCCCAATGCCCAGAGAGTTGAGAGAGTGCTGACAGGACGGATGGGTACATTCATTGCATCCCATACCTGAGAAAAGCAGATAGACATGAATGAAGACAGATAATGAGAAAGGTGTCAGAATGTCAGAAGGCTATAAAAGACCAAGAATTGCAGCATGATTTACAATCACGTACGTGCAAATGTGCACTGCGGTTTTCATTGAGTTTGCAGTTGCGGCTCCTGGACTAAACATGGTACTGACCTCAAGACACACACTGAGTGAGGGAGAGCTTTGTAGGTACAGTTCAGAGGTGGGATTTCTATAAGCTCATTAATTAATTAAAAATATCATCACCTTGGCTGTGAATCAACTCCACCTGAAAAAACTGTTATTAAAAATATTATTCCTAATATTCTATTGTAATTGTATCCCGATTTTTAAAACATTAAACACATTCATGGGGAAGTAAAAATAAGTAGATGAAGTGATATAACAAGACAAATCAAGCCCCCCCACAACTTAAACCCCCCACAATATAAAATGAAAGCACCAGAAGGACCTCCTCAAAAGTCACTGATTTTCATGTCAAGCGCTACCGCTGCTGCCTTGAGTCGAATAGAAACTGTAGAGATGCTTCTACTTGCTGCTCTCTGTTGAATAACCCACTGCTCGATTTTGTCCTCTAACTGTGGCCATCTCGATTTGTTCCCTTCTTGGAAACTCTGTTTCGTCTTCGTACTTGGCGCAGGTCATCTTCTTGCTTCCTCCACTTCCGTACCATTGATTCATTAATATTAAATTCTCTCGCGTGACTGATAGCCTTAAGCTTGAAATCCGCTTCGTAAGCATGTCTCTTCACAGGTGCCATTTTGGGGTCCTTATACACACACACACACACGATAATGTGTGTGCCTATATCTTGAAACACAGTAACAGTATGTATTACTCTGCGGGGCGCCTGACCACTGTTACCGCAATGCTCCGACAATCCATCCAGCGGTGTGGCTTCGAAGCTTATCAAACTCGTAATAAAACATTTTGACAGATTTTTGAGCGCCCTGTACCATATAAAATTGGTTTGAGGAGGTAAGGTCAGTAAGCACAACCAGAATTCATATATAAGCCACACAGGATTATAAGGCGGACTGTTGATTTTTGAGAAAATTTAAAGGAATTTAAGTACGGCTTATAGTCCAGAAAATACGGTATAGTTTCATGTTTGCTGTCAGAAGCACAGTGCTAATGTTAATTAGCCACTATCTAAACCACAAGAATTCCGCATTCAGTAGGACAACAGTTATGTCCTACCTTTCTTCATATCCCTGAAAGGTGGGTTGCTGAAGCAGTAAGGGCACAGGGGGTAGCTCTTGCCCCGGGCCCCAGAGGTCCACAACACAAGCTCAAAGTCATCCAGTGGACAGCGGAGCTCCTTGTACAGCTTGATGGCTCCATTCTGGGGAAGACTGTAAGTCTCGTCACAGTGGGAGCAGTGGAGCCTGCTGGGCTTAGCCTGTACATTAGAACATTAGAATCAGTTGTGATGTAAGGATTATGATGATGTAACTCAGACAAAGGAAGTGTACACAGTATACTGTAATAAAGCCTTGGGGAGTGGCAGAGGAGTGAAGGACTGCAGGGTAATTGACTGAATGCCATTGACGTTTTTAGGTTGGCTCTGTGTCACTGCAGCACAGACGGTCCACGCAGAAGAACAACATCCCTTTGCCTCACTTACTAACCCAGCGAGCGGCATGGAGGGAGCCGGGCACTGTTCATCTGCATACTGCTGCCCATGCTGCGGTGGAACACAGCCAGTTGAGGATCGGCAGAGTTTCACTTTAAGGGGGCATTACGTAACAGACATTATCAATCCACTTGACAAGGGTGGCTTCAGCCATTCAACCACATGTGCTTTCTGCATGTGTATTTGTTTTTCATTCAGAGAAAATTACTCTCTTTTTTTCATCATGATTTCAATGGCACCAGCCTCACGTAAATTAAGAAAAAAATAAAACAAAAATTAAATCAAAGTTGGTCTAACATAAAAAAAAAAAACATTATACAGTCCAATATAGTATGTTCACCATATGGATATATCCTTGAAGTTCTGCTGCAATACTGCTACTACCACTACCCTTGAACCACCAGATGCCTTTTACCACCGCAGTGCCATTCTATTCATTCTTCAAGACTAGAGTTGGGTGGATTGCCAGTTTTGCCGATATGGTTTGATTTTATCCAAACCGGCATGTGTCATTATGACACGTTCTGGCAAATTAAAACTAGCAACCTGTGCAGATGGCGTCACTGCACTAAATCCAACTTTTATTCGCTATGTATATGGTCCTGTTTGTGCATGTGTGTGTATAAGTTAACAACAGAGTGAAAAAAATTGAATTTCCCCTAGCGGGACTAATAAAGGAATATCTTCTTCTTCTTCTTCTTCTTTATAAACAATATGACAAATGTGATTAACATGATATTATACTTTGTGTTTGTTTACTAGAGTTTAAGTATTTTTTGGGGGTGAAAAGACAAGACACAAAAGAGTTATTTTCCCAGATAATTAAAACTGCACCAAAAGGGCAACATTTGATTTCAGCATTTGATTTGAAGAGGTCAATCAAAAAACACGGACAAGGCAACAAGTTGGTTGGCAAAACCAACTCAAGCCTTGATTTTATTCCCAAACTGATGCCACAGACATGTAGTAGTTCTGTTTATACTGTCTGCTTAACAACTTGTTCCACATTGTCAGTAAATCGGTACGGTACCACTTGTAGTGTAGTGGCCAATTTGTTATTAAAAAAAAAAACTTTATTCCATTCTAATAAAATATATAACATAATAAATGATGCTAAAACAAACGTGACAGCATAATAACCAAAGCTACAGAATGTATGACAAAAATGTAATATTACTGAAGCACATTACACAGTAATGTAATGCCAAGTGATTATATGTGCTGGATTCCTAATATAAACTTTCAGGACACCGACAAAGTTCCTTGAATTTGTAACGAGGCAAAAGTGACCAAATGTACATCCTCAGTGCACACGGAGCACTTAATGTTGCTCCCAGAGTACTTCATTCAAGAGTTACCTTGTAGTTTCCACCAGAACACACGTCACTCGTAAACCACTACACATACAAAATATTCAGATGCAGTTACAATGACCAAAAGATCTGCAGCCTCATGATTCATTCATGAATTTAAAAGTGGCTCTGTCGTCAGGTGGAAATGCTAATAAAGGAAGCATGTCAGCTTTAGCATTTTAAAGCTCTTTTTTGAGCTGAACTTTGAAGGCCAGAGCACAACAGCCAGACGTCACGAGACCCAGAAAGGAACATAAATGGTGCCTTGATGAAGTAAAACTTGTTAGTGTAAGTGTTACAACTCAGTGTAACAAAACATGTATGTGTTTGAAAGTGGACTAAAGAAGCACATTATTAATAATCTGTATGCAAAATGTTAACAAGGTCAACAAATTCAGGTCAAATCAATTTCTTGGCTGAGACTGTTGGATTCCAAGACAGAGTGTAAGCCAAGTATATACCAAAAAGTGTAACTCCAAGATATCCCTCATCCCTATCCACCTAATGACATTTTCAGCTAATCAACAGTGCTGCAAGAAGTAACAGGCTATGCAACATGTCAGCAGGGTTCAACAATTAAGTGAGGGTAGGCAGTATAATTTTGGCATCATTGGGCAAAAAAGTACATTATAAACTTTCAGCATATTGTAATTCAAGTGTCCTGAGAGATAACTAAACTTCTGCACCTCCTCATGGCTCGGTTTTCAGGCTTTAAAAAAAAAATCTAGCCTGTAACGGGAGACTTTGAACAATCACAGGTCATTTTAGAGACAAAGTGTTACTATTGGCTGTGCTCTGGCTGGTGGGAGGTGCTTCGTATTTCCTCAACTGTTCTCAGCATGGCTGTCGGTTCATATAATTTCTCATTTAACAGTACACTACAAGATGTTTCTGAAAACATTTAAGTCGAGAAATAGTCATTACAGTAAAATATTATGATAATTCATATTTGATCAGACCTGATCTGACCTAGTTTGATCGAAGTTTGTGAGTGAGTGATATCGGTCATAGAGGACAGCTGGGCAGCAGACTCCTGATCAGCTCTGTCAGGTTGTTTTGTTCTGGTCTGTGAAATCTTTCAGATGCCATTAGGAGCACTGGAGGACACCGGAGGACACAGAGGCATGTGAATTTTTTTCAGATTACTTCCCTCATGCACTACTGTCAGGATACAGTGGCCGCTTTATAAAAATAACTTTTTTTAATCATATTTGCAACTTTAATGTTACTGGGTAATTGGGTCAGAAATCTACTCAAAGTCAGTTTTTACTCACCCCAATACAAATTGTTTATTTATTCGGAGTTATCACATGACAACAAAGACTAATGTATTGGGTAACTACTGTTATCCAATACAGTCTAGAATACAACAACATTGTCTTGTCCTCTGATGTTAAGTCCTGTATTTTTTTTAAAACCTTTATTTAGACAGCTTTCTTAAAATTATTAGTTTTTGTTGTTCTTCTGACCTGGATGTACTTCATGAAGCGGTGGCACTTGCCGCAGCGGGACAGGGGCTTCCCAGTGGCAGCAATGGGGGAAAAGGAGACCTCCATCAACTCATCCATGCCTGTAAACACACAGACAGATAATATTGGCTGGAGTTGTATGGAAATGAACCACTGTAACCACTGAACAGCTGTAACATATGTATGTCTAAATAATATTTCCATCAGTTTATTTAACACAACTATGCTATCAATTCCTTTAAAAATTTGAACCCTTTGCTGAATCTCCTTGCGTTCAATTCCACCTTTCAAACCTTGCGCCTAAGTTATTATGCGTTCTTGTTAATGACATGAAGCTGCGTTTCCAATCATTTTGCCCTGTATAACTCAATCAAAATATAATCAGTCCTCTCTCAAAGGCCCTGTCTAGATTAAAATTGAAAGGGAGATACTTGATTCTGTTCCAGTTGAAGCTTTTTTTTTTAACATAATTAGTTCAGTCTATATCCTTTCATAAGTCAGTCTTAGAGTTTTCAAAGGAAAGTTGGGAAAGTGGTACACAGTTATGTAAAAACCTTTTTTGATAACTGAAGCATCAGCATGGTATACAAGACTCAAACAAGCCATTCGGCTGCTACCAGTGGGATAATGTACAGTTCAGAATCAGAATCACCTTTATTGGACAAGTATGCATATGCATATCTCTCGATGTACTTACATGGAAATAGAAATAACAGTTAGGAACAAGAACAAAACAGCTGGACGATAAAAGTAAAGAATAGACAGTTACGTAGTGGTTTGGAATATAAGAAAATGAGACAGGAGATCAGTATTTCAGCTTCTATTTCCAGGTATTTACATATAGATATGTTACACAACTTAGAAGATAGTATCATTTGTTTGAACCCATCCATTTTTTCAAGTGAACAAAATTATTGGACACATTTTTTGCTGTCCAGGTGTGTCCTGTTACATTGATTATTCAAACAATAAATAGCACTGAATATCTACCCTCACTTTCAGCTTTGGGTTTTGCCTGGGCAGAGTGTATTTATAATTAAAAAGGTGTAACCAACATGAAGACCACGGAGCTGTCTATGAGAGAAAAGCAAGAAGCTGAGAGAACATGGAAAATCAGTCAGAGCCATTGAACAAACATTGGCCATAGCCAGTACAACCATGTGGAATGTCCTGAAGAAGAAAAAAAAAACACTGGTATAGTGAGCAACAGACGGCGAACCAGTAGACCAAGAAGAACATCAGCAGTTAATGACAGAAACATTGTGAGAGCTGTAAAGAAAAACCCGAAAACAACTGTCAGTGACATCATCAACAACCTACAGAGGGCAGGAGTGAATGTATCACAATCCACCATTCACAGAAGACTTTAGGAACAAAAATAGCTGCTCGGCCACGAAAACCCATTCCATAAAGCTCTCCACGCACTGCTCTTGAGCTAATCTGAAGGCCACATGAAGTTTTGGAGGTCTGTAGTGACTCTGCAGAAAGTTGGCGACCTCTGCACACTATGCGCATCAGCATCCCCTGACCCCACTCCGTCATTTTATGTGGCCTTCCACTTCATGGCTGAGTTGCTGTTGTTCCCGATCACTTCCATTTTGTTATAATACCACTGACAGTTGACTGTGGAATATTTATGAGCAAGGAAATTTCACGACTGGACTTGTTATTACAGTACCACACTGGAATCCACTGAGCTCCTGAGAGCAACCCATTCTTTCACAAATGTTTGTAGAAACAGTCTGCATGCCTTGGTGCTTGATTTAATACACCTGTGGCCATGGAAGTGATTGGAACACCTGATTTCAATTATTTGAATGGGTGAGTGAATACCTATTTTACACACACACACACACACACACACACACACACACACACACACACACACACACACACACACACACACACACACACACACATCTAGTACATATACATATTATATAAGACATACAAATGAATTAAAATAAATATATATAAATACAATCTATTTACTTTATGCTGCTGATGTTTGTGTGACAATAAAGAAGAAGAAATTAAATGTCTATCAGTTTGAGCAGTTTACAAGTAAACGTTTGTACCAGTAGTCACGCAGAACTTGTTCAAACAGTGCTGCACATCATCAGTGACAGCAGCCGGTTAAGTCGGCATCAATGTAGGCTTGGTTGATGGGTTTTTTAACCCACTTCCACTCCCCGTGAATTGGTTTGGAATGGCATTTAATATGGCGGACCCTCCATGCAAACATGCAAACATGTAAACAGAGTGGATGTGGGTAGGGAGAGGGTGTAGGGGATGGTTTGGAATTGGGTCATAGTTTCAGGATGCCAAGACATGTTTTTGAAAGCACAAAGCCCATTCTTGTAGCTGAATTGTCAACAGATAGCAACTGTGTACTTGTCTACACTTACAGTACAGACCAAAAGTTTGGACACACCTTCTCATTCAAAGAGTTTTCTTTATTTTCATGACTATGAAAATTGTAGATTCACACTGAAGGCATCAAAACTATGAATTAACACATGTGGAAATATGTATTTAACAAAAAAGTTTAAAACAACTGAAAATACGCTTTATATTCTAGTTTCTTCAAAGTAGCCACCTTTTGCTCTGATTACTGCTTCACACACTCTGCATTCTCTTGATGAGCTTCAAGAGGTAGTCACCTGAAATGGTCTTCACTTCACAGGTGTGCCCTGTCAGGTTTAATAAGTGGGATTTCTTGCCTTATAAATGGGATTGGGACCATCAGTTGTGTTGTGCAGAAGTCAGGTGGATACACAGCTGATAGTCCTACTGAATAGACTGTTACAATTTGTATTATGGCAAGAAAAAAGCAGCTAAGTAAAGAAAAACGAGTGGCCATCATTACTTTAAGAAATGAAGGTCAGTCAGTCCGAAAAATTGGGAAAACTTTGAAAGTGTCCCCAAGTGCAGTCGCAAAAACCAGCAAGCGCTACAAAGAAACTGGCTCACATGAGGACCGCCCCAGGAAAGGAAGACCAAGAGTCACCTCTGCTGGGGAGGATAAGTTCATCCGAGTCACCAGCCTCAGAAATGGCAGGTTAACAGCAGCTCAGATTAGAGACCAGGTCAATGCCACACAGAGTCCTAGCAGCAGACACATCTCTAGAACAACTGTTAAGAGGAGACTGTGTGAATCATGGTAGAATAGCTGCTAGGAAACCACTGCTAAGGACAGGCAACAAGCAGAAGAGACTTGTTTGGGCTAAACAACAAAAGGAATGGACATTAGACCAGTGGAAATCTGTGCTTTGGTCTGATGAGTCCAAATTTGAGCTCTTTGGTTCCAACCACTGTGTCTTTGTGCGACGCAGAAATGGTGAACGGATGTACTCTACATGCCTGGTTCCCACCGTAAAGTATGGAGGAGGAGGTGTGATGGTGTGGGGGTGCTTTGCTGGTGACACTGTTGGGGATTTATTCAAAATTGAAGGCATACTGAACCAGCATGGCTATCACAGCATCTTGCAGCGGCATGCTATTCCATCCGGTTTGCGTTTAGTTGGACCATCATTTATTTTTCAACAGGACAATGACCCCAAACACACCTCCAGGCTGTGTAAGGGCTATTTGACCAAGAAGGAGAGTGATGGGGTGCTGCGCCAGATGACCTGGCCTCCACAGTCACCGCACCTGAACCCAATCCAGATGGTTTGGGGTGAGCTGGACCGCAGAGTGAAGGCAAAAGGGCCAACAAGTGCAAAGCATCTCTGGGAACTCCTTCAAGACTATTGGAAGACCATTTCAGGTGACTACCTCTTGAAGCTCATCAAGAGAATGCAGAGTGTGTGAAGCAGTAATCAGAGAAAAAGGTGGCTACTTTGAAGAAAATAGAATATAAGACATATTTTCAGTTGTTTCACACTTTTTTTTAGTACATATTTCCACATGTGTTAATTCATAGTTTTGATGCCTTCAGTGTGAATCTACAATTTTCATAGTCATGAAGATAAAGAAAACTCTTTGAATGAGAAGGTGTGTCCAAACTGTTGGTCTGTACTGTATATTAAATGTTCTGTGATGTTTTGATTTCAGGTGGAATTGAATCCTTGTTATAAATTCAAAAAGCCCATCATCACTCCGATTTACACAATGTTGCCCTTTTTGTAGACAATGCCTTGATTGAGCTTATGACACTGTACTCCTGTGGCTGCAGTGAACTTACTGGTGATGGAATCCACAAAGTAGTGAAACTTCCTTTTGAAGATATCCAGCGTGTGCTGCAGGACCTGCTGGTAGTTAGCCTTACCCAGAGAAATAAGATTAAGCTGTTTCTCAACAGCACTGCGTATGGTGGGCAGCACCAGCTCTGCATCTGCAAAGCACACAAACAGCAGAACATTGGTATTATAATAGCATTCTAAAAAAGTGACGCACAAATTTCAGTTCTCATTAAAAATGAACAGGACCATTCTGTCCCATATACCAAAGGGTTGACTATATGCAACTATCTGCATTAGTTGACATAATATCCAAACATGATTCAGCAATGTTCTAGAAAACTGCAATCAAAGCACAGCTACAAAGCCCATATACATGTCAGAGAATGTACAATTATATAAGGCAAATGACCTGTCTTGTAGTAGCCATGTACTAGGACAATGCCCAGGTTGGTTGGTTTCAACTTGCGTCCATTCTCTACGGTCACATAGTTCCTCTGGCAGATGTTGTTGATATGCACAGGGATGCTCGCATCAGTACCTGGAGGGCGTGGAACAAATGCCAACATCTGTAAACTGTTCATTATTATTATCCCTCAGCAGATGAATGCTGTCATGCAGGTCTTCTTACAGACGTAATGCTTAATAAAGATCAGCACCTAGCAGTGAGTATCGAATTACATTAATTTGCATATACAAAGGACAGAAAACAAATCTAAATACCAGAGAATATATTTGACTAGTTTTTAATTACTGCAGGTGACCAAGAGAGGACTGCCTGAGTAACTGGCATCAATTTGTTATGTCTTTTGTGTTCCATTTCATATTGAGTCCAATAAGACCCAGGTAAAATGTATGAAAATATCCTGACCACATATTAAGTAATAAAACACAGTTTCTGTAGATTTTAATGTTTCAAAATCTGAATACAGTTTCTGAATCCATGCCCTCCTCTGTAAGTCAGTATACAACAGCTCATACCAAGGCCAAGAATGAACATAGAGCCACAGCTTTTAAAGCTGCAGTAGGGAAACTTGGAGCAAACATGATTAAAAAAAAGTTATTTTTTTATAAAACGGTCACTATATCCTGACAGTAATACATAGAACAGGTAACCTGAAAAAAAATATGTGCCTCTGTGTCCTCTAGTATTCTTAATGGCATCCGCAGGATTTCAAAGACCAGAGGAAAACAACCAGTCAGAGCTGATCTGAGGTCAGCTGTCCAGCTGCCATGTATGAGCGCCATGAGTCAATCACTCGCAAACTCTAACCAGTCAAAATAGTCAGCGCTGATCAAATATGAATCAACATTATGTTACATTAATGCCAATTTCTTCCTCAAATGTTTTCAGAATCATCTTGTAGTGTACTGTTTAACTGTAAAATGAGAAAGCTTGTGACCCAGCAGCCATATTGAAATCAGTTGAAAAAATACCAAGCACTGCCCAGCAGCGCAAGGTCAGCCAATAGGAACACTCTCTCTGAAAAAATATGTGATTGGTCAAAGTCAACCACCACAGGCTAGATTTTTTTAAAGCCTGAAAATATTGGAGTGAAGGTATCACAATTCACCATTCACAGAAGACATCAGGAACAAAGGTACATTAGCAATAACAATAGGAAGGCCAGATTGGAATTTGCCAAAAAGTGAAGAGACGAGGCTCTCTTTGAAATGACCTGTGATTGGTCAAGGTCTCCAGTCTCCCAGATTTTATTTAATGTCTGAAAACAGAGAAATGAGGAGGTGCAGAAGTCTAGTTATCTCTCGACACTCGACTAAGGTTTTTATGGAATATTTGACAAATGAAGCCAAAAATATGATGCCTACCCCTACTTTAAATGTTCCACTATGTTCACCAGTATTTTTTGAAAAAAAAAAATCTTTAAAAATAAATAAAACTGATGAGGTATACCAATGCCATGTTTCTCCATGAGGGTGATGAGTTCAGCCTCAGTCAAGTAATCTGGGGGGCTGGTCTGCTTTTCAACCAGCTTGATCTCGTCAACTGCGAAAGTGTCTCCACGTTCACAAGGTGGCATGGCTTCCTCCAGTGGAATGCCCTGCCACGGCATTACAGCTGTGTAACCTAGGAATAGAATTCACACACTTAAAATGGATTGGGTTGCACCAGTTATTCATAGTCCATAACTTCTTAGTGAATACTAGCTAGTTTTAAACTAGGGATTTATTCAATAAAGCTTCACCATTAACACTTGAGGCCACTTAACACTTTAGTAATATATAAACTGGTTGCTAACAAACATCTGTCCAAACAGAACTGACCAGGTATGCAAAGAGGAAGTCACTTTAGCATCACAACATCTTTTAGCGGGGTGTGTTTCAGAGTACTTACCCAACCAGTTTAGAATGAGAGGGAAGATAATATCATGCTGTCCTAGCAGACTCTATTGGCATATAGTTTTGAAATTAAGGGATGTGTGACCAGCTGGCTTTACCTGATGATATCAGGGTCTTGCCACTACATGAGAAAGCCTCTGTGCCAATGTTGAAGTCTATGGTGGTCTGTAGGTACTTGCAGTCCTGACTGACAGTGGCAATGAAATGCCGTGTAATGTAGTCGTATAGCCGCCAGCCATCACTTCCTGTGGAGTAGCAGAAGAGGAAGAACCCTGGTTAGAGGCTGAATGTGAAGGGGTTGTAAGATTTTAAAGGTTAGGGTTTTTAGTTGTTGGACCATGTCTGGAAGGCCAAATTGTTTACAGTTGTTCCAAACAGCCACACGCAAATGACGAGGGTAAAGCCGGCAGTCATAAAAACGGGGGACACACACTAGTAATTTCAATAAGGGGATAATGGCGGAGATTTTCAGACACTCTCTCTTGTAAGACCACCTTCTAGTGTGTTCAAATGACTAAAAATAATAATAACAAACAGCCCAAACATGAGTTATTTACTGATTAGAATTATGATAATATATTTGGACCATGTCTCTCAGTTGGCCGTCTTTTTTCATGTGACTGGCTGATCTGTGTCATGCCTGAGATTTGCAAATGTGTGTGGCAATCTGTAGAAAAAAGTTTTCTATGGCCTCAGCTCAGACTCACTGGTCCACGTTGCCAGACTGTCAAGCCCCCAGGAAGAGCTCAGGCTTTGACGCAAATTTTTGTAGTGGCCAAATGGTGGTATTACAACTTCTGTGTCAAGTGCCACTGGGCACAAAAATGATTTTTTTCCCAGAAACTTACATTGGGAAAGGGACGTCTGTAAACTAGCAGATCATTTTTTGAGGTAAATCAACTTCTCAGTACGAACACTTGAATAGCCCTTATTTAAATCATTAGTTCCTAAAAGTTGTAAATTACACTAATAGCCAAATCAGGAGTTATTTCCCTTCCTCCATTCATGGGAATGAGCCCCAGTCCGAGGCTGGTCCGAGGCCTAGGAGGCAAAGTAAAAGGAAATGCTACTGCGCCTGCTCTATGGGCCCAAAGGAAGTGTAAGATTGTGGGATGATCTGAGTTCTTCATCACTTGGTCGTCGAGCCATTTTGGCTTCAAGCGCCACTGAGCAGCAACAGGTGCCCACCTCCAACGTTGTACCCAGTACTTTTTATACATCCATGGGCTGTGTCCACTCCGTTTGCGGAGCAATAGTGCACTAGTAGCTATACAGCATACGCACCACCAGGCAGTGGAAGCACCTTGTATGGCAACCCATTCTAACATTTAAATGTTAAGCCTGACTAATCAAACCTGAATTACAGATATCTGCAGTGCATGTCACTGATGACAACACTTGACTCATCGTGCATCCTAAATGACAATTGCAGTTTTGACTATCCAAAATAACAGATATGGATACCCCCCAGACCTTGTGATTTTATCCATATTTGTTTCAGTGTTAATGTATCATACTACAATAGCATTAAAGTGACATCTGTGCATTTTGGCCAGAGAAAAAGAGAGAGAGATGGTACAATATTCATAATACACCCATTCATCTATTAAAAAATACCCTCAAGATAATATTTTCAGAATATTCCTAAAATAACTTCCATTTATTTTATGACCATTGTTTCATGATGTCATCCAACTTGCATTATTGTAATTCATCACATCATGTAGTAAAATATATTCTGCATTTCCTGGTGTTATCACTATAAAATTATAGGGACTGTCACTGTGAGGAATTTGTCTGCTGACTGTCACAGGGGCTTCTGCAGCAGTGAAAGATGAATAGCGCACCCATTCAGATTCACTATATCCCACACTGTAGTGTATGCCAGCCCGAATGAGAAAACGCACTGCTACTGTGTTATTGGCCATTATCAACAGTTTACTTACAGGACACTAGAGGCCTAAATCCCTTACAAGTTCCAGCAACAGTAAACACATGAATAACTGTCACAGTGGCTTACAGAGAAGGCAATTAACGCAGATATGATTGACCTCGGGGGCTGCACAGAGGTTCAGTGGTTACTGCTGTTGCCTCACAGCAAGAGGGTCGCAGGTTCGATTCCGGCTTGGGACTCTTCTGTGTGGAGTTTGCATGTTCTCCCCGTGTGAGCGTGGGTTTTCTCCGGGTACTCCGGCTTCCTCCCACAGTCCAAAGACATGCTGTTTAGGTTAATTGATAACTCTAAATTGTGGATTGTTGTCTGTTTATATGTTGTCTGTCTCTATGTGCCCTGCGATGGACTGGCGACCTGTCCAGGGTGTACCCCGCCTTCGCCCAATGCCAGCCCCCCTGCGACCCCTAACGGGATAAGCGGTTGACGATGGATGGATGATTGACCTCTCACTGGTGTGTGTGTGTGTGTGCGTGTGTATAAGATAAGAAAGGACATAATATATATCACGTTATATACATTACAATCAATTATACTGTTACAGATTCAATCAATTTCATGGGGACTTTGTGGTAAGATATTGCTGACATTGCTGTTGTATTTTTTTGTTCTAATGAAAAAGCACCAAACATTATAATCAATAAATCATGCAAGTCTGTCATCAGTACATAATACACAATAAAATGGCTATTTTGATAGCTGATGTGTTGGCCATACTCTTGCTGTCAGAGCAGATATGCGTCATCTAATATCTAATCAGTTGTATGACTCACCCAGTTCCCCTTCTGAGGCAGAACGCATGGGTGTGATAGGTGGATGGTCTCCAGCATCAGTTCCTTTCCTGGGTCGGTTTATTCCAATTGAAAGCAGAGCCTGCACCTGATGGCGATGTAAAAATGTTTTTCCAAGTAGCATATTCTTACTGTCTGTCTGTCAGCATAAAAAGAATAAATGTTTCTGGATGCATACAGTGCTGGCCTTGAACATACCAGGACATGCATTTTATATATCCTTGGTCTCACAGTTTCATTGATGGCCTATGTTTCTTAGAGAATACAAAGGCGTAAGACACTTAGACTTAGACACTACAATGGTACTCACCTCTTCTGCCCAAATGGGATTGTTGGTCTGCTGCTTTAGTGTTCCCTTCAGGTCAAAGTTTTCTGGGTAGTGGGTCGTCTCAGTGCGTGGGTAGCTGATGTAGCCCTGTGTATACAGGCGCTCTGCAATCTGCATTGTATGTTGGGGGCCCATGCCTGAGACATCAGAAAGTATTTTTTTTTCTCTTCTTTTTCCCCTCTTTCTCTTCTTCTTACAGCTAGGTAGCTCTTATTACTTGACTGAGTCTCAGTCTGAATTAGACAGTCAAGTTCATTTCCAGACAACTGTAACTGTTTACACTAAATTTGTAAACAGTATTTAAAATTCTTAAAAATCCTTTAAGAGTTGAACCTACTAACAAGCACTGTTTGTATCCAAAGCCTGACATATCTTCTTCATCTTCCATAGAGCTCCATTTTTACTCAAACACCATCAAAACACATGAATGTGCCTTACTGTTGCACTAGGTGACATGTTCCTTCATTACCATGAATGCGCACACTGTAGTTTATTGACTCAATCCTTAATTACTCTTTACTGCTGCCCGAAACACTCACTACAGCACCACAAATGGACTAATCAAAAATGAAATAAAATAGACCCCAACAGATTTCCTCCTGTTTGAGAAACCTTTGCTAAAACCTACAGTGACCAGCTGTTTAAAGAAAGTATTGAGCCTTTTTCAAAACTGAAACTACAAATTTGTGTGGCCGTTTTAAAGATTTACATCTTAAGTAGGAACTTGGGCTTAAGGGGGTGTTCGGAAGTCAAGAAGTATTGAGAACACATTGTTGGTTTTGCTCTTTTCGTGAGATTTGTTGACAAGAAGAAAACTATAAAATGCCAGCCTCATCCTTTAAAATATGATATTGGAAGCATTTCTATTGCCTTTCAACAGCTCCTAACATGAGCTGGTGGTGCACAGCTAATGGTGCCACACACACTAACATTGCAAACAATGGCAAAAGTGTTGATAGAGATAACAACGCAGAGCAGCTGCAGTGACTTAGCCAGTGGGACACACTCACATGCACAAATATGCACTACAAGCACGTGCAGCCGGCCCAGCGAAGTCAACAAAGCTAGGAGAAGCTCGCATTACAACACACACAGAGGGAGAGTAATTTTCTCTGGCACAAAAGCCCAGTCCCTTCCTTTTAAATTCTAATCTGCATTTAGAGGAAAATAGCTCATATGACTTTTTAATTTTTTTTTATTTTGAAATTCAACTTCAGAATGTCCTGATATTTTCACTCTGAGGTCGTCAGTTATCATTTTGAAGAGAAATTAGCCTTTGATAATAGACAGTTTCCTTTTATTTCTAATCTAAAAGATGGAAGATAGGTAATTTCAGAAATTTGGGTTTCATGGGCTTTCATTTAGAAATCCTACAACAGAATGTCAAAATACTGTCTGAGTGACACCCTAAGGTGGTCTGCTAAGTATCCCAAAGTATTCCATCTTTGAGGGTCAAGTGGCTTCGAGTGAGTTTATTCAAAAATATTGCGGTGACAGTGTTCCAAACAAGTTATCAATCCGAATAATTGCGTGCAATCCATAGTGCAATCAACCATTCTTCCCCTCTCTCTGTCTCACCCACAAGCCATAATGGCGACATGTAATTTTAACACATTATGTGCCACCACCGCAAAATGCGATCTCAAGAGGTCGTGATCATTTCACATATTTATGTGAGATCACATTGCATGTACACACAACCCCCCGTCCCATTAAAAAAAAACAAAAAACTTTAGATCACTAGTCACACAAGTCACCCAAACTAGCTAGCAGCTCCAGAGGAATTTTGAATTGTTGGTTATAGAAAACAAGCTATTCAATGACATCACCTTTGGCTCTGTAAAATTGTGATGTGGAGTTTTCACAGTTTTGCTAGTGTCAGTATATCAATACACAATTGCATGCATACACACATTCTCAAATTCCCACATATTCACTTTCATTAATTTCATTACCTAGAGGAGAACTAATAGATAAAGGGAAATGACAACCAATGAATTACTGCGTATGCTGATGTGAACATACCTAAGGCAGAACTGGCCACTCTCAACATCTCCACTGTGTTCAAAGCTTGGGGCCTCTGCTTAGCCTTCTCTTTCTTACTGACTGACTCCACCTGTATTAAGAGAGGTATTATACAGGTGATA
Source organism: Pterois miles (assembly GCA_947000775.1). NCBI lineage: Eukaryota > Metazoa > Chordata > Actinopteri > Perciformes > Scorpaenidae > Pterois > Pterois miles. The sequence continues at coordinate 5,959,116 of CAMQGK010000058.1, read as the reverse complement.
TCAGAGGTCAACTAAGGTGAGCTCCAATTCTGGTAGACCATGCCTTGGGTGAATCCATTAGAAAGTATGTCCTATCTTGTGAAGTTTTGTCAAAATTTCCTTGATATTTGGTGATTTAAAATACAGAAAACATGCACAGGTACAAAAACTATAATGTCAAAGTTTCCAAAATCTTCATCAAAATTACAGCCTGACCAATACTGGATTTTTGAGGCCAATGATGAGATAAGACACAGTACCAGTCAAAAGTTTGGATGCACCTTCTCGTTCAATGTTTTTTTTAATTTATTTTAATTATTTTCTACATTGTAGATTAATATTGAAGACATCAAATCTATGAAAGAATACATAAGGAACTATGTAGTGAACAAAAAAGTTAAACAAACCAGAATATGTTTCATATTTTAGATTCATCAGATAGCCCCCTTTTGCTTTGATGACAGCACTGCATTCTTGGCATTCTCTCAGTCAGCTTCATGAGGTAGTCTCCTCCAGGCAAGATCCACGGCAATACCCACTGCTCGTTGAGAAGAGGAAGAACGATGCATGCTTTCACGTCAGTCTCCAAAAGTCTCCAATAAAACCAGAAAAAGTTGCTATATTTGTCACTAGTCGCTTTTTTGAAAGAGTCTAAAGGGGTATGAAAATTCGCTAAATACTGTATAGCAAAAAAGTGCTTAAGTTGGCAACACTGGGCTGCCGGCAGATACGCAGATTAATCGGCCAGCTGATTCATCTTAACCTCTACCGGGCCTCTACCAAAAATGTCAAATTTGGACTTGGCACACCAAAGTCCCACTGGTCTTATGTCCATTCCTTGCGCTTCTTGGCTCAAACAAGTCTTGTCTTGTTGTTGTTCATCCTCAGTAGTGGCTTCTTTGTAGCAATTCACGCAGTCTCCTCAGAACAGTTGATGTTGAGATTTGTCTGCTTCTTGAATTCTGTGAAGAATTTTTGTGGGCTCTAATCTAAGGTGCTGTTAATTTGCAGTTTCTGAGACTGGTAACTGTAATGAACAGAGGTAACTCTTGGTCTTGCTTTCCTGGGGCAGTCCTCATGAGAGCCAGTTTCATCATTGTGTTTTCCACATTCCAAATTTTCCACATTGACTGACCTTAATGTCTTAAAGTAATGATGGACTGTCATGTCTCTTTACTGAGTTGAGTGGTTCTTTCAATAATATGGATTACAACAGTAGCACACATAAGACACATTAACACATTAAGGTGGCAAGTAATTCCACAAATTGACTCTTGACAAGGCACACTTGTTAATTCAAAACCATTCCAGGAGACCACCTCATTAAGGTGATTGAGAGAATGCCAAGCTTTTTTTATTTACTACACAATTCTATCTGTGTTCTTTCGTAGTTTTAATGTCTTCAGTATTAATCTACAATGTAGAAAATAATTAATGTAAATTAAAATCAATTAATGATGGTGTGTCCAAAGTTTTGACTGCTACTGTATATTGACCGATATTTATTCATCATCATTTTTTAATTAGGTTCCCTTAAATAAAATAAAGCAAAATACAGTCCCCTCCAAAACTACTGGAACAGTGAGGCCAATCACTTTATTTTTGCTGTACACTGAAAACATTTTGGTTTGACATCAAAAGATGAATATGAGACAAGAGATCAGTATTTCAGTTTCTATTTCCAAGTATTCACATCTAGATCTGTTAAAAAGAAGATAGCACCTTTTGTTTGAACTAGGGATGGGAACGGTTCAGGTAAAAATCCAAACCGTTCAGCTCGCTAGTCGCGGTTCATGTCATGTATGTATCCTTCAGTTTATCTGAAACAGGTTGTTAGACCGATTGTTTTTCTTGTTTTTTTTTTTTTAAATTGTGTTTATTGTCACACTAGAAATCAAGGCCTATGGAAAGAGGATGGGACATGGGTGGACAGGGGTACGGGGTATGACACGTGCAGTGTAACTGAAGATGATGTGTGCATTGTGATTGGCTCGATTCTGGCGAGGGCAGACCAGATTTTACTGCACATCTGTCAACCACTGCCACTGTGCTTACACTACCACGGTTCTTAGCTCGGCGGCTGACAGTGAATGACAACCACATGTAAGATATTTAGTTGAGTTGTGAATGACTTTAGTTCACTCTAGGAAGCAGCGATCAGTGTTTTGTCCAGGGAGTTTATTGTGAAGGGTGGAACGGTAGCAGTGAAGCTGTGATGCGCTGTTTGACTGAGAAGGGACCAGATTATGGAGTCTTCATGTTATTAATTTATCTTTATAAAGTTTAGGAGCAACGTAACCCTCAGCTACACAAGCTAAAATTAAAGTTGGCAGTGGGCTCTGTAGTCTAACTGTTTAGGTTAATTTGTCAAGCATCTTACTGGTAAACTCATAAGGTAAACTCAACATCATCATCCCGAATTTCCCACCGGGGATTAATAAAGGTTAATCTTATCTTATCTTATCTTATCTTATCAGCTGGCTACGATAAAGCAGCCTCTCCTCCTCTACCAGTAGTGCCTGTAGTGGTATAGATCAGCAGAGGAACGACAGGAGGACAGAGGTCAGACTCATAACAACTGATGTCTGTGTTCTTCAGTCTTTATAGACTTCACTCAGGAATATGATTTATTTTATTAATGTAAGATTTGTTTCCAGTGAGATATTAATGAGTCTATATGGTGACTTTGCTGCTGTAAACTGTTGCTGCTCTAGAAACAACATGTAATCTAGTTGTATTTTAAATATTCAATTCTAATCCCATTCCAAATTTAGAGACAACCAGGCTGACATAAGCATAGCTAATATGCACACTTCAATATTTATTCATCACAAGTCATATCATTGCAATATTGAACAATACTGAACATATCACACATGGCAGATTTTCCTCACATGGTGTAGGCCTAGTTCATGTTACTGTTGTTTAAAAAAGGTTTAGTGCCAGATGGCCTGAGCTTATTATCTGTTTTTATTTATTAATTCTTTTTAAATAAGACAGAGGCACTTTTCTTTTAAATAAGAAGTTCAGCCATAAGATTTGATCATGACGTGTTTTGTTCCTTATGTTAGTCTACTGTGACTTATTTTGCCAAATGAATGAAAAACATGTTCAAATTGAAATTGGAAACTGACCTCCCTGCTGTGCTATAAATGTACCTAACTGAACCAAAAACCATGAACTGCTATAGAAGAGACTGAAGGGAGAAACCCCCTGAAACAAACAACAACTGGAAGAGGCTACAGAGAAAGCCTGCTAAAGCATCACAAAAGAAGAATGGAAAAGTTTGGTGATGTCAATGGGTCATAAGCTTGATGCAGTTATTGCCAGTAAAGGATATGCAACAAAATATTAAGTATTATTCACTTTAATCTAATTTAAGTCTGTTCCTCTACTTTTGCCCACCTATAAATTTGGTGTGCCATCTCAAGCAATGCTAGCTTCTTAGTTGCGTAACAGATCTAGATGTCGACACCAGGCAATGGTGAAATACTGATGTCTCATATTCATCCTTTGATGTCAAACCCAAATGCATTCACCACACATCAAAAATAAAGGAATTACAGTCCCCTCTATTGACTGTATATCAGGTAGGCTGTTTTATGTTCCAGGGAATTCCTAGTGGAAATACACTTCATATGGGTTACACTTTCTGCTGGTGGGCAGGGTCTTGCACTTTTATGTCAAATAAAGCAAGGAATCTCTGTATGTATGTGTGTGTGTGTGTGTGTGTCCTTTGTATAAGAAGAACTGTTCATCCAATTTACTTCACACTTGACAGGTGTATTGCTGAGGCCCCAATAACATCCAGTGTCGAAATTGGTGCAATTTGGACATGCGATATGTTCAATATTAATAAACTTTGAATAAAGCATACACAACAATCTGTGCAGCAGCAGGTGTGGGGCTAAAGGGCTCTACAGGCTGAGTCAAGAATGCTGTCTGCAGCAGGCTTTTACAGTTTGCAGCTAATTAACTGCAGTTCACTTTTTTCTGCTGTATGCTGGATATACCAATGTTACAATCAAACTTCTTCACTTCCCTGAGGCCAACAAGATGACTGTTTATGGACAGCACTAAAAAAAGCACTTCCAGGTACCAAGCAATTGGCCCGCTCCAAATAGGCACTGCATTTATCTATTTATTTGTTTCAAATTTGAGATGCCCTTCCTGGGGCACTGACAGTTTGACATTTTGGGAAATATAGGAATTTTAAAAATCTCAAATATTATCATCATATCATATCATATCATCATATTATCATTATAATCTCAAATATACTCAAATATATATAAATATTATTAATCTCAAATATTCATTATAATAGTATCAGTCAGGCAATATTTCTGGCACTTTCAACCTTCTACAAAAAAAACATAGTACTGACAAATTGTTATTAAATAAAATAAATAAATAATTTGCTTTTACCTGGGCCTCTCTGGATGTCTTGGCCAGGTTAACAAACATCTGACCCACCTCCCTGTCGAAGACCCTCACTCTGCTCCAGTCTAGTGTCAGTGGGCTGTCCTTTCCTTTGAACACCTGACAAAAACACAGCATGCTTGTGAATACAGAATGAATGGAAGAGATTGTTGACATTTTGTCAGAGAGTGAAACTAGGAATTTACCTTTGCCTGGAGGACCCAGTATGTCTCTGGTTTGAAAGACTGGATCTTGTCATGGCGTTCCACACAGAAGCCTAGTGTTGGGGTCTGGCATGGTCCAAATGAGATCAGGGAGGAGTCTAGATTGCCATACTTACCCTGGAAATACTTGGTTTGGAACCTGAAAAACATTTGACCAACAAATGACCATAGACTATCTTCAGTTACAATCAAAACTCAAGGAGCAGAATCTTGTTTTTTTTTTTTTTTTTTATAAACATTTTTTTTTTTAAAAAGAGCAAGAAATCTTTGTGTTATATATCAGAAATATATATTTGTGAACATTAGTTTTTACATTTATATACAGCAATAACTATAGAGTCATTTATATATAAATCACAAAATACATTTGTGAAACCTTATGTGTGCATTCATTAATATTGAAACTGAACAGACGCCATTATGATATATTTAAAGGTTCTCTAGATGGAATTCTTGCCTCCCCATGGCTCTCACCATGGAGATGGCAGAGCAGCAGCTCACAGCTAATGGTGCTATCAGCACAAACCGTGCAAAAAATTGCGAAAGTACAGACAGAGTTTACAGCGTTTAGAACACTAGGCTTCTGTGACGATGACGTCGCCTAGGATGGCGTTATGAGATCACATGCACTAAAATGCATGCACAGCTATCCCACCTATGTCAACAAAGCACGGAGAAGCTTGGATTACAACACACACAGATGGAGAATGATCAGGTAGACATTACTCCACAATATTTTTACATGGCAAACAGAGCCCAACCCCTTTATTTGTCAGCCGACTATATCAAGCGATTCTGGCCTATCACAGATTTATGATATCAGCAAAGACAATCTTGATTTGTGCCGAAGTATAAATCAACATACTGTATTTTCCAGACTATAAGGCGCACTTAAAATCCTTAAATTTTCTCAAAAGTTGACAGAGCGCCTTATATGTGATTTTTGTTGTGCTTACTGACCTCCTCGAACCAATTTTATGTGGTACAGGGCGCTCAAAAATCTGTCAAAATATTTTATTATAAGTTTGGTATGCTTCGAAGCTGCACCGCTGGGTGGATTTCTGAGGGAACAAAGAACAGTGGGTTATTCAACAGAGAGCAGCAGGTAGACGCGTCTCTACAGTTTCTATTCGACTCAAGGCAGAAGCTGTAGCGCTTGACATGAAAATCAGGAGGAGAAATCAAGAGACCAAACAGCTTTTTCCGCAACTCTCCGCCCCTATTGATCTGCAACTCTGTGCGTGCCCAAGTCACCGACACTGTCAAAAGTGAAGCGGAGCTTGTTGTCATTCCAGGTGGATTAACTAAAGAACTCCAACCGCTAGATATTGGTGTCAACATGTCGTTCAAAGTTAAACCGCGAGCTGCGTGGGAGTGTTGGATGACAGAAGGCGAACACACAGAGGTGGAGGACAACGACAGGGAGGCAACGCCAAGCGAGTTACTCCACTATCTGCCAATGGATCACAAAGGCAGGAATCACCACTGAACAGCTAAGTAACAAGACTGACTCGGATAATGACGAGATGGATTTGGGCGTGCTTGATGCCAAAGTTGCCCAACTGTTTACCTCAGACACTGATGTTGAAGGATTTGATGGATTTGTGGATGAGGAATGAACTGAAAAAAAATGAAAGTGAGTGTATTGTTTTGTATTTCGTGTGTTCCAACTGAAAAATGTTGAGTTATTGAAGTTATTGAGTTGTTAAATTAATAGAATCAAGTTTGACTTATGGGCTGCACGGTGGTGTAGTGGTTAGCACTGTCGCCTCACAGCAAGAGAGTTGCAGGTTCGATTCCAGCTTGCGGCTCTTCTGTGTGGAGTTTGCATGTTCTCCCCGTGTAAGCGTGGGTTTTCTCCGGGTACTCCGGCTTCCTCCCACCATCCAAAGACATGCTGTTTAGGTTAACTGATTACTCTAAATTGCCCGTAGGTGTGGATGTGAGCGTGAATGGTTGTCTGTCTATATGTTGTCTGTCTCTATGTGCCCTGCGATGGACTGGCGACCTGTCCAGGGTGTACCCTGCCTTCGCCCTATGCCAGCTGGGATCGGCTCCAGCCCCCCCGCGACCCCTAACGGGATAAGCGGTTGACGATGGATCGATGGATGGATGGAGGTTTGACTTATCTGACCGTTTTGTTTTGCTTACAACCCGGTGCATCTTATAATCCGGTGCGCCTTATATATGAAAAAAGACAGCGATATTGATATTTATTGATAGTGCGTCTTATAACCCGGTGCGCTTTATGGTTCCGAAAAATACAGTAATTCAGCAACAATGTATCGTCATTCATTAATATTATTTTTACTTAGTGTCCCCAGTAGAGAGCACTCACAGTCACAGTTCCACATTGGGGCTTGGCAATCTTAAAAGGCAAGAAAATATCATGAAAACTTCACCCCAATGTTGTTCAAGGGACAGACCTTCTCATTCCTTAACATGCAGGTGGAGCTGTCACCTCACTAATGGTTAAAACTATAAACTAGCATAAAAAATTACCAACTATGTTCTGAGCAGACACATTACGTCACAAACACTTGAGGTTAGGTTACCATTTCTGATAGCTGTTGTATAGCTGATAGCTGTTGAAAATGTGACCCCACTGTACCTATCTTTTGCTTTTCTTTTTTTCTTTTGGAATATATATTTAAATACAAAATATTAAAATACATTTATGTTTTTTAACAATTTAGTTTTGTGTGTTGCCACGAATTTGCCTCACTGGTTATACAGGTACAGTGCAGTTACATTTTCTGACGACAGCCATCAGAAATGGTGACCTCATGCGTTGCCGGTTCTCTGTGGTCAGAGTAGGGTTCCACACGCTGTTTCCCCCAACCCCCTTTTTTCCCCCCCCTTTCTTTCACTCTCTCTTTCTTTCTTTCACTCTCTCTTTCTTTGCCTGCTGAGCAACTCTTTCTTTTGAGGCATACCATTAAATTACCCACATTAAATGACAAACATTGCCCATAAATTTGCCCTAAAAAATGGTTGCAATGGCAACAGTGCATATAAAAATGGTCACCGCTCTGACCATCCTGTTACACTGATTTGAATGGTAATGTCTGTTCTACTCCTATTCTACTTCTATGGATTACAATAGCCTGGATGGGAATTTGGCCCCCGAGCTTTGTTGTCATCTATTTCCACCTCTCAAAACTTCCTTTGTCATATTTCTACTTTGAACTATGTAGTAAAGCCAAAAATGAAAAAAAAAAAACTTAATTATTATATATCATTGTTCAATATGTAGCAAACGTGATTTCCATCCCACAGCTAGAGAGATGATGGGATAATGGTAGGTATAGACTTGTTCAAAGAAAATTTTAATTATAAGTTTGGACAATTTTTCACATTCTGAGAATGATACAGAATCACAAAATCACAATTTTATATTGATTGATTTGTTAGGTGTTACAACTAGACTAGCACAAGTTGGTGGTGTGTGGCAAAGCCAATGTATGGCTGTGGAAAGCAGTGTACCGAGTGAAGGCACAGCCAATGCGCAGATCCAGCTCCTGACGTGCATCCACTGAGAGGGCTTCATTGCGGTTGGGCTCTCCCAGGCGGTTCATGGCATTCCAGATGTCAGTGTCAGTGATGGAGCTGAATTTGGCACGGTAAACACTCCGTTCCCTGACACTCCCCTTGTTCATCACTGGCTGGATGGCATCCAGTACCTGTGAGGTAAGAGAAATAGTGACTGCACAGTAGAAAAATCAAAATATAAATAACTATGCTTTCAGGCACAGTAACTGCTTTCCATATGATCTAAGACCTCTTCACCATCATCACCGAGTAATTTCACATTTGATTTTGAAAGGAGGAGAAACATAACTGAACTGACCTCTATGGGTTGAAAGGTATGAGTCGCTCAAACCTCACACCTGACCATAGACAACATTACAGCTTGACATGGTCAAATGTTTGTGACACCGTGCTGTGATGTAGAGTGGTACTATATGTTGGCAGGGCAGTTTAGATAATTAATGCAGTTATCTTGAATGCTGCATAACATAATGTTATGTGAATGGGTAAAATTACAATGTATAATGTGAAAGGAATCACAGTGATGAATTGGGTGTGTACAACAGGGTGTGTCAGGTTGTCACTGGGTTGTGCAAAGTGTGAAGAGTTGGATCACCCAAATAACTTTTTACTCAAGAAACAGTCCCTATATTCTGTGGATCATGCATACTAAGAAGGACACAGTTTCTGGAAAGAGATGTTACTGTACAATATTTTAAACTTGCTATAGTTTTCTTGATCTATGCCACTCATCAGGAAAATTCATTTTACCCCTCATTTTAAACTGAAGGAGCAATTTTGGATGAGATTAGAGAGTAGATGAGAAGTCTACAGTAAATTCTGGTATTTCCAATGTATTTTTCAATAATCATCACAAACACAATTTGACCCTATTGTATTGGGCTGGAGGCAGAAATTTCAGAGACATCCTGTTTATGTAAAATAAAACCAACATTATCTGCATAGAGAGATACCACTAGAGGTAGGTGAGAAAACGTTTTTTGTAGGGTTGTCAAAGTTAACACAACGCATTAAAGCAAATTTTACTGGCACTAATTCCATTAAAATGTTAACATTAACGATCTTTTGGAGGTTGCATCTCAGTTATAATGCTAGAAAGAAGATACTGGTATCATATGAAACAAGAACACATCAATTGAATCAACTGATACCATGTCATACTACCTTGTCGCAAAGGAGGATAAATCACACTCCAAACTTGCGCTAAATTTTAGGCAAGGAAAATCTTTCATGGCCATTTTCAGAGGGGTCCCTTGACCTCTCACCTCAAGATATGTGAATAAAAATGGGTTCGATGGATAGCCACCATTTTCACATGCAGTTTTGGGCATGTCATAGTCAGAAAGCAAGCATTTTTATCCACTCCCGTGTTGATAACATTACTAATACTTGAACAGATAAAAAATGTGTGATTAATGGTAAATAAATCATGGACAATCATGCAATTAATGGTGATTAAATATTTTAACTGACAGCCCTAGATTTATGTAATTTCATTTTGCCTTGGGTTAGCATAAGAAAAAGATGTAATCACAACATTTAGAGGAGTTCAGCTCGCAGTGTGATTGGATCTCAGCAGGTGTATATCCAGTCTGTAAAGCGTGACCACATTCTTAAGAAAAAAATCATCCAAGTTGAAAAGTCACCTAATGCCATCTTATCTAGCTGACTAGGATGACCCCTCGGCAAAGGAAAACAAAGTACAGCAGCATTGATTCCCTTGACCTGGGACAAGTCATGTTGGTTGACAAGTCAGACAACCCTGCCTAACCAATTTGCAATCACAATGTGGGCACAATCAAGAGAGCAAAAACTTATTTTAACACCAGGTATTAAGACCCATGGATTCAATATCATTATCCAAATAATGTATACAGCTCTCACGCCAGGTGTAGCCTAAATGGGGACTGAATTACCTCAAAACAGATGTTCTCGCCTTCTTTATCACAGTCCAACCATAGAACCACGTAGTCACAGCCTCTGGCTTCAACCTGATATGAAACCAGAAAATAAGGGTAAACACCAAAGATACAAGGCATGACACAATGACATCCAGCTAATTGCACAGATCGCACCAATGTACTGTGAAAACAAATTACTAGGTCAGCCCCACTTACCTGGAGGAACAACCATGTTGAGTTGGGTCACCCCCACTTACCTGGAGGAACTTAACCATGTTGAGTTTGGGGTTGGCCTCCTTTTTTTCTGTGGGAGCTTTGCTAAAGAGCTCTGCAGGGTCCACCTTGTCCCAGTTGTTGTACTTCCCTAGAAAACAGGACCGAATTCTTCAACTGTTGTAGTAAGAAATTATGAGAAAATTAAATCAAGAGTTTGGATGTTGAAGAGATTGAAACCCAAATCAAGGTGTAAAGCAGGGGTTGGGAACCTATGGCTCGCGAGCCAGATGTGGCTCTTTTGATAGTTGCGTCTGGCTCGCATCTAGGCGACGGTCACTGTTTACCGTTTCCATGGCGAATAGAAAGCCGGTTCTCTATGAGGCAGCGATCAGAGGAAGTCCGGCTTATATACGCGTCTGCTTTGTTTACCGCTTCAGCATCACGTTGAAAAGAACACTGGCCACCGCAGGACTCGCTTGCTCGCCATTGTTTACTTCCTTGAAATATATTGCACTCTATATGCGTGTTCTCAGCGCGATGCCGTCTGCAGACACGCAGCGGTGAAAAGGAGGCGACGCAGCTCGCCAGCGGGGGAGAGACCTCCTGTTCTGCTCACTGGGAAAGGGGACAAACGCCGATTGATAGCGGGTCCATCTGCGTTCAAAAACAGTGGCAAACCACTAATTTCAGTGGGAAAGTGGCAAACATACATGTCGTTGTGTCTATCTATCAATCAATCAATCAATCGCGTAGGCAACGCAGATGAGGTAGAGACACTGCTCAAGTTGGGTTGCCGTATTTTGCTGTCCAAAATAGCGGTAGATGTGCGTATGCGCAAAAGGGTGCTTCGCAGCCCAGGTAGTGACAACGGCTCGTTTTAATGGAGTTGTCAACTAGCTAATTGCCGAAACTCTTTTGGCTAAAAGAAAGATGGCTAAAAGAAAAAAAAGACGAAGAGTATCGTACTTTTCAGCAGCAATGGACAGAGGAATTTGCCTTTGTGGAGAAAGCAGGTTCTGCAGTGTGTCTAATATGCAATGATATTTAGTTTTAAACATATTGTATGGCTCTCACCGAATTACATTTAAAACTAGAAAAGCACTTGTTTGGCATTAGTACATAATAATAATAATAATACATAATAGTGGAGTTTCAATTAATGACAACAATTTACCGGAAATCTCAAGTATCTTACTAATTTACCTCCAGCAATTTTCTCTTCAGATTATGGTAATTATGGTTAGTAAAGTCATATAGCTCCTGGTTTCCAGCAAAAGTCACCACAATGAGAAACTAGAAAAGCACTCGGAGAGCGGAGAGCGCAGACCTCCGCCAAGCACCATAGTTTCCCCCCTGGTGTTTTCTTCTGGATCTATCTCCTCAAGTATTAAAGCTAGATCAAATTCGTTGACATACTTCAGATGCGGAATTGTCTCAGCTACACGATGCCGCTTGTTAGAAATCTCTACCTCTAATATTAAATGCACAGTAGGCCAAAATGTAAGAGTACCCCCATTTTTTATATAAATTGCTATAAAATCTGCCATCTGGATCAGATCTGGATCAGCCTTTGGGATTTGATAGAAGTACACATTGTAAATCCCTGAGTCACATTTCATGAGCTTTCGGCAACAATTACCAGAGATATTGAGAAACAATTTTTTGGGTCTCATTTACCCCAATGTTAACAAAAATTTCAACGTGATCCAGAATTCATGATCAACCCCAAACCCCAAAATTAAATCAGTTCTTCCTTTTCACATTTTCGACACAGCCTGAATATTTCATCAAAATCCGTCCATAAGTTTTTGAGTTATCTTGAACACAGACAAACAAACAAACAGACAGACAAACAAAAAAACAGACAGATAAACACTGGCAAAAATATAACCTCCTTGGCGGAGGTAAAAATATGTGGTGTTCATGGCTCTCTCAGCCAAAAAGGTTCCCGACGCCTGGTGTAAATGATGTTTATAGTTATATATAGCAAGACATAGGACATCCCATTAAGAAGTTGGAAGTTTATGATGTTGAGAAAGTCATGAATAGGGATACATCGATCCATATATGAACAGTGTCTTGAAGAGTAAGTTAACTCCAGGCTGAAAAGTAGCATTTCAATACCCTCACTGGTTCAAAGTCTCAAACCTCTTTCATCTCTGACCGAGTGTGCTTTTTTCAACAGTAACCACACCTAACAGAGATGTCACACTGCAGCACCTGGCACTGGTAATGCCTAAAATTATTCTATTAAATGCTTACATTTGTCATGTTTGTTAAATAATTGTTGATTTGAAATTTGGAAATCCATTTAGTAAAGCAGCTTAACCTGGTTAACCACTTCATTTCCACTTTAAGTTGCTCTTTAACACATTAAAATTAGAAAACTTAAGAGCATGTTCAAACACGGCTTGGGCCGTTTTGCGTGGAGTTTGCATGTTCTCCCCGTCTGTCTCTATGAGTCAGCCCTGTGATAGTCTGGCGACCCATTCAGGGTGTACCCTGTCTTTGCCCAATGTCAGCTGGGATCAGCTCCAGCCATCCTCAATAGGATAAGCAGTTACAGATGATGAATGAATGTGGATCAGTCATATCTGACTGATACCCTGCTCTGCTTGGGGGGGTCAATGGTAATCAAATGGATTACATCCACATTACAAAAGTGGAAATTTAAGTTTATGCTGATCTATACGTCACTACAGTGACTGACCCAAAAACTGTAGCTCCTTGACATTCTATTTCAATCCAGTTCTGTAAGATAGAAACATAATTACTGCATTGTATGTCACAGAGCTATAATTTGAGGTACTGTTATTATGAATATTCTATCATTTTTTCTTCCTTGACAAAATATGTGATTATGTTTTTAAGGACAGTAAGAACAAGTGTCATGGTGAACAAGACCTAATATGAATGATACTCACCAATGAAATCCAGACTCATCACATGTCCACAAACAGAAGTCATCTTAAAGCGTACAGTTTGGCCCTGGAAGCTACCAGGGTATTCGTGCACTGAGCATGCTCCGTTGAGCCCTTTGCGACTTGTACAATTTCCTTAAGAAGAAAACATGAGGTTCTAATCAGTCAATACATTCAAATTAAAGGAGCATTTTTTTAATCAGCCTCTGACCACAAGGGCATTCAAAACATTTCAGTGACCATGTTTGTACAAAATCTTAAAAAACAAATACAATGACTAAAATCTGATCAATAGCAGAGGCAATTAATATTGTTTAAACTCTTACGAAAAGATCCAAATCAACAATGAATGTATCCTACTAATCAGTATTTTGTGTAACAAAGCCTGATACATATTATTCCTCTGTGCCAGAGCTAAAGTCCTAAATTATTAATATCAAATCAAGGAGCCACACTGTGACAACACAAAAGTGACAACTAATATGTTAGCACATATTACCTATCAAAATCTGTCAAAATGAAAAAAATAACACCTTCAATCCCTCAGGCGCTAAAATAGCATTAGTGACAGCTGCATCCAATTACTAGTTATAGTTCCCTCAAACAATGTAAAATGAAGATGTGCATCAGAGGGGATTTAGAAGTGTGTGGCTGACTGAAAAATAAGTAGGTATACACCATCTACCTGTGTATACTCTGCACTCCACCACTACTTAGATGGCAAGCTAAATGTTACCTAAAGCAAGCTAACCATATCCAAAGATTACCATAGATTATTACAACTAAATAAATGAATCTTGAAATATCACCGCAGAAATTAACCTAAATCTATAGCTAATGTCCACTATAGCAAATGACCCTTGAGACTCACTCCACTCAATTATGCAACATGATAGAGACATGGATAGAGAAGTCAGGTAGCATTGAGAGATGGACTAACACATTATTGGTATTGATCTTTTCACAGAATTTGGAAAAATTCCAATATATGAATCAGGGCAAAACAGTGCTGTTAGATATTGTATCTTTAGGGTGTGTACAAATATGCACCAACGCTGGCTATAGTTGGGAATATGGGATAAGAACCATGTGAGTTTGGCTGGAATATATGTAGCATAGTTGTGGAACTGGCTTCTTAATATGAAAGGAAGTAGGCTGAGTAAAAGTATATTTATTTAGGATAAACAAATTGTGGTCACAGTCACTTTGTTTTGCAACTATGGATTTGGTAAGATACATTTTATTTTATTATTTTTTATACCAAAGCTAACACTAAAGTCAACACCAGATGATGAGTCAGTTTATAACAGGAAGTCATGGTGGTGGCGAATGAGGCAGGAACATGAAACCTCTGATAACTGTCCCTTATTTCAGTGAGAGCATAGTGAGGGACCTCATTTAGCTACCTGGGCTCAATGCGACACACTGACGTCTTCTCTGAATAAAATTATTCTCTCAAGGCTGAATCCTAATGACAGGAACATGGACACAAACTGTTATGATGGGAGCCAGAGTGACCAATATGTCTTCGTCCACGTCACTACCACACACATCACACAGAGGACGGTAGCAATCCCAGCAAGAACAGGGCATATAAATAGAGGCAGGTCCAGATACAGATTGTAGATCAACTCCAAGCCAAAGGACACACTCTAGCAACAATCAAAGACAAAAATCTACAAAAATATAGCATCAACGTTCCCACAAAAAAAAAAAAAGCTTTATCACCATCTCCAGTCGAAAACTTCAGCCATGGAACAGCATCAGGTAAGAAACCTGCCTTTATGTTGCTGGTGATGATGACTGATGGGTGT
The DNA here is from genome assembly GCA_947000775.1 of Pterois miles. Lineage (NCBI taxonomy): Eukaryota > Metazoa > Chordata > Actinopteri > Perciformes > Scorpaenidae > Pterois > Pterois miles. The sequence continues at coordinate 5,944,087 of CAMQGK010000058.1, read as the reverse complement.
TTTTGATAACCACTACATAGGTTACTTTGGCTGACCTTTAGTAGGAATGCACCAATATCAGGCCTACACTCACTCAAAAAGCTGGATCAGGTATAGTGACAATGAGGCCAATTTAATCAATTCCATTCTATGTTTATATGTACTGTAGTACTATACAACAGTGGTTCTCAACCTTTTTTGTATCAAGGAAAATTGATACTCATTAGGTCACAAACCTCCATGATTTTGCTTCAGGGACCTTCATCTGAAGATTTTGGTTGTTATATACTATTACGACCAGAATTCTGTAATTGCCAACAACAGTTGAGGAGATAATCATGGAGGAAGTGATCAGAACAGTCACTCTTATAGCAAGTGTTCACACTGTACGCAATTCTATAGTGAATTAAATACTGAAAATAAACTATTCTCATTTTTTCTGGGGACCTCCAGAACCACCACAGTAACCACAATACTATATATAGGAAATTTCACAGTTGTTGAGGTAAACATTTCAAATGTGTCTGTTTATTTCCTGTTGCAGTGTATGTGAATGATATAAACTGATGAGAGGCAAACATGGACCCAAGCTCTTGCCTAGTAAACCAATTCTGTTGAAAGGGTCAATAGTGGAATTTTAATTCCTGTTTATGTTTTGACCATTTTTTTGGTTTAGACCTGAATTGATATTCCTGATCATTTTTCCAAGTTGCTGGTGCATAATTTATTAGGACATCCCTTCCTAGCACAGGAGGTGGAAGACAAAATCTACAGTCCTCATCTGGACAAAATTGCATTTAATTGTTTAGTTCAGTTGAACCTAATTTGAGGCTTCAGGAGTTTGACAAGTGGAAATCACTTCAAAGTTATTGCCTTTTTGTACAAAAGATGGGATTTCATAGTAAACCAAACCGTTTGATTGGAATGTCATTAGTTTTTGTACTATTGGAAAAAATGAAATTTTGACCTGAGGGGGGTACTAGATAAAAAGCCAGCCTATCAGGGTAGTGATTATAATTCATCTTTAGGGACATCAAATAGTAAATACTGTCTGAACACAAGCAGAGGAAGAAATGCAGTCTAAATGGGCAAAATTATAATTTAATCAATTAAACTATCTAATCAAATTGAGTAAACTAGATCACACGGTGTAAGGACTGCCTACTCAACGGACATCCTGCTGCGATCTGTCGGGTCTAGGCGCTCCTTGAGTAAATAGACAAGCAGACACGAACACTTGTCTGCCTCGAAGCATGGAAACAGCTTCTCTGCTCTACTGTATTCTGTTTTATCTATAGGTAACATAATCTACAGACTAGGCAAACAAAGTACATTATTATCATGTTGTTGGAGGTGTGTCTGTTTTTTTCCGGTGCTCTGAATGGATTTGACACCCGCCAATGCTTGCTTGCTTGCTCGCTCTCTCATCCTGGGCTCTCTGAAGCTCTGTACCTTGCTGTTGCCTGGCAAAGGTGGCATTGCCAGCAACACAAAGATCCACAGGGACCGCCGGTACAATAACCTTTTATTTTGATGTTAACAATATGTACCCAAATTCACAAATATGTAGAATTTCACAACTGACATTCATGTGACATTATATCACAATGTCTGCTGTATTATTTATAGTATAGTATCTACATTTATTTGCATATAGAGCAGGGAAGTGAGATTGGATCACAAGTGGTCACTGGAGACGCATGTGGAGACACATTCTAATGCCAGGTGTGAACACATGTACTTATAGCTGTCCACTTGTGATCCGAACCCTCTGCCAGGTCTGAACAGGGCCTGTCTACCAGTGTCTCCTTATTAGTGGCTGACCGATACAGGTTTTTTTGGCCAATGCCGATCGGTCAGCCTCTATTCCTTATGTTCCCTGGTTTTAATTTGAACAGCTCTGGCATCTCCAAGTAACAGAGAGAGAAATCAGTGCACACTAACACAGTCCAAGCTATTTTCTGTGTCCAGCTGCTACGCATCTTTCTGCTGTGTCTGATGGCCCTCCACCAGTGTCTAGCCATGCCACTGGGCAGCCAGTGTGTGGATGAATCCTTCTGTACATACAGCCTGCAGGACTACTACAGCCAGCTGGTTAACCTACCCAGCCACATCAACGAGCGCAGCATTGCAACTTGGAGCTACGTGTGAGTATATATGCCATGTAACACTTGTCATTAAATTCAAACTTGTCTGAACCTAAAGGCCCTGACACACCAAGCCAACAGATGGTTGTTGAACAGTTTGAGGCCGTCTGTGAGCATCTGTTGGCCACTTTTTTCCAGTATGTCTCCCACTCTCTGCTGTAGTCTGCTCGTGTTGGAGGTTTTTTGGCCCATTCAGCATAATGAATTTGCGCCAGCGCCAGTCAGTGAGAGAAATCACTCTGATTGGTGGTTTAACTTAAACAAATTAGTGCACAAGAAATGGAAATGAGGAAAGCAAGGCACCAACTAAAGTCAAGAGGAAAAACAAAGAGGGCTCTTCTCATTTTTCATCTTCATCTCATCTGATCATTCCAACACTGATATTTTCAGAACGACATGGCCATCTGGAGTAAGTGGTGAGAGAGAGTGCTGTGAAAATAGTCGGCAAATGCTGCTTTGTTTCATGTACTTATCCTATAGTTCCCCTTTTTGAATGACGAATACAGACTAATGTGACATGCTTGTGAATTTCTCCACTGTGAGACTAATAAAGGAATATCTTATCTTATATCTTATCTTATGCTGGTAAGGAAAGTTATTTAATCTCATGCAAGCATAGAACATAGGTGCTAGGTCGCCGTTGGCTGTAAAAGAAGGGCAAAGTAAGGCGACGCAACAGTCAGTCTTCCTCGCCCCTAGAAATGTGATGTCTGGCTGGTGTGTCTGGGGATTTAATAAAGTGCGAGAGAGAGAGAGAGAGAATATGTATACACATAAATATATACACAGTATGTACACAGAATACATACACACACACACACTATCTATTTACAGGTATTTTCCTTTTATATATATATATATATATATATATATATATATATATATATATATATATATATATATATATATATATATATATAGTACAGACCAAAAGTTTGGACACACCTTCTCATTCAATGAGTTTCCTTTCTTTTCATGACTATTGACATTGTAGATTCACACTGAAGGCATCAAAACTACGAATTAACACGTAGAAATATGTACTTAACAAAAAAGTGTAAAACAATTGAAAATATGTCTTATATTGTAGTTTCTTCAAAGTAGCCACCTTTTACTCTGATCACTGCTTCGCACACTCTGCATGCTGCATTCAAGAGGTAGTCACCTGAAATGGTCTTCACTTCACAGGTGTGCCCTGTCAGGTTTAATAAGTGTGATTTCTTGCCTTATAAATGGGGTTGGGACCATCAGTTGTGTTGTACAGAAGTCAGGTGGATACGCAGCTGATAGTCCTACTGAATAGACTGTTAGAATTTGTATTATGGCAAGAAAAAAGCAGCTAAGTAAAGAAAAACGAGTGGCCATCATTACTTTAAGAAATGAAGGTCAGTCAGTCCGAAAAATTGGGAAAACTTTGAAAGTGTCCCCAAGTGCAGTCGCAAAAACCATCAAGCGCTACAAAGAAACTGGCTCACATGAGGACCGCCCCAGGAAAGGAAGACCAAGAGTCACCTCTGCTGCGGAGCATAAGTTCATCCGAGTCACCGGCCTCAGAAATGGCAGGTTAACAGCAGCTCAGATTAGAGACCAGGTCAATGCCACACAGAGTCCTAGCAGCAGACACATCTCTAGAACAACTGTTAAGAGGAGACTGTGTGAATCAGGCCTTCATGGGAGAATAGCTGCTAGGAAACCACTGCTAAGGACAGGCAACAAGCAGAAGAGACTTGTTTGGGCTAAAGAACACAAGGAATGGACATTAGACCAGTGGAAATCTGTGTTTTGGTCTGATGAGTCCAAATTTGAGATCTTTGGTTCCAACCACCGTGTCTTTGTGCGACACAGAAAAGGTGAACGGATGGACTCTACATGCCTGATTCCCACCGTGAAGCATGGAGGAGGAGGTGTGATGGTGTGGGGGTGCTTTGCTGGTGACACTGTTGGGGATTTATTCAAAATTGAAGGCATACTGAACCAGCATGGCTACCACAGCATCTTGCAGCGGCATGCTATTCCATCCGGTTTGCGTTTAGTTGGACCATCATTTATTTTTCAACAGGACAATGACCCCAAACACAACTCCAGGCTGTGTAAGGGCTATTTGACCAAGAAGGAGAGTGATGGGGTGCTGCGCCAGATGACCTGGCCTCCACAGTCACCGGACCTGAACCCAATCCAGATGGTTTGGGGTGAGCTGGACCGCAGAGTGAAGGCAAAAGGGCCAACAAGTGCTAAGCATCTCTGGGAACTCCTTCAAGACTGTTGGAAGACCATTTCAGGTGACTACCTCTTGAAGCTCATCAAGAGAATGCAGAGTGTGCGAAGCAGTGATCAGAGCAAAAGGTGGCTACTTTGAAGAAACTATAATATAAGACATATTTTCAGTTGTTTCACACTTTTTTGTTAAGTATATAATTCCACGTGTTAATTCATAGTTTTGATGCCTTCAGTGTGAATCTACAATTTTCAGTCATGAAAATAAAGAAAACTCTTTGAATGAGAAGGTGTGTACTGTATATATATACATATATATATATACATATATATATATGTATATATATATGTGTGTATATATATATATATATACATATATGTATATATACATATATGTATATATATAATATTAAATAAAATTAGCTTTTATATTAATCTATTATTAATTATTACTAATCTTAACCTTATCTCTCACCAGGGACAACATTGACTTGAACCGGGTGCCTCAGGTCATCCATGAAGCCAGCTGCCACTCCACCCACTCCTGCAGGGGACTCGACAATGCTTTTGGTCTAGAGACCATTCCTGTGTCCCTGAGGATGCCTGTGCTCAAGAAAAACCCCAGCTGCTTCCCCACAGCCAGCTACTCTCTAGAGTTTGAGTTCATCACTATAGCTTGTATATGCGCCATCTCCAGGCACAACTGAACAGGACTGTCAGTTTAGGACCAAATGTTTGTTCATACGGTGCATGACGTAAAGATCGTGGTTTCTGAGAAATAATCCTTGTCATTCATTGCTTTCCAGTAGACAGTGAAAGTGTCATTATTTAATACATGCCTGTTATTTGTTGGTATCACTACTGTGTCCAACTTAAATTCTTGAATTACTTGGGGTACAGTCAGGGTTCCAGAAAATTACTTTGGTTAAAATGTACATAAAGTTAAAAGTAGGTCAGTTAAAATGTAAACTTTACTGCGTTTAAGATAAGATAAGATGAACCTTTATTAATCCCCAGAGGGAAATTTGGGAATAATAAGAAGAAGAAGAAGAAGAAGAATTTAAACAGTAAAGGGGGGTGAGAACAGTGTATGATGATGTGTAAAAAACACATTATATTATGCAAAATATAGCGCATTACCATGTCAACATACAAATAAAACTAGAGCCCCTATGTCCAAACCAACGATAGATTCCTTTTCTATAGACAGCACTGCATGTAACTTATTATTCAGTAAAACCTAAACCCCTTTCCTTCATATAGCCTAAATATACTGATCCAGAAAAGATAAAATAAAAGAAACTTAAACAAAAATGACTGACACTAAATAGCAAGTGGACCCTGTGATGACAGCACAACAACCACAGGATACAACACGGATATGTATATAAACAATATTCAGGGGCTACAGCCTCAAGCTCACTTGTCCAAGCAAAAAGAGAGCTGCACAGTTTTGCACATTGTGTAGTGCACACACAGCCCTACTCTGGACACAGTGAGCTTATATCATCACAATGTCTGACTCACCTGTCTGAGCACTACAAAGTCCTCCACAATCTGCTCTAGGCTCAACTTCTCAGCTCATTTACAACATATACAATGCAACTCAGTCTTTTGTTTTCACTCAGCAAGGGATGCAACGTGAAATATAGGTAAGTAGAGTACAAAAAATACATAAATACAGGTCAAACTAGTGAATTTTTAAATGACTTAAAAAAGTACATGCTTCTAAAAATGATCAACCTAGGCAGCACTGATCAAATATCAATCAATTTTCTTGTTATTGCAATGCCGATTTCTCGCCTCAAATCTTGTACAGTACAGTTTAGTACACTACTAAAAAGTAGCCATGTTGAGATCTGTTGAAAAATACAAAGCACTGCCAACCACGCAGACCACAGCCACTCGGAACACTCGCTCTGAAATGACCTGTGATTGACAAAAGTCTACCTATCTCTCCCGATTTTTTTAAAGCCTGAAAACAGAGCCACGAGGAGGTGCAGCAATCGAATTATCGATTCATAACACTTGAATTACAAAATGCTGAAAGGGTATTATGGATTTTTGCCCTATATTGCCACATGAACTTTCTGTCTAGTGAAGCTGAAGTGTCATGTTTTTCAAACGAGTTTGGCGTACGTTCATATACAAGCAACGCGTCAGGCGATCAGGGTTAACAAACTTCTAAATAGTTTAAACAAGTTAACCGTATTGTAACAATAAAGGCAATGTATAGCAACAAAGATAAATTATAACGTTATTCTTGTCTGCTGCTTTAGCCTGGGGTTGTCCTTTCGTGTTACATTAAATTCTCACTTTGTGGCATATTACATAATGTTTGCAATAAATTCGTACCCACCTTTGGAGAGGATTTTGGCAATCGACTGAGCCAGCGATGGTTTCTCTGCCACCATCAAAACAGTTCTCATTTTTAATGAAATGCTAACAGCTCCACTATCAAACTAAGTCCAGTCAGTAAACTCGCAAGCATTAAATGCACTGAAAGCGTTCTGCTATTGTCTTACGATCTCCAACCTAATCAAACCACTCCACGGTAAGAAAAAAACTAATGCGTTTGTACATAATTACTTGCTTAAATACAATGTTAAGAATCTCTACAGCGGCCATGCCATACACACACAATTTTCTTCCGGTGTCATGTCCTGTGAAACCCCAAGCGTGGATGTGAGCCCAAGACCCCAGAAACAGCGCCGGGTTGGACGTAGTGGCCAGATTGTGTAATTACAACCAGAGTCCATCACAAACGAATAACTCTATCAACAATGTTGACAAGTTATTTTGCTGCTTTCTTTTGTTTTCCATATATTTCCGTGATTTGCGGTGCAGTGCTAATTCTCATAAAAATACACCAATGACGGTTGTGTCTTAAAACATTTACATGGATAAATAAATCTAATATTCAACAGCAAATCATTTTCTTATCCTCCACTATGATTTCACATGTAATATCATTTCTGATAAATGTAATAGAGAAAAGATTCCTGATTCTATCCAATCATACATCACACCAGAAGGTACTGCTATAAAGAAAAGATCCGTATAGAGAATTCATCAAAATGTAAGATTATATCAGATTCATCGAATAAATGGGCGACAGACCAAATATTATTTACATCCAGTGACTGAAAAATTAAGAACTATTTCTAAAAAGAATGAATCTGCAAGCTGGATAAATACACATTGAACGAATTTCCATATTTGTTATAATGACCAACAAGATAAATATCTCTATTTATCTATTTGTCTAACCTTGTTTTGGATTTGTCCATTTCGTTCTATACATTCAAAATTTCACTTAAAATAGTATTCTAGTGTATAATGAGTATATACAGTATGTCCGAAGTTTTAATAGGGATACCTTATATTGCCACAAGATAGCAGTCGTGTATTAACATTTTTATGATTAATGAAGAGGAATGAAGTCTTGGATTTTGTCAAAGAAGATTCCTGCTGTATCGGATGAGAAATTAGATGAACATAATTTACCATAAAAGGCATACATTTCATTTGCTAGTCTTCTAGTCAAACCATGCATTGTCACTGATGACCAGTGTTCCCATATCATCTTTTTCCCGACAGGTATTCTTTGAGCTCCAGTAATAAGAAGAATTTCTCTCTCCTTCCTCGATCCATTTTGCTTTAGATCTAATGTAAGGCCTCTTTCCCTTCCTTGTGTAAATATTATCCAGTTGGATTTGTAGTGTGAGACTGAGTGAATTTCCTTTTGTCAGTATCAGTAATTAAGGGTAATTTGTAATAAATAATTGTCAGTTTACTGCAGCACAGACTAACTGTATATCTCAATTTGGCCTCTTATAGATTTCAGTTGTTCAGATAAAGAAAAGTGTCTAATTCTGAATTTCAAAAAATCCCATTTAGAGATAGAAGAAGAAAGGCTGACCTCCTCAGTAGCTTCAGTAATGAAGTTTTTAACCCCCAGACAGTAAACCTCAGAATGTAACTGGCTGGCATTAAACTTCCAATAAACCTTATTTTGCTTGTACGCAGTAGTTTTGAAATTGAACAAATACAACAGTTGTAAGATAATATGGAGTTAACAGTAGAGCAGTCAGCAAGAAATTTGTTAATACAGTAAGAAATTAACCAAATATCAATCCTAGACCTACTTAGACTTACCATCTGTCTTATGCCAAGAAAATTATTACGATGAATAATGGTCAATCAGAGAATTTGACTCGAGGGTTATATTGATAGTTATGAAACTTGGTGGGTGAGCAGTCCATCCACATATTGAAAATATGATGTTCATAAAATTCACAGTTTGCTTCACGGTTTGGGGGTCACGGTTTTCAGTTTAGTTTGGTACATTTATGGTACAGCAAGGAGGCCAATTTGCAACTTCAATTTAAACATGCATGTCATTTATTTGGCAAATTAATCAACAACTGTTTGTCTTCACAACAGTAGTCTAACAAGAGGAACAAAACACATCTTCATTGTTACATTTTAAGGCTGGACTTCTTATCTAAAAGAAAAGTGCCACTGTGTTATTTAAGAATTAATAAATAAAAACAAATCATGAAACAATCTGGAAACAATCTAACATACTAATAAAATAAATCATATCAGGTATATCAGGTATACACTAGGAATTTGCTTTGATTTGTTGGTGCCCCTAAGCAGTAAAAATCAAAAATAAAAATCTGAATTTAAAAAAAAAAAAATGTTTTTTTGGCGTGAGGTGTTGGTCCTGCCTTGAACCTCTTGCCAGATGGCAGAGTCTGAAAGAGATGCTGTCCAGGATGGGAGGGGTTGGCCACAGTCTTCCCTGCCCTCCTCAAGGTCCTGGAGGTGTACAGCTCCTGGAGGGAGGGAAGGTGATCACCTTCTCTGCAGCATGAATTACCCACTGCAGCCTGGCCTTGGCCCTGGCGGCAGCAGCAGCGAACCAGACTGTGATGGAGGAGGTGTGGATGGATTCAATGATGGCCGAGTAAAAGTGCACCATCATAGTCTGTGTCAGGTTGAATTTCTTCAGCTGCACCAGGAAGTACATCCTCTGCTGGGCTTTACCAGTGAGGGACCTGAGGTTGAGCTCCCACTTGAGGTCCTGGACAATGGTCGTTCTCAGGAAATGAAATGACTCCACCATGTTGACAAGGGAGCCATGCAGGATGAGGGGGCAGGGCAGAGCTGATGTCCTCCTGATATTCACCACCATCTCCACTATCTTCTGAGCATTGAGCGCCAGGTGATTCTGGCAGCACCAGGATGCCAGACGGTCAACCTCCCATCTGTAGACAGACTCATCACCCTCTGAGATGAGGCCAGTGAGGGTAGTGTTGTCTGCAAATTTAAGGAGCTTGACAGATTGGTGTCCGGAGGTGCAGCCATTGGTGTACAGGGAGAGGAGCAGGGGGGAGAGGACGTAGCCTTGTAGCCTCGTCACTGGTGCTGATGGTCTGGGTGTCAGAGACTTGCTGCCTTACGTGCTTACTCCTGCTGGTTAGAAAGTCTGTGATCCACCTGCAGGTGGAGTCAGGCACTCTCAGTAGGGAAAGCTTGTCCTATAGCAGAGCTGGGCTGATTGTGTTGAATGCTGATCTGAAATCCACAAACAGGATCCTGGCGTAGGTGCCAGGGGAGTCCAGGTGCTGGAGAATGTGGTGGAGGGCTATGTTTACTGCGTCATCTACAGACCTGTTGGCTCTGTAGGTAAACTGCAGTGGGTGGTGGTGGTGGTGGAGCACAAGGCATTCAAAAGTTTTCATTATCACAGAGGTCAAAGGGATGAGTCTATAATCCTGAAGACCTGTAATCCTTGGCTTCTTGGGGACTGTGATGATAGTGGAGGCTTTGAAGCAGGCTGGCACCCTGCAGGCTCGCACTTCATCCATCAAATCTACAGCTTGTTGTTGTTTGCAAGTCTGAGGTCATTTGTGGAGTGGAAAGGTTTGGGTTTGTATCACAAACTACAAACCCAAAGTTTGAGCTTGGCTGTGACCTAGGGCTTCTCGTTGTTATCGTGAACCCTGGTGGATGTCGTATACAGCTGTCCTAACAGAAGCTGATATACGACATCAAGCGTCTATGTATTCATCCCGTCTGTCAATAGTGGTCTTAAACATCTCCCAATCCGTGTGGTCCAGGCACTTACGCAGATCCTCCACTGCTTCACTGCTCCATTTCTCGGTATTCCTCACAACAGGTTTAGCCAGTTTGACTTTCTACCTATACGTGGGGATGAGGTGGACCAAGATGTGGTTGGAGTTTCTCAGCGCAGCATGGGGAACGGCATGATATGTATTGTTAATGGTGTTAAGTGTGTTCTCCTCTCTCGTTGGACATTTAAACTGTCTATAATTTCGGAGTTCTTGTGTTAAGCTCCCTTTGTTAAAGTCCCCAGGAGGATGACAAGAGAGTCCCGTTTTTCCTCTCAACCTCTTGTATATGGGTGGCAAGCAGCCGCTGCACAAGCTCCACGTTAGCTTGCGGCGGAATGTAAACACTGACCAGAATGAAGGATGAGAATTCACGGGGACAGTAAAATGGTTTACAGTTGATGATGAGAGATTCCAGATCTGAAGAACACGCCCGCAAATGCACTATGCACTATCACGTCCGTGCAACAGCCGGCATTAATATAGACACAAATCCCTCCACCTTTTGATTTGTGAGATAGCTCCGGGTCATGGCCATGTTTACCATTTGCTGTTAGCCAGTGAGCTAATGCGCGGTGGTGAGTTAATAGCTGTGGTAATGTAAAAATAGTGGTGGTGTTGAGAGACGTGCACTGTAAACTCTAGTCCGACACAAAACGCACAACATCAGCTTCAGTTACACTGCACATGTGTTATACCCCATAGCCCTGTCTGGCCTCTCCATAGGTCTTGATTTCTAGTGTGACACTAAACGCGACAAAAAAATACACAATCGGCCTCATAAGCCATTTCAAATGAATGAAACATGCACACACCAAATTGTGACTAGCGAAACGAACCGTGCCCACCCCTAGTTCTGATCTTCATCTAAGTCACAGCAATAGACAAACACAGCCTGCTAAAACTAATACTGCACAAAAATTATATGCTTTCATGTTTTTATTGAGCACAACATGTAAACCTTGACAGTTCAGGGTGGAAAAAGTAAGTGAACCCCCAGGATAATGACTTCTCCAAGAGCTAATTGGAGCAAGGAGCCAGCCAACCTGACCATGATATAATATCATATCGAAATTAAAATCTCCTAATATTTTATTTGAGTATGATATGCAATTTATTATATTACATATCAGTCACAATGTTTGCATCACATTTGTGGTCCGATTAGTTTACATATTGTATAGTTAGCCCCTTAGACATTCTTTGTCTGGACAGGTTTTTATTGTGTGGAGTGGACATGGCATTATTTAGGAGGATATTCATTGGGCTTCATTGACGAAACACAGCAATACAGATATTTTGTCAATGGGAAAATCTGAATTTGGATTTTCCTCATTCCCACACCGCATTTTTTCATCGCACTGGTGAGAGATGGTCCATTGCATTGAAGGAACAGTGTGTGACAATTGGGGGGATCTATTGGCAGAAATGGAATATAATATTAACAAGTATGTTTTCTGTAGTGTATAAAAACCTAAAATACAAAACGTGTTTATGTTATCTTAGAATGATCGTCATCATGGAGCCCATTGCCAGGTTTTCCACAGTGGCCCAGAATGGATAACCATTGTAATCTGCAACCTCACCACTAGATATCACTAAATCACACACACTGCTCCTTTACGTGAAATGGAACTAAAATAATTCCATAATTATTCCAATAATTCCACAACACACACAGAGGGACAACACACTCTGATCAGGTAGACCTTACTCCACTATATCTTTACATAGCAGATAGTTTGGTTGCTGCTATATCACAACTCTTATTTTTTTATAGAAAACCATTAAAGACCAACTTACAACCTAAAAATAGTAAACCTTGAGGTTTATTTGCAGGGAACAGGCTGTTTTAGAATATGAACATGAGGCAATGTCCCTTTTTAGGAAGTCATCTGATATATCCTCCTTAGAAATTAAAAAAAAAAGTTCCAAATATTCCAAGTAAAAGTCAATAAAATGACTTGAGTTTTACACTTAGATGAATAGGTAATTGGGGGAGTATAATTCTTTTCCATTTATGTAGCAAGCTGGCCTTCTGATGTACACCTGCTAACCTTCTAACCTCCTACTTCTGCCTTTTTTAATCATATAACATAATCCAGCTCTTGTAGCATAGCAGAGAGGTTGTTCACAGGTGCAAATATGGTGGCATTAGATACCCCTGCTTCATTGTTCTTGAGTGCAACCGGAAAATTTGGTGGGGGTTTCAGGAAGTGAATACCATGTCATTGAGGATGAGGTACCCATGTCATGATTGCTAGCATTACTATAGTAATTGGGCATGAACAATGTTGTAGCAGCATAAACGTTACTTTTTGTCTGGTTAGGATTTGGCATAGCAAATAGTGGCAAGAATAACATTAAAAAGTTGGAATTCAATCTTTGCACAGCACTATCTATGAAACAAGTGTTGCCAAAAAAAGGACTAGTTTTGGAACTTTTGGGGACAAACAAATTGAGATCTAAAAAAAAAAAAAAAGAAAAACATGCACTCAGTTCATCATTTTGGCTGAATCCAGCTTGACTTACGAATATAAAATTATTCAAATTCTCTGGTGATCCTCCACATCTATGGGGCCCATAGAACAAGTGTACTAGCGTTTCCTTTGACCCTTCTTCCAGCCCTTGGTCCATTCTTGGTCTGGGAATCATTCACATGAACAGAAAAGGGAAAATAACATTTTCTTACTTTTAGGACCTAATGATTTAAGTAAGGGCTATTCAAATATTATTGTACTAGGAATCTGTTTCACATAAAAAAAATAATTAAAACTGATATGCTGATTTACATACATCTCTTTCTCTATAAGTCTACTCTTCTAAGTCTATAAAAGTCTTTTTGGGCCTAATTGCATCATGTGACGGACCAGGAAGTTGTAATTCCAAGGTCTGGCAAATATGTAAAATTTTTGATTGGGCCCAAATCCTTTTAATTTAATTTTTTATTGACAAACAGCATGGCAAACATATAACAAATACATAAAAATACCATGGGGTCAGTGCACTGACAGAAATCATAAATCAGTGAAAAAAATGTAACACAGGGCACATAGATTTAGAGTATTAATAGCTTTTCTATTTTTAGAAAAATGGGATTTATACATGTGTCATTTGAGATGTTCTTTGTGCTTCTAATGGAAACAGTGATGGACATATCTCCTTACCCTCTATTATCAGTAAAATCCCAGCAAATTGTTCTGTTTTTCCTTCTTTCTTCAGAATCGATCTGTGGCCAGAGCTTCTCCAGCAGTGCCTTGTCAGCATCAGTATGATGCTGTGTAAATCTCTGGTTGTTATCTGTGAGAAAGCTGCATCACTTTTTCCACACAACGTTGATCTGTTGGAGGAGCAGATGCTGGTCAGCCTCGTCTGCCTTTTCTTCCTTTTCTGCATATTCTGACCTCTGACAGCCTTTGAACATTATTCTCACATGTCGGTATAACCGATCTCATGTCAGTTTTCAGGGTTTTAATCTATAAAGTCCATCCATCCATCCATCGTCAACCGCTTATCCCGTTAGGGGTCGCGGGGGGCTGGAGCCGATCCCAGCTGGCATTGGGCGAAGGCAGGGTACACCCTGGACAGGTCGCCAGTCCATCGCAGGGCACATAGAGACAGACAACCATTCACGCGCACATCCACACCTACGGGCAATTTAGAGTAATCAATTAACCTAAACAGCATGTCTTTGGATGGTGGGAGGAAGCCGGAGTACCTGGAGAAAACCCACGCTTACACGGGGAGAACATGCAAACTCCACACAGAAGAGCCGCAAGCTGGAATCGAACCTGCGACCCTCTTGCTGTGAGGCGACAGCGCTAACCACTACACCACCGTGCAGCCCATCTATAAAGTCTATAAACAAAACATCAACAGATTTTTTCAAAGCATCGATGCTGACAGTGTTGCAATTGATCATACTCTGCAAATTATCTGTGTGCTTACTGATTATGGCAGCAATGTTATTTTACAGATCATTGTTTTGTTGCTTTTCAGCCTCTTTCCATCTGGTCTGGCAGAAGTATCAGGGTCGGACTCTGGCAGAGGTGACAATTATGGGCTCTGGCTGGTTCTGAGATTACATTTTGCCAATGTTTTTTGCTCTCCACATGGACTGTTATCTGCATTCAACCAAAGCCCGATCAAATGCAACTGATCAATATTATTTTGCTTCCAAATGGAAAACAATAACACTTCCAATACCCAGATCATGTCTTGTTTTGTTGTCTACAGATTCTGCATTCATATGCAGGTTTAAAGAGAGCATTTAACATCAGACAGTTGCCATTGCCAGGTCCTCACATTCAAACTGCTGAGAGTCAAGGCTGTCATGGTTACCACCACAACCTGAAAAACACATACATCCATAATAGATATAAATTACTATGTTATATTATGTTACATGTTGTATGGTAAACAGTGGTGGAATGTAACTAAGTACATTCTTAACTAAGTACTAAATACTAAGTACTAAGTAACTAAGTACTTTGCAAGGCTCAAGTCAGCAAGAGCAATCTTATTATCATTAAAGATTACAACAACAAAACTATGTAATACACTACATTACATTTGCACCTTTTCACAAACAAAGACCACACCAAGGGGAAGCTTTATGTTTGGTTTATTGAGGAACAGGGAAAGGCTTGCAAAAACAACTGAGTTGAGACTCAGGGTGCAGGGTGAGGGTCTTGTGTCATTGCATGGAGTCTTCAGGATGAAAGAGACAGCACCCTCCTGTGGAACTTGTGCTGAAAGAGAGAGAGAGAGAGAGAACAGGTTAGACATACCTATACCCTGGACAGGAAATTGCCTTGGAAGATGAGGTGTTGTCCTTGAGTTATGGAACTTCTTAGTTGTGATCATCAACAGCTTTTGCTGCTGATATTTAACAGCGTATGACAAATTGGCATCAGTTACTGATGTGAAATGCATTTGTATAAAGCTGGCCCATATAGATAGATATAGATATCGTGATTTTTTTTATAATATGGCAGTATAATACACATTCAGTATAATTCCTTATTGCTGGCTTATTTTAAATAACATCAAATTTTTTCACAGTCACTCCTGACCTGCTGATGCTCCATCCCATAGCAGTCTGTCAGCATCACTGCTCCCCTTGTAACATACTAGTCTCCTGGTTAAGGTTGTATTTTTTTGTTATTTTCAGTTTTGTTAGTACTCCTTCTTTTGTTTAGATATACTCACCTTGTCTCTTGTTTCACATCCTTCACTTCCTACCCATATGTTTTTTCGCTGCCGCAATTAGTTCCACCTGATTCTGATTACCCCTCCTCCCTTGTGTATTTAATCCTCGTGCTGTCCCTTGTCTGTTGCCAGTTTGTCTGTTCTTCCATGTCAGCGTTCCAGCATTTAGTCCTTGTGTGCCCCTTGTGTTTTTGACCCTTGCCTCTCTGTACCACGATTTTGCACTGCTTTTTAAAATACCATTGCTTGTGTTTTACTAATTACCTTTGTACCAAACCAGTTTGCAACTAAATACATTTTATTATACCTACCTGTGTCTCGAGTCCTGCTATCCTGCAGTCCTTGTCTGTTGGCCCAGCATAATACCCCATCACACAGCAACCAGTGCTAGATTATCTATATACACTAACAAGATTACTTATATAATACAGTAATAGAATACATTGTTTAGTATGAATTACATAAATAACACAGTAATAGAACTCATGTTTAGTTTGATTAATTATACAATAAAGTAATACCTTTAATATTTAGTATGATTTCCGATTAAGCCTAGTATGATTCATTTTTCTTAATTGCTGGCCTATTTTAAATTTACTGTGTTTGTAATCTCAGGTCCTCCAACCTCCCTCTCCCTTTGCCATCAATCCAATGAGATGTAAAAGGTAAACGTAAACAGAATCACAAAGCCTAAATACACTTAACCTATAGAATCTCTGGGGATCTCTGATAGACTGATAGCTTCTCAACTACTTGCTGCAGTATTCTGCTGTAGCAACAATCTTGCTGATCATCCACACACCAGCCTTATTTTGCTCAGTTTATGTTTTTTATGCTGTTTTTTTTTTTTTTTTTTTTTTAAATAAACTTAATTCCTCAATTCAGTCAATTCAGAAATCTCAGCATCTGACCAAGCAATCTTTGTCAGTCATTAGTACTGACTGAGAAATCTAACAGATACAATACAATGGGAATTTTGTGCTATGGAACACAACAAACCTTTATGACCCTGCCTCTTATCTGGTTCCTGTTGGATCGTTCATTACATTGATGTTCTTGACACCTAACAAAAGCTGCTTCTTTACAGCTAACTGAAGGAGCTGCTCACAGCAACCTTGCAGAGTGTATATTAGGCTGCACCACACCTCTCTCCCTATACCATGCAAATGGCGGTGGCAGGCGGCGTTGCTATGGCGACGCACTCCCATTTTCCTCCCCAGCGCCAGATCCATCCGGAATGGTACTCAGATAACAAGCTCAGATCCGGAGCTGCAGGAAGAGTATTATGGTATAGATCACATGCATGGAGGGGAAGGAGGGGAACAATTTCCATGCAACATACAAGGATGATTACACACACAAGAATCATTACCACAACATGCAATGCAAAATGTACATTAGAGAAATCAATCAAAAAACATTAATGTGTGTAAGAGGTTTGAATGGAAGGGGAACCTATTGCCCTTTTCCACTATTTTCAGTTTATTTTTGTAGTTTTGGACATAATTTCTGAAAAGAGTAGATTGGGAAGTTAATTAGAGGGATCTGGGAACACTAAAAAGAAGTCAGATGCATTGAGAAACACAACAGTCAGACGATCAGACTGGGTGAAAAAAAAAAAACATTTTAGTGAAACCCATTTGGAGGAGAATACTTAAGTGAACAGTAAAATTATTACCCAAAATGTCTGCTTTTAATGTTACAGACTTTCTGATTCAACTTTGGTCTGCCATACATGTTCAATGTGCACACATTTTTCCTGTGTGATGATGGATTATAACATTTCAGGTGCACTCACCATCAGTTTTACCTCCAATAAAGTAGTTTGGATAATCTGGCTCATAGTCACTTATTATGTGGGTACTCATGAGGTCAGGAACACACAGACAATTGTCAGAACCCATGGATGGGAAAATGCTGGTTGACCATATCAGTTCATATAGCTTTACATAAAAGAAATGACTTGTAGCTGTTGGAACATAAACAATTTATATGCCACAGACTGCATGTTAGATCAGAGCACATTTAATTGTTGTACTACAGCTCTGCCAACTCTGACCACAATAAAAAAAAGTTAATGTAATAAATTGTGTTTGATAATATTTGTGTGATGGTAAAAAAAAAAATATCTTTATTATTCACTTGAGAATTATTTTGATCTTTGATGGATGAGGGTTTCTTAATCTCGTAAATTCACAGGATTTTTGTTATAATAACATTGAAATGTGAGTGTGTGTGCCCAACTGCAGAATTTTATGTGTCTACGTGCATGCATATACAGTATTTTGATGCACAAGGATATGTTTTTGTTACTGAACTATTATTATTATTATTTATAAATAAATTGTACAATATTTCTGCTTGCAATTATTTTTCCTAGACTTATGCTTTCAGAGCTTGTAATTAAAAAAATACTAAAACTAATAACCAAATGCAGAGGCAATTTGTAATATGATCAAGAGTAGATATAGTTATATAGTCTTACAATTATAAATGGCCCTTTGAGTGCAACCATAATGCTGATGTGGCCTGGGATGAAACAAAGTTTGACAACCTTGTCCTAGGAGCTTGGTGCATCTTTCAGTTCACTATTTTGGTCTTATGGCCTGCAGCTTTAATTTTTAAACCTGACCCACCAGATAGCTTGTTACACAGAACCATACACTCCAGTTCTGATAACTGATGGTATTGTAGAATCGATGCTAACAGACTACTGTTCAAGAGCCACCATTATGGTTTAGAACAAGCAGACACCTCTCCGTGTAGACCCAAACATGCCTAAGCCAAGCCCGTAGCTGCCAGTAGCTCCTCATAGGACACTGATTGGCCTGTGAACAGGCTTGTTGGCCACAAACGCAATACTGGAAGCCTGACACGATGAATTTTCGTGTGAGATGTGATCCTGTGATTCTCATGTGATATCATGACATCACAAGAATCCAGCTGCCATACAAGATTATTACGTTTTTGTTCACTCTCATTATCATCATCCTCGTTTCCAGCACCAACCAGCAAGGACTCACTTGTGAGCATGGTGGATAATTTAGCAGCCAAAGAGGTGGATATTTAGGATACTCAGGAGTTGTTTGAAACCAACCAGAGGTAAAAAAGAGAGTGAATGCTGGAGATGACCACAGACCAAATGAATGCTAATGTTGTTAGATGTGTGGTATGTTAAGGTTGAATGTTGTGTTTTCAGCTTGTTCTACTGCCCCCAAGTAACTTTCTTGGTGTTGTTCGACAATACCCTTAAAGGGTAATACCACCCAAATTAAAAATTCCAATATGTTATTCCCATGGCCTAGGAAAGTTCAATCTATGTTTGTGAACATGAGCTACTTTCTCTCAAAGCTAGAAACCAGAGAAGCAAGCCTCAATCTTGTGGTGTCATCAAGTATAATGTCTGGAGCTGCTGGACACTTTTTAAACTTGATCTGTGAGAGCTGCTACTTCAATTTCGTTGCACTGGTGCAATGACAATAAAGAGATTCTGATTCTGATTTATAGACAATAAATGGGTGACTGATCATCAATAACATCTTTTCCAATTCATTGTCTATTATCCCCTATGACATCACAAATAAACGAGACTAGGATTTGGGAGAGAGTTGTTTTATGACGTCTGAGATGGTGGACAGGGTGGACTCAAAAGCAGAGTTCAGAGAGCAGGTTCAGGTGGAAAACAACGCTGGTCTTTATTACAATCAGGGTTCGGTACACAGGTAATCAAGAAACTCACGGTCGACAAGTCCAAGGTGGCAGGCAGAGGCAGAGTCAAGAAACAGGCAGAATGGTCTAAACACGAGGAATCCAAAAACATGAAGAATGCGCGAACGTTGCTACACGAGGGAAGACAAGACGATCTGGCACAGGAGGAAAGGGAGACGCTGCTTAAATACTAGTGAGGGAAGTGACTAACTATGGACAGGTGGACATGATTAGGGGCGGGGGCGACGATCAGACACAGGTGACTGGCGCAGGTAACTGGGTCAGGAGGAGGTGCTCAAACGTGAAGGAGAGAGGCATGCAGGACGGGGAGTGAGGTGCACTGCAACGAGAGGAGAGGTTAAACATGTCAAAATAAAACAGGATGTGCATCAAAATAAAAGCATGCAACACATAAATAAACTAAGTCCTGCGGAACGTTACAGGACCCCCCCTCCAGGGACGGCTCCAGAAGTCCCAGGGGTGTTTCTCTGTTGTCTGTTGAATTCTCTGATGAGTTCTGGGTCCATAATGTTCCTGGCCGGTACCCATGATCTTTCTTCAGGACCGTATCCCTCCCAGTCCACCAGGTATTGTTTACCCCTACCACGGGGGCGAACGTTCAGGAGGCGTTTAACCGTGTATACCGGGCCGCCGTCAATGAATCGGGGGGGTGGAGGGGGTTTGGTGGCTGGGACGAGTGGACTCTCTTTCACTGGTTTCAATCTGCCCACATGAAAAGTGGGATGTATCTTCATGGATTTAGGGAGTTGTAATCTGACTGCTACGGGGTTGATGACCTTATCAACAGCGAAAGGGCCAACAAAGCGAGGGGCTAATTTGCGGGATTCTACACGGAGGGGAAGATCTCTGGTGGACAGCCATACCTTCTGGCCCGGTCTGTATACCGGGGCAGGGGTCCGGTGACGGTCTGCTGCCTTTTTATACCTGGCCGTGCTCCTCAGTAACATCTGGCGTGCCCCCCTCCAGATGCACTGACAGCATCTCACAAGGGCCTGGGCTGAGGGGACGCTGGATTCGGCCTCCACCTCTGGGAAGAGCGGGGGCTGATATCCATAGGCGCACTGGAAGGGGGACAGACCAGAAGAGGAACACGGCAGTGTATTATGGGCATACTCAATCCACATGAGATTCTTGCTCCAGGAGACTGGATTCTGTGCCACCAGGCATCTCAATCCCGTCTCCAGTTCCTGATTTAGCCTCTCCGTCTGGCCATTTGACTCAGGATGGTGGCCAGAGGAGAGGCTAACAGAGGCGCCGAGAAGGGAGCAGAACTCCCTCCAGAACTGGGAGATGAACTGGGGGCCCCGGTCCGACACCACATCCCTGGGGAAACCGTGAATACGAAACACGTGAGACAACATAACCTCCGCCGTTTCTTTGGCGGAGGGCAATTTAGGTAAGGCAACGAAGTGAACCATCTTGGAAAACCTGTCCACTACAGTGAGTATGGTGTTGTTACCTTCGGAAAGGGGCAAACCAGTAACAAAGTCCAGGGATATGTCGGACCAGGGCCGATGCGGGACGGGAAGAGGGTGAAGCAGTCCAGCGGTTGGCTGATGAGATGCCTTGCTTCTGGCGCATACTGGACATGCGGCGACGTATTCCTTCACCTCTACCTCCATCTTGGGCCACCAGAATCGCTGTCTGATGAGAAACATGGTCCGACGTACTCCAGGGTGGCAGGCGATCCGGGCTGTATGCGCCCAATGGATGACCTGAGAACGAACATTTTGTGGCACAAACAGTCTGTTGTGGGGACACCCCTCTGGTGCCGACACATGGGTTAAAGCTTCCTTAACAACGTTAACAATGTTCCAAGTGACAGCACCAACAACACATGAGGGAGGCAGAATGAAAGAGGGTTCACTAGGGGTATCTTCGGGATCAAATAACCTAGATAAGGCGTCGGGCTTACCGTTTTTGGACCCCGGTCGGTAAGACAGCGTAAAATGGAATCTGTTAAAGAAGAGCGCCCATCTAGCCTGTCTAGAGTTGAGACGTTTAGCGGTCTTAATGTACTCTAGATTTTTATGGTCTGTCCAGACCAAAAATGGTTGTTCTGCCCCCTCTAACCAGTGCCGCCATTCCTCCAGGGCTGCTTTCACGGCCAACAGTTCCCTATTCCCGATGTCATAGTTTCTTTCTGCTGGCGTAAGCTTCCTGGAAAGGAAAGCACAGGGGTGAAGTTTATGGTCCTTGATGGACCGCTGAGACAATACTGCCCCCAAGCCGGTGTTCGATGCATCAACCTCAACCACAAACTGGCGCTCGAGATCGGGGAGAGTGAGGATGGGTGCTGTGCTGAAAGAGGTTTTTAATCTCTTAAAAGCCTCTTCAGCCTCAGAGGACCAACGGAACTTAACGTGAGGAGAGGTTAATGCATGCAGGGGGGCAGCAATGGAGCTGAAATTCCTGATGAATCGCCTGTAAAAGTTGGCGAAACCGAGGAATCTTTGAACCAATTTGCGAGAGGTAGGAGTCGGCCAATCAGCGACTGCACTAACCTTGACGGGGTCCATCTGAATAGTGTCGGGAGAAACCACAAACCCCAGGAAGGAAACTGTTGGCACGTGAAACTCACACTTCTCAGCTTTGACGAACAGCTGGTTCTCTAGCAGCCTCTGGAGGACCTGGCGCACATGGTTCACATGGGTCTGTTCGTCTGGAGAGAAGATCAATATATCATCAAGATATACAAACACACTGTGGTTCAACAAGTCTCTTAATACGTCATTCACCAATCCCTGGAAGACAGCAGGGGCGTTAGTTAGACCAAACGGCATTACCAGATATTCATAGTGCCCACTGGGCGTGTTGAATGCCGTCTTCCACTCATCTCCTTCCCTGATGCGGACCAAGTGATAGGCATTTCTCAGGTCTAATTTAGAAAACACCTTGGCCCCTTTTAACTGTTCGAATGCAGAGGAGATGAGTGGAAGAGGGTATCGATTCTTAACAGTTATCTCGTTCAATCCACGATAGTCAATACATGGTCGAAGGGTCTTATCCTTCTTTTCAACAAAGAAAAATCCTGCCCCTGCTGGGGAGGAAGAGGGGCGGATAATACCTGCAGCCAAGGAAGAGTCAATTTACTCCCTCATTGCCTCCCGTTCGGGGCCCGAGAGGGAGTAGAGTCGACCCTTAGGGGGCGAGGTTCCTGGTAGGAGGTTGATGGCACAGTCATATTCGCGATGGGGAGGAAGGGAGGTTGCTCGAGACTTATTGAAAACCTCCTTTAGGTCGTGATAACACGAGGGAACCCCCACCAAGTCTGGGGATTGCAAATCGGCTGTACTGGCTGCAGTACCGTCCTTGATCACTGGGGGCGTCGTGAGGTCGCCTGGTCTCTTCGAGGGAAGAAGATACTTGCATGTTTGTTTGCAACCCCCTCCCCAACTTAACACTTCCCCAGAAGACCAATTGACGTGTGGGTTGTGTTTTTTGAGCCATGGTAGGCCCAAGATAAGTGGGTGTGCTGCAGACTCGAAGATGTGAAAAGTCATTACTTCGGTATGGTTATCAGCAATACTCAATCTCACCGGCGGGGAGTGATGGGTGACGCGGCACAGGAAGCGTCCGTCCAGGGCGTTAGCCTCCAAAGGCTCCGCTAGGGGGACCCCTTGGAGACCCAAGTCCTTCAACAGCTCCCTGTCCATAAAGCTGGCATCGGATCCAGAGTCGATTAAAGCCCTCCGCTGCAGGGACTGGAAGGAAGAAGCAACTCTAACCTGTGTGAGAGGTCGAGAGGAAAGGTTAGTAGCAGAGGTGTGGCTCACCAGAGTCCTCTCTTTCACTGGTGAGCCCTTTCTTTTAACTGACAGTTAAGCAGGAAGTGGCCATGTTGGCCACAGTAAATACAGCGACCCTCCCGCAGACGGCGCTGTCGCTCCTCCGGAGTCAGCCTTGTATTGCCAATCTGCATGGGCTCTTCTGAACCATTAGGAGGCGACGGAGGGACCTCCGATGACGTCGGCGGAAGAGTGCGCCAGGCGGGGCGCTGGGACCATTGCTGCCTCTGCGGGGCGGACGGAGGAACTGCAGGTCTCCGGCATTCTCTCTCTCTCTCCTTTCTTCTTTCCCACAGGCGATTGTCGATCCGAATAGCCAAGGCGATGACAGCATCCGGGTCTCCAGGTAAGTCCAGCGGGGCCAGCTGATCCTTGACTGCGTCTGAAAGTCCGTGCAAAAAAGTGTCTAGCAACGAGGCATCATTCCATCCGCTATCAGCCGCCAACGTGCGGAATTCAATGGCGTAATCCGCGACTCTTCTGTTCCCCTGCCGGAGCGCCACCAATGCTCGAGCGGCTTCTCTACCCGGCTTGGTATGATCAAAAACTTTTTGCAATGTGTCAGTGAACAGTCTCAGAGAGGAACATACCGGGGAGTCTCGTGCCCATTCTGCCGTCGCCCATGCTTCAGCTCTGCCAGCGAGGTGTGTTATGATGAATGCCACCTTTGAGCGCTCCGATGTAAAGTGCGCCGCTTCCAGCTCAAAATGAAGGCTGCACTGCACGAGGAAGGACCGGCAGTTATCGGAGTCTCCGGAGAACTTCATCGGTCTGGCAAGGTGGGGGGAGCCAGTCGGGAGCGGGACCGGAGGAGGCACGGGCAGGGATGCCGGTGGGGCGATTGGCTCGGGAGCAGGAACCGGAGCGGGGCCGGCAGCTGCGCCAGGAGACTGGTGAGTAGCAAACATATTCATCAGCTGTTGCATCTGTGCTCCCAATTGATTTACCTGTTCACCCATGGAGGTGCGAAAACTCGCTTGGTGATCTGTCAGCTGTTTGACTTCATGGCAGACAGCGGCGAGCTGCTCTCCGTTCGTGGTCCGAACCTGATCTGAGCTCGCTGAGTCCATGATGGCCAGATCGTTCTATGACGTCTGAGATGGTGGACAGGGTGGACTCAAAAGCAGAGTTCAGAGAGCAGGTTCAGGTGGAAAACAACGCTGGTCTTTATTACAATCAGGGTTCGGTACACAGGTAATCAAGAAACTCACGGTCGACAAGTCCAAGGTGGCAGGCAGAGGCAGAGTCAAGAAACAGGCAGAATGGTCTAAACACGAGGAATCCAAAAACATGAAGAATGCGCGAACGTTGCTACACGAGGGAAGACAAGACGATCTGGCACAGGAGGAAAGGGAGACGCTGCTTAAATACTAGTGAGGGAAGTGACTAACTATGGACAGGTGGACATGATTAGGGGCGGGGGCGACGATCAGACACAGGTGACTGGCGCAGGTAACTGGGTCAGGAGGAGGTGCTCAAACGTGAAGGAGAGAGGCATGCAGGACGGGGAGTGAGGTGCACTGCAACGAGAGGAGAGGTTAAACATGTCAAAATAAAACAGGATGTGCATCAAAATAAAAGCATGCAACACATAAATAAACTAAGTCCTGCGGAACGTTACATGTTTATGTTAACTAATATTTTTTGGACTCTCTTAAGATCACAGGAAAAACATATGAAATTTGAAAATGGGCATAGTTCCACTGTAAGAGTGTGCCTGACTTTTTATGGTCTTGATTTTTGCACCGGTGAATTTTTGTTGTATTTATTTTACTTGGTTGGGGGTAGCTTGGCTGTCCATGTAGTGATGATTTGCCCTCTTTTCCTCATCATGTTCTGACTGAAGATGGAAGCAGAGGACTGGCTATCAGCCTGTGCCCTCTGCATGCGTATGGAAAAGACAGTGTGAGTGAGAGAGGTAACCAGAGAGTTACAGTGAGTGCAGCTTGTGCTGCAGCAGCATCATGACCAGTTTACATTTTCCAGATCAAGAATATTTAGTTGACCCCAGTCAAGTGACTAAAAGTTCACATCTTTGTGTTTCCCTCAGATGCACACACAACGCAAGATCTAATATCTTTGTTGCAGTACAATGTAGTATAAGTATGTAGTAGTAGTGGTAGTAAGTATAAAATATAAAATAACAATATAGTGCAAATCAAAAATATATACAATGCCAAAATGCATGTACACAGTATGAATCAAATGTCCTATACCTGGCAATAACTTGTGTCCTGGGTGAGTGAGGACCATTGAGCGGATCTTTCAGACCACATTCAGAGGTGATCTGAGCCACATGGAAGCACATTCTTTTAGCAGTGTGTACAAAAATGTGTCCTGGGCCACAGTAAGAACTGCCTACTCTGCCTACTGACATCCTGCTGGGATCTGCGGAATCACTGCGCTCCTGAGGTGAATAGATAGGCGAATCCTCATCTGCCTCACAGCATGGAAATGGCCTCTCTGTTCTACTGTACTCTGTCAGTACAACTGTATTTTATTGAAATATACCTTATTTATAGGCTACATATCTACAGACTATCTGACTGGGAACGGGAAGTGCATTATTATCATACTGTTGGAGATGCCTTGGTGTTTTTGTTCCACTGCTTTGTGCAGACCTGATACCTGCCCGCCCGACCACCTGTTCACTCTCTCTCCTCCCTGCTCTCTGAAGCTCTATACTCTGTTGTTGTCTGGTAAAGGCAGCGGTGCCAATGGCATGGAGGTCTTTGGGGACCGCTGGTCCAATAACCTTATATTTTGATGTTATAAAAATGTTAATAAATTGTACCTAAATTCACAATATTACAATTGACATTCCTGTAGTATTATGTCACAGTGTCTGCTGTATTGGCCATGTGTTTACTATGTGTTTACTTGCATAGAGTGGGGAAGTGAGATTGGATCACTGTGTGGTCAGTCCTGGCGCATGTGGAGGCATTCTAATGCCTGGTGTGAACAGACGTTCATAAAGCTGTCCACTTGTGATTGGATCACCCTTTACAGCCTACAGCCTTGTGCAGTGTGTGATTGGCACTGAAGTGTTGTTTGGGGGCAGCTGGTGGTGGTGTGAGGTGTGGGGTGTACAGGTATGATGTTGTTTAGGCCAAGACACACCAAACCATCAGAGAACTAGTGGCAACAAAGGCATGCCTGTTGCATCACCTCACGAGACTACAGTCAGCAGCCAACTACCACATACATCCTGCACCTGTGTGAGTTGAAATAACTCAGATGAGATGAAGATGGAAAATGAAAAGTTCCTTCTCTGTGCATCCTCTTGACTTCACTCATTGGCTTGATTTCCTCACTTCAGTTTCTCCACATGCACTGATTCGCTAAAGCTGAACAGCCAATCAGAGCGACATCTCTCATTGACTCTGCCACCAATTCATCATGCTGAATCAGCCAAAAAGCCTTAGTATTAGCTGTGCCCTTTCTATCATGTCACACTTGTCTTCTTATTTCCCATATGGAGTTTTTATTCTGGACTATGGCTCTCATCTCTTATTCTACAACAGATTTTCTACATTCAGGTTTAATTTCTCAGTAATGCAAATTTCCAAATCCTCTGGATTCTGATTCTAGTCTTTTGGACTGGTGCTTTTGTATATGTGTAATTCAGATATCCGATATCCTCTTGTTGTGCAGTGCACAAGTGTGTTTGTTTTGCATTCTTACATATTTCTCCGTGATTATTGTGACTTTACTTTTTCAGGGATTGTACTTCTAGTCCATCCATCGTCAACCGCTTATCGGGGCTGGAGCCGATCCCATGGCATTGGGAGAAGGTGGGGTACACCCTGGACAGGTCGCCAGTCCATCGCAGGGCACATAGAGACAGACAACCAGTCACGCTCACATCCACACCTATACGGGCAATTTTAGAGTCAATCAATTAACCTTAACAGCATGTCTTTGGACTGTGGGAGGAAGCCGGGGTACCCGGAGAAAACCACGCTCACACGGGGAGAACATGCAAACTCCACACAGAAGAGTCCCAAGCAGGATTCGTACCTGTGACCCTCTTGCTGTGAGGCGACAGCACTAACCACTGCACCACCGTGCAGCCCTGTACTTCTTCTAGTAATATCCAAAAAGTATCATCGGAAGTTTTGTTGGGAGAAATCAATTGAAAATATGTAACAATGTTCATTAAGGTTAACAACAGAGATTAGACCCCATCGATGTGACACATCTTCCTTTTAAGCATAAGCAGATGGAAGATGAAACCTGTCAGTTGAAACTCCTGGACCAATCTGAGGGACAAGGTGATGGTGGGTTGTATGAGTATAGATTGCAGTAATATTTAAAGAACAGCATCTAAGGACTGATAGGTTCAGGCAACACAGGCAGTAAGATGATTTGCCAGATATGGCAGTGTCATAATAGTGAATGAAATGAAGAAAAGAGAATGATAGTGGAAAAGTGGAAGTGATGAAAGTAGTTTGGAGGGTGAAAATTAGAAAGTGAAAGGGAAAAGATCTTCCTTACTGAACTTTTTCCAAAGCTTAATTTCAAGGATACTATGTCTGCCAAATGTCTACCTCAAACAATGAATCAGTCAATAGTGGGACTTCAAAGGGGATGTGTCAGAGCTACATCACATCAGTCATCACAGCTTCAAGCCACCTTGTCATGACTGAGCTACCATTGTGTCTAACGTATTATTCTTGAATATATTGAAGCATGCAAGAAGATGGCTTACAAAACATACTGTATTTCCCCTACAGTTGTTGACATTATCAGATATGCTATTTAGGATATTACTCTGGATAGGATATTACTCTGATCATCTGCTCTGTATTTATTCCAAATGTATATAATTACATATAATTATATAACTACATATACATATGCTGTGCATCTACAATACCCACCACCTGCTGCACTTTACTTATTACCGTTACTGTTACTTATTTATTTTATTGTCAATTTTCTTCATTGCACCTTATTTCATTCACTGCACCTTCTCTTTTACTTTTTACTGTACTGTATTTATCTGTACTGTTGTTGATGCTGCTAAGACACCCGAATTTCCCTCCGGGGATTAATAAAGGTTCATCTTATCTTATCTTATCTTATTCAAAAAATCTTTGTTATTGCTAGGTTTTACTATTTATTGTTGCTCTTCCAACCTCGTCAGAATCCAAAACTTCACAGCCCTGCCAATATACTGTAACTATAAATGCACTTTTTATACTTGTACATGGGGTTAACAGGTACATTATTAAGAAATAATAAAATAACTGAAATGTGTGTGACATGTATGAAGTTGATGATGATCTTTTCATAATGAGTGAGTAGTGTTAAAAATTTATTTTCATTTTCCAAGATAACATCATACATTGTCAAAATTTCTTTTCTCGGTTGAAAGGTGGAGAGACTCTCTCTGCCTTTGTTCTTTAACACAGTCATCTGATGTTTGTTATTGGACATTGTTATTTTACACTATTTTTGCACTCTCATATTGCAATTGTTGATTTATATTGTATATATTGGTACCACGAATGTATGGTCCTTTTTGTTATTTTTAAGTATAAGTGTGAAATTACATAAATGTATTATCGCATGTAGGACTAAAATTTTGTCTGTCTTTTACACTTTTTTTTTTTACTGTTTTTACTCATTTTTAAAACAGTTTAAATGCACAGTGTGTAGGAATAAGGGGCAATGCAATGTTTTGTAATGTGGTTGCAGATTGCACCTAAATGAGCACACCTCCATTCACTCCTACATTTCAAGTTTGCAATAATGTGAGCCGCTGAGTGGAAAACCTAGTAACACTGTTTGCCTCACTCAGAGGTCATCGCTTAATAACACTACATTAGGAGCAATGGAAGTCAGACCCTGGTTGGCAGTACCCACTCTGTACTGCAGGAAATGTGTCAGAGAAGCAAATGTGAGCTATGGTAGCCTTCAGGTAACATTAAACACAAAAGTCTTTCTCTCTAGAGCCAGTGTTTTGTTTGTCCATTCTGGGCTACCTCAGAAACATGGTGCAACAACATAGTGGACTCTATGAAGAGGACCCACTCCCTATATACAGTAAATATGAAGGGCTCATTTCTAAGCTGATGAAAGCACAACGATTCTTAGTTTCAGGTGATAATACACAAATGAAAACATAGTTATAAATATTATATTACATTTCTGCAAATAGCTCCCATGAAATGTTACACACTGTTCCTTTAAACATATTGTGTGTCTTTTGGTTGTAATTTTTGAATTTGTTACTTGTATCTTCTTTTTGGACTTTAATCTTTGTACTTGGTATATTCTTATTCTTAATACTGTGAACCTTTACACATCCCTCAAATATATATTTTTGGCACATTTCTGCTTAGTTCCTTGTACATATTTTGAAATAGTAATTTTTAAATAGTATTTTTAAAAAGTTTTATTGTATTTTTTTCGTATTCTATATTGATATTTATATTCTTGTCTATGTACCAATACACCAAAGCAAAATCCTTGTATGTGAAAACCTACTTGGCAATTAACTGAATTCTGATTCTGATAGTATGTTGTCATCTGTCAGTCACCAACACTTGAGGGCTGCGGTGAAAACCTGACTTTTAATTTCCTGTGTTTAAACTCAACAGTTGCATTTATAGAATAAAATCTGGATCATAGAGAGGAAGCTCCTTTGAACCTGAATGTCACATGTAAAGGCTGCAAAGAGCAGCTGCAGTATATCCCTCTCACTCACTGCAGTATTGATGAAGCTTTGGGATGGTGACAAGAGAGTGTACCTGTGTGTGTCTGTATTTGAGCGTGTAGTGAGACTACACCTCATCAGCCATCAACCTTCTCAGCCCACATCCCTTTATTACTGTGTTCTAGTTCCTCTTTTTTCCCCTGCATTCCTCCTCCCAAACTGGAATTTCAGGGTTGTTTGAACAGAGTTCTTCCTCAATTGCAACAGACGACCTCTGACTTTTTGGTCCAGGGTGAGTAATATATGCCATGCAGGTGTGACAGCTGAATACTGGAGTTCTCTATACACTCCCCTCTACAGAGGAACCTTCTTTAAAGTGATGAAAACATACAAACCAAGGGCATCAACATTTTTGTGAATTTGCAGATATTATGGATATGACCTCACCGTACCTGTACATAATTTGACTGAATATAGGTAGGACTGCCCGACACTACACCTCTGCACACTCTCACACGCATTCACATATTTAAAGCTATGTTGATCTATGTGGTGGTGGAATATAAAGTATATTTACCCAGTAGGTACTTGTACTAAAGCACATACATTTTTATGCTGCTTTTTTACTTCTTCTGCATTACATTTCAGAGCAAATTATTGGACTTATTACTCCACCACAATTATTACAGGACTTTTATATATTATTATGAGTATTTAGGTATGTGTTTTTAAAAATATGAATTCATCATTCTGACCGCCTTGAGAAATAGCTTAAAGTTCATATTTAAATGAGATTTTGTGTTTGAGGTAATAAGAATATCTTTATTGAAAGGATCTAGTTGTGTTTTATCTATTCACTAAAAAATACTCAAAAAACTAAAAATTTTACTAAATAAATTACGCATCATGGATATTTGAGATAGAGGCTCAGACTTCAGAAGGATCCCTACTAAAATATAACAGAGTTTAGACAAATGGTCACTTAGTTTTAACCCTTAAAAATAAGTCTCCAGAACACAGCTCCAATTCCCATGACTGATAAATGACCAACACAATTAAAGGAGTATGTAGCCATCACAGTCATTTATTTCCATTGTTTTTCTCTTTTTTGTTTATGTATTAATACCTGATCACAGCCATTTATAGTACAAGTAGTTTCATTTGAGATAAAGATGCACTTTTTTCATTTGTTTGATTTAAACTGCATTGATAATGATCAATTTTTCATTGTTCACTTACTCATTTTTAAAAAATATGAAAACTATAAGTGGCATTTCTGACATAATTTTAATGTTATTTACCATTAGTCACTCTTTAAAAAAATTAGTTAGACATATAGGCCTATAGGAAGGATTATTAAAATAAAACATTTATTCTTTCACTTTAACTGAGCAATAGAATAACAAAAACATGTTTGTTACACAGTGTTAATCATTCAAAATAAATTGGATGAAGGCATACAAAATAGTTATAGAATAAAATAATCCCAAAAATATAGTCTCACTGTATTTCACCCACAGAGGTTTAAGCAGCTGGCCTAATATTAGAAAATTATCTCGGCTAAATAATTTGTATCAGGCTGTTGGCCTTTTGAAATTCGTTAAAAATAATTCATTCCGACATACTTACACTAAAATCACCTGCTGTGGAAGCTGTATAGGAATTATTTTTTGACCTTTTATTGTTTCATTCACAGCGTTAATCCTGTCAGGTCCATTAGTTTGGCCTGTCTCTGGCTAAATGAAGCTCTGGTTGATCTAAACTGGTTTAGTCAGTGTTCGGCGCCTTCCAACTTGTGTGGTCCAATAGCTTCTCGGTTTAACCCTTTCACTGGCGGCTTGTACAGTGACTCAGAAGGTTGCTATCTCATTGTCACCCACACACAGAAACGAGCAAAAAGTATACCAAATCGAGCAAGTACACTACAAAATTAAAGGTGTTAATGTTGACTGGGGTTTACTTTAGGCAATAACACAAAGTATGCAGTGTTATCCAATCCCGACGTTGCTTTAGTTTATCATTCCGCCAAGAAATATAGCCCCACAGCGGTACAAAGACAGGCCATTTTGGAAGGTTGCTATGGTTACGAGCTCCTATGCGTCTGTTATTGAGCTAAAATATAGAGTTTTTATCATTCGGTTTTCGTAGGTTGATGTTGCCTTCACCAACAAAGGATTCAGCTGGTCTTAATTCTGAAATTAAGACCAGTTTTACAAGTTTGCTGTGAATTTAGAAAGCCGATTCCTGTTTTTACACTTAATATAAATAAATTTAACAGCGATAATAGCCTAGACTTGGGTTATGTTTTAGAGCAACATAACTGACCAGACTTCAACCATAAAACATAATTAATTATTACTTATTGACTACCACGTAGTCGTATATTCACGATTTATTTGTTTTGAAATTTGTCCTTTTTCTGCTTCTCTAGTTGCTCGCTACTACACGCGTTGCTATTACCAACTTACCAAATGAAAGCTGAACGGAACAGTAGTCTGTTTTCTTGTAACAGGCCTATTTCATTTATCAACATGGAAACCGTTTCCTTCTATAGTCTATTACTGTCCCATTAAAGCTATGTTGAGAAATCTATTTGCCAGGAGCCTGTGGCTGGAAACTGGGCTGAAAGGTATTGTCTCTAGTGTCCTGGATTTCCTACCTATCCGATATCACATGAACGCAGCACGGGTCTCCAACATTAAGCCCCGCCCTCTGGAATGCCAGAAGGCCGAACCCCGCCCCATACCATTCAAAAACACACTGACATGTGGCTGGGAGGGGAACGCGGAGGGAGGCAGATATGAGTACGAACCTGCCTGAACTGAAACAGCAGAATAGCCTAGAACGCGTCCAACCATTAACATAAGCTTACCTACTTGAGGTAGGCTATACCTCTTATATGGCTGTTACAGATGGGATGTATTAGGGTATTTTACATACAGTTTAGTGATAAATAAAAGGTCAATAAATTATATTCTACAGCAGGTAGTCAATAGGTGATCCACAACATAATAAAAACATGATGTTTTGAAACAAATAATACATCAATTAATTAAAGAACTAATTAAGTTGCCATTACAACAAATTGTAAATTTCCCCACTGTGGGACTAATAAAGGAATATCTTATCTTAGGAATATCTTATCTTATTACCACAACTATACCTGTCAGCATTGCCTTATAGACACCACAAATTAATATTAGCTGCAGACCTACACAAGTCCAAAAATAAAGATTTTCAGACATTCGTATCAACTTCAAAATTTACAGATCACTGATAAAACATATATTACGGGATAAATCACAATCAATGATTAATTACAATCAGGAGTTTGAGACAAGACAAACTCAGACATATCAAATTTCGAACCAAATAAAAAACAACGCTTCTAAATTTCGAAAATTTGTTCACCTGAATATTGTAAATATTTTGTTTGTCAAAAAAGATGTCATGGGAAATTGACAAATTATCATAGTATGTACAATAGGAAACTAAATGGGACTTACTAAATGGGACTCACATTTTTCCCAATTCACACAACATATTGTGTGGCTGTCAACCAGACAAATATATGTTCTCACCTATGCAAAGGTATTTGAAAATTTAAAAGTGATAAGTAAGTAATAAAGCATTGACTTGTAAGAATTCATTTGATGTTTTCCCTCACAGAGCTTTTTTCTTGGAGCCTGTATGTTTAGTTAGTGTACTTCAATATGCAGTGTGTATTAGGCAACTTTGCATCATAAACACTCATGTCATACTTGTTCCACCAAAAAAAAAAAAAAAAAAAAAAACATTTGCTGCTCTGCTTACATGTTTACTTTTCTTACTTTTACACAATTATTTGAAATATTAGCTGGGATTAGAGCAGAGTGGCATCATCATCGGGATTAGGTTGTTACAGTTTGTGTTTTTACCTTTTTGAATAGTCTTAAATCAGAAAATGTATTGTTTTGGAATACTTCTTGCCTACCTAAAGGACATTATCAGTAAGTATTTACTACACTAAAATGTCAGTAACTGTAAATGTTATTATCACAGGCTGGAAAAAAAAATGACAGTTCACATTTCTGACTTTTCTCTTGGTTTTTAATTCTTCAGTCCGGGTTCATTTTAAGTAGTCACAAACACAAAAAGTTGGGAATAACAATGGTTAAAAAAAAGATATTTGAATTTGTCTTCATTGGGAATGCATTGCATTTATGATGGCATGACAATGGACATCGTTAATCATGTACATTTCATCAACATCTTAAATACAAATAATAGGAGTCACAAACTATACAGTTAATCAAGACAAAGAGGGGGATTTTTATTTATATCTCCAACACTCCTGATGGGGGTGCCATGCAAAAATTCTCCATTCACTTCATAACACCTGCTTGCAAACCATCTGTCCAATTTTACTGTTGATGGTTAGTAAAGAGTAACTTAATTAATGTACTTCGGTAGAATTTTAAAAATTATTGGTATGTTACCAGAGCATTTACATTTTGTTATACTTTAGCTCCACTACATTTCAAGGGGAAATATTACACATTTTACTCCACTTTATGAATTTGAAAACCATTACTAGTTACATTTCCGATTAACATTTCGTATTAATAAAATTTTTTATTTATCACAACACATTGTGTATTTCACAAAAATCATATATTAGAGGAAAGACCAAGAAATCAGACCAAATTTGTGTAACATAGTTTGTTTTTGATCCCATTAATCATTTCGCAACCCTCAGATTTACCTTGGGGCCCTCTTGAGGGGCCTGACCCCTTGGTTGGAAAGGAGTATTTTTACTTTGTTGTATTGGTACTATTACTAAGTATGTATGCAAGATGTAAGTATAAAGCATCTGAATACTTCTTTCACCTCTTGAAGAGTCAGAGCATGAGATCAGCTTGAATCAGTCAGGTAGGGGTGGGGCTTGAGAGGAAGTGATGACTTTACTCCAAGAAAGTGTAGGACTGGTTCAGAGTTTAAGTGACAAAGACTTTAGTTAGTGGTGATTGTCTAAAATGGAGGCAGACAGTAAACAGCAGTTTATGGTCAAAAACCTGTTCGACTTGCAATTGTCATTTTAAAATGGATACAGTTTGGATGAAAATTCTGTGGAGATCACATAATGGTTTTATTTATATTTTATGTAAGTCCTCCCTGACATAGTGTGGTTTACCATATTTGAAATAATAACTGTTTTGTTGGCTCTACATAAACATCAGCAACTGAACAAATGGCACAATTTACAGAGAATGGTGAAGCATGCAAATGATTCATCACAAATTGTGTCAGATGCCAGGTGTTGATTACGTTCACCCATCTTTATTTTTATCTGTCATTAAATCCTTCTCTGATAGACTTGTACAATCCTGTTTTCCTGTAAAGTCATTCAAAACAGACAAGATGGTGTACATGGTCCTCTTTTGGATTCTAGAACAGGGGAAAAAGAGGCTGGATGTTGGGCACACCTCAGTGTGTTCACCCCCCACCCCCTCCCTGCACCCTCTCACTGGGGCTGGCGCCATGCAGAGTAACTTGAGTCACCAAGCGCCCACTTGAGTCACTTCTCCCTCATCCTGACATCTGGCTTCTCTACGGCTGCTGACCCCTGGAGGTCACAGGTCAGATGGAGTGGGAGGGGCGGGGGGTGGGGGTGTGTGTGTGTTTCAGTGCCAGTGAGAGAGGCTTCTTACAGGGGGACGATAGATCCTAAATATGCTTATTCAATGTTATCTTTTTCTGTTTTCCCTTACTACCAACTTTGAACGCATGCTTACAGGGGCATACATCTAATAAAATAGCTCTCAAACATTACCATTATAAATACATTTATAGTACATACAATAGTAATGCAGCTGCTACTGCAACAACTACTACTGCAACTGCTGCTGCGACTGATAGATAGAACTTCTACTTCTAGTGGTACTGCTACTGTTACCTCTGGGCCTACTGTAACTCCAACTGCCTCTGCCTCTGCTACTGCCGTTGCTACTGCTATGACTACTACTGTTGCTACTACTACAACTGTTACTACTACTGCTCCTGGTAGGCCTACTGCTACTGCTACCATTACTGCTACTATGTAACTGTTAGTGTTGCTGTTATTGTAACTGCTACATGTAACATTAGGCTACTGCTTCTGCTACTGTTACTACTGCTGTTTCTTCTATATTAGAATAAAGCATATGAATTAAATTTCTAGGAGACAGGTTGCCGCAGTTCAAAGCATGGGAGACCTATATGAATGACCTATATGAGTGTAGAGGCTGTGTGATTGACATTTCTCTAACACTCCCTTATCTTTGGTGCTCCTGTAGAGGCGGTACAACAAACACTTTTATGATTCATATTGGTGGCTGATGACCTCACATAATTCACAGCATAGTGACATCCAGCTCAGACAGAGTACCTGACAGCACCTGTGTGAGTGTGCAAGGCAGTTAAGTAAAGTTCATTTTATGCTTTTATATCACCACATTTCAGAGGTATACAATAAATTATAGTTTTATTCCATTATATTTATCTGACAAGCCATACAGATTTAAATATTACATTTTATAATGAGCTTATAAAATGTAATGCATTGTTACAGATTAATACCAACAGTAGCAATTAGCTTTGCAGCTGCTTAGACATGAGCAGCTGCAGAGTATGTGTATAATATTCCAGTAAAATAAAATTACATAACACTAATAGGGACCATTTTGCATAATACTTTCATACTTAACTTGGGATGAACAAAAAAGCTATGGAGTATTTTTACATTGTGATCTTGATGCTATTTATGTAAGTAAAGCATCTGACTTCTCATTCCGCTTAGTCCCATTACAGTTTTGTGATTGCAGGTAATTCTCAACATAACTCCTCCAAACTTCAACCTGTGCAGAGGTCTAATTAAAAAGGTTCATGTCTGCGTGGTTTTGCAGGGCATTTTTTTCACATTACACTTTTCCCTAATTAATCCAACAACAAATTTCCAGTGAACATGTCTATCTAGTAAAGAATCCTTATTGCTTCAGTTCTGTCTCCCACAATAATATCTGTCGTCCAGCTTCCATCTATGAGAGTCACAAGTCAATCACTCACTAACTTTAACCAAACGGTCAAGAGATCTCTTGAGGAAATACCAAGCACCACCCACCAGCCAGAGCTCTCACTCTGAAATGACCCGTGATTATTCAAAGTCTTCTGTCACAGGCTAGATTTTTCAATGCCTGAAAACACAGCCATGAGGAGGTGCAGAAGTCTAGTTTTCTCTCAGAACACTTGAATTACAATATGCTGAGAGGTTATTATGGATTTTTTTCCCAATGAGGCCAAAATTGTTGTCTGCTAAAGCTGTAAGTACATTAAGATGGTCCTACTTGGGCCTGTAGTTTATTTTGCATACATCCTGCCATTTACTCTGCTCACTCACAATTTTCTTGCTGTCATTATTTGGGGCTGTCAAACGTATTATCGGCTGTTCTAATCAGCTGGTCACATCTATCCGGTGGCACAGCAACACACCTACATTGTTAGCCTATCATTTTGCTGTTGTCTCTTTTACAGAATGATTGTCTCTCTGCCTTTAGTGGAGAGACAATCCACTGGTGTTACACATGCCCTTCACCATCACTGCCCAGTCTCAGCAGAATCATCAGCCACCACCAGTGTCCGCACTCCATTGGGGATTAAACTCTGCTTAGTGCAGATGCCACTCAATTACAAATCTCCCCACAGAGTCTTAGCACCAAAGACTTTCTGTCAAGACTTTACTATCACATATCAGCTTTTATAATAAGCAATTATCTTATCTTCATTTGCTTGTCTCTCCTGATTGAAATATGTTATTATTATCATGGCAAAAAAATAGATAAACAATATTTGACTTACCTCTCCTTTTTTTTCATTTTGGATGGACAGGAAGAGGATGTTACCTGCATCTGAGTCTGTCACATGACATATCAATGGAGAGCCCAGATTCTCTTCTTCACAATACAGCAAGGACTGACAGAGTAGCTCAAAAGATAGCTAGCAGCACAAGGTCCAAAAGTCCCTAAAGCAAGTGAAAACGTTGTCAAGCTAGCTCTGACAGCCCGTTCATTCAGGCCTCCCTCAAAGCCACGCCCCCAAAATTATTATAATGAAGGTAAACATACCAGGAAGTGATAAGCAGAAATAGCATATAGTCATTTTGGGGGGAAATAAGTAAGGAATGAAATGCAAAGTGAAAATTGAAAAATAACTATAAGATAAATAAATAAAATAGAAATAGAAATAAATACATTTAAAATAAAAAACAGATATAAATAAAAAGGAAAACAGAGGAGTAAATAAATAAGGGAAGAGAATAAGTAAATAAATAAGGGAATTGATGCAAAAATAAATAAATGAAAAAATAAATTGAAAGAGAAATATAGAATGGATTTATGTCACATTTTATCAATCAATTAATGGCTACATTTATTTTTAATGTTAATTTTACTCAGTTTTTATTCATTTAAATAAAATCTGCCGTGGTAAGTCTGTTGTGGGCCCATTTACTGGTGTCTGTTTAAAGAGATTCTATTCTATTATGTAGATTTTTTTAAAAACTCATAAAAACTCTGTCATTGTTAATTAATTTATTTGTCTTCTGACTTATCCTCTCCTGGAAGATGAACTCTTATTGTCTTGTTCAAAGACACTTCAGCAGCAGGGAATGTTGTGTGGTTGATCCTGGTCATCCTGTCACACCCATTATCAGGTGTCATGCCTGACTGTGGCACACCAAAGCAAGAACACATTTTAATCTGAATTAATGAGCTCAGTCTGGTTGTCCTATGACTGATCTTCATTTCAAGGGCTAGAACTCTAGCTTTAATGTTGTAGAGTCAAACCTTCAGCTGCAGCAGGCCTACTGTACCAGTTGATGGAAGCAAACATTACCAAGGTTGTTTTCCCGCGAGAGTCACGTGATTAGCCAGGGGCAGAACACACACAAACTGTTCAGAGTGACAGTCAGCACCTAACAGTCAACATAGCTGAGGTATTTTCTCTTTTCTTCTAACACCACAAAGACTTGGATTTGAATTGCGGGGCATAACAAAGCAAGATTGAGCCATTAAAATATGACGTCTCTGCTGATACCTAATAAGTTTTAGATAGATAGAGTCTATAGATAAACTGAAATCATGACTGAGCAGTATCTCTGAGCAACTTCAAGAATTGAATGATTTACAACATCTTTTTTCACGAAATGATGAGCATAAGCAGAAAAATAGATACATATATTTCAAACATCTATCTACATCATTAAATGTTACTGTAGTCACTGTTTTTCTTCGAACATTGTTTGTAAGCCACAAAATGAGATACCTTTTGCTCTGTCAATTGTCAGCAGGTGCATTTGCTCAAATGACAAAACAAACCAGGTACAGGATTCCTATGCTGACGTCTATATTTGTTTGCAACAGCCTATCCTTCATTAGATGACTGATCAAACATTTGTAATTGGCTGATTTTTGGAAAATACTTGTGCTGCTCTGATCATTTCAACACACAAACCTCCCTGAGCATTGTCATGGTTGTTTCAAGCAGCATCCATTATCAAGGACCTTATCGCCACAGCTAGACTTGCAGAGGCTTGTCTGGTCAAAAACAAACCTCTGCAGTGCTCTTCACAAACATCTGAACTATTCTTGAACGCTGTGATTCACACAGCACACTGTCCAATCAGTTTCAATGACAACAGTTTTCATTTTGCAGTGCAATGCGCTAAGTGTGAAGTTCATATGCTGTATGGTTAATAAGTCTCTGAAATACTTGTTCTAATTAAATGTATATGTAAAATTTTCTTTAAAAAAGTTATTTTTGTATTGTGGAGCTACCCACTGCTCCTAAATGCTTGGAATGGGTTAAATGCAAGGGTCACATTTCATGTTCGTGCCTATATGTATATGATCATTGTAATAAAGTTTAAGTTTTCAGTTCAAGTTATATAATACATTCTGGCTGATAAACAGAGCATGTTGTTGTGCTGTAACGTTACATGTGTAAAAGGCAGCAGTTATAGTGCTGCTACCATGTTGACCTCTGCTCTGTGCTATCTGTTGCACAATTTTCAGTAAAAATTAACCTACTGCAGCCTGCACTGACAAACAAGTTTGGACCTGAGCCATGCATAACATAATGTGTCATTCTGTATCTTTCAATACTAAACATGTTCTGTTACAAAGCTTTGTGCAACATATCTTATTTCATTTAAATGTAAAGCTGCAGTAAAAATCATATTGTTGTTGATGGTGAAGGTAAAGTGTTCCAACAATGTGTGACAATTTCAAA
Source organism: Pterois miles (assembly GCA_947000775.1). Classification (NCBI taxonomy): domain Eukaryota; kingdom Metazoa; phylum Chordata; class Actinopteri; order Perciformes; family Scorpaenidae; genus Pterois; species Pterois miles. Next base: position 5,903,910 of record CAMQGK010000058.1, on the reverse strand, counting down.
CATGCAGAAAAAATGTCTAAGAACCAGCTCTTTGATTGTAATTGTAAGGGAAAGTTCAAATTAGTTCAAATTATTATTATTATTATTATTATTAGAATATCATAGACATGAATATCCACAAATTATATACATGATACATGATTAGATACATGATTTTCATAGGACAGTGAGGATGATATCTGATTGCTGGATATTTAAAACGTACCTTAAATTTTGAAGCAGGTAGGGGATCCTGAATGAATATTGTATGAATGTACTGATTATAAACCTCTTAACAAAAAGTAACATTGTGAATACTAAAACTATAAATTGTTAACAATACATTCCTTGCAGGTAGAATACAGTAAAAGTTCTGTAGGCCTACTGTAGTATATTTTGTACTAACAAGTAATAACACTACCCAATTTCCATTGCACAAAAAGCAGGTGAACTTCACTCAAGCCTTTCACAATACTTCAGAAGATTTATTAGTTTATTTATGTTTGCTGATTCAAAATCATTTTTTTAATACACTGATTCTCTAATTTGTAGTGTGTCATCAGGCCATCTCAATTTTTATCCTCTCTGAACACAATATGTGACGGATAAGTCAAGTCAATTTTTATTTATATATTTCAATATCATAGAACACAAATTTGTCTCAGGATTTTTGGCCCTCAATTTGGTGAGGCAAAAACTCCCCCGAGGGAAAAAATGAAAGAAACCTCAGGAGGAGCAACAGAGGATGGACAGACTTGTAGATGTTGTGTGTACAGAAAGGACCAGCATAATTTAACTATAGTATGGAGAATCAGGATGACAATGTTACAGATAGATCATATATGAAGAATGGATCTCCAGGAGGGTTGAGCTATCTAATGTTGATAATGCAAGGGCTGCAGGCTCTAATTCCCTCTTAACTATATGCATTATCTGCGTATAATTATTCTGGATACAGGCAGGGAGCTGCCCTGAACTGCTTGACACATTTCCAGGTCTCTTGATGAGATTTTTTTTTTTTTTATGATAAGAGTTATAATATGTTAAATATTCTGTAAACAACTATTTTTAGATCAAGTGACAAATTCAAACCTAAAAAATGTTTTGAATGGTTGCACCATTCCATCAAATATAAATATTATATTATATCTGTACATCATTTCACATTCTACAAAAAACAGTCTGATATTTGTAAGTTGGAAACTTTGGGATCTGTAAGAATCTAAAATTTAATGTGATTCTGTGGGTATGAGCACATTACATATTCACGTTTCTATCGTCCTCCGCAGCCAAATGAGGAATTTTACTGATTTAAAGATGTGATGGATTTATTAGAATTTTCCCAGTTAAAAATGTTTGACAATTGTTAATTTACCCCATCAACAACTTGTCTTTCCATATGGGTTCCTGCCTGTAAAGCTGCCTAAATGCATATGTGGCCAACAGGGGTCAAATGAAGAAAAAAAGGCTTAGATTTGATTAAAAGAAAAGACATTATTTTAATGTTTCACACTGATGCTACATATTTTTACAACACGATAATGCAAGAAAGTGTGTTTAAAACTCTTCCACAACTGAAGAAACATATCAAAGTTACGTGATTTTTATTCAGTGTGTAAAATCATGTTGCCAATGATTTCTTTTGTATTTTTCGGAGGAAATAAAAGCTTTTACAAATAGTTTGCTTTAAATACCAACAAATCCGAAGTTTGTAACTCAAATATTTAGTGTGGATAGCATGTCAACCTGATCAGTCAGCCGTCACTGCTAAATATGGGCATAGTGCTTCCTGCAGCCCCACATGCTTCGCTCGGCACCGCTACTTTACGCACAAGTGCACGCGTGCGCGCAGCACTACACGCATAAGCAGAGGCGAACGTGAACACGCATTCTTTACATAGTTTCTAACGTACGTCATGGCAGACAGGTTTCTTTTCAAAACTCTGGGGCAAAGTAAAGAAAGTAAAGAGGACAGGCTGTGACGAGCGAAAGAGCTCGCACTTCCATACTTCACCACCCAATGTGTCTAAATAAACGTCTCCGAGATGTTCATTATTCATCAGTAATCTAAAGAGTTTGCTTCTCCTTGTTCTCCTCTTTTAATGTTTTACAGACTAGGTGAGTTTGGGTTAAGATAGGCTACTTGACAATAAAATGTAGGTCTGGCGACATGCGGAGGTCGAGGGGGCGGAGAAGTGGGGAGGAGAGCTTTCTCCCCTCAAGATCCAGCAGGCTTCGTTGACATGAATGAGGAAGAAAGCCAGTGTTTCATATGAATCGCAGTGGCTCCACTGGACATGAATTTGTCTAATAGTAGTTACCTTTTACCACATTAGAAAAAGAGCGAACCTAAGACACAGACTATGGACTTAAACTCGAATAAACTATATCAATGCAACTAGGTAAACACGGAGTTGTATTATTTAGCTATTCTTAGAACACGAGAAATCCTCTTTTGACACATTTCCTCTGACTGACACCAAAACGAGCGGCATCACACCCTCGGTCCCCGTTCCGGAGGGGAGAGGAAGAAAGGGGTGGCTAGTGTGGAAGCGGGTCTTTTCCGCCGGACAATGCAATTATTTCAGCTCCATTGGTCAGGAATGCCAGATTTCACAGGCCGCTGCCCTCCTCCAAGCGTCGACCGCAGCACCTCCAGAGAGCACCGTCGCCTTTAACCTTTTCCCACCCCGGCCGTCCCCTACCCACACTACACCACCCTGACAGTGCTACTGCGACCTATGGACCACATTTTCCTTCAGTGACATTTCCATCAGAGAAAGAGTGGCTTTTGAATAAACAGTGCGCTAACTTATTGTGACTGAAGGTTACTGGAGTCTTCTTGTTAAACGAAGTTACTTTGTGTCCTGCATTTAAACATTATTTTTTGTCTAATAATTAAGCTAATTGTAAAAAAAAAGTGCAAGATATAGGTTACTCATATGCCTATACTTTGTCTAAAAAATGCAACAGTGGACTGTATCACATGTTGCCTACATTTTAAAATCTGGGTGGTCTTCTGTGTGGACTGGATTGGCTAGTAGGCTAGTCCATCATTTGCCATTTTTTGTTTTACTCAAAAAACTCCTAAAGCTGATAAAGTTGCTGACTTGATTTGCACCCCTTTGACACAATAACACCATATAGCACATCACAGGCGAATAATGGGAAATTTGTGAATGGAAGAGAACATTTGTGTTCATTGTTAAAATTAAACCATACAATGACGTCCCCTTGGAATGTGACCAATCCCGAAGGTGATGAGATACATTTTCCACCAATGAGAGCAGAGACAAGCGCAGAAAATGACCAATGGCAGGCTGGCATGCAAATAAGAAATTTGTCTCGGCAAGAGATGAATGTCAACTAGTCAAAGATGGAGTCCGGAGCTGGGAGGCCGTGAGGTTGCCAATGGACGAAATACTGTTTTATAACAGAGGAGCCGTTACGCCTCGCGAACAGTTACTGCGGTTGAAACGGACGTATGAGTGGGGGATAGATGGTAAAAGCCAGGACGTTTTTCTTCGCTAAAGTAAGCAAGTGCCCCGTTGTGCTTCTTCTGTGTTGAGCTGTACGGACCGGCCCTGCCTCCGCCAGGTACCGTTCGCCAAAACCACTGACTGCGCGAGGACAGAGCTACTGCTGCGGGGCGGAGATGGCGTGGAGTTCGCAAGCAGACGTGGATGTCGGTGGGTCTGATTGGCCACGGAGAGGTTCCGCGAGCTTAGAACTGTATTGCAGCTATTGTGTGTGTGTGTGTGTGTGTGTGTGTGTGTGTGTGTGTGTGTGTGTGTGTGTGTGTGTGAGAGAGAGAGAGAGAGGGAGCGAGAGTGGTGGCGGTAGATCGAGCGTGCGTACAAGAGAGGGTACGTGTGATAAAGGGAGTGATTGACAGGTGAGTGCCCATGCAAGTGATTATTCCTGGCCGCAAACTGAGATATCAAAATTTAGTAGGCTACTGTCATACGAGATTATCCACAGGCTTCAAAGTGGGGTCCAGGAACACCCATGGGTCCGCCAGGACTGCCAGTTGGTCCCGGCAAAATTACAAATATATAATTAAATCCATTTTACTATATTAACCTAATAAGTTAATGTTTTAGACTTGAAGTGGCTGGTTACTTTTTCAATATACCACCATTGGGGAAGCCCTTGTCTATACAAGACAATTTTATAATCAACAACAATTGCCTAACATCTTTCCAAATGAGTTTAGTGAGTTGTGGTTAATATTGCATGAACTAAAGAAACATATAGGCTAGAGTCACTATGTGTTATAGTGACCATACACCACCAGACTTAGCTATAGTATGGAAAATTTCTGCTTTTGTCTGCAGTAAGACGTCCTTCATATTCTATACATAGAATTGGGCAGCTATATGGCATTTTCTTCACAAATCCACGTCCTTGTGTTTACAAGAGTTGCGGTTGAAGCAGTTCTCTTTACCGTAGGAATGTGTGTTTGATAGGTTATGTAGTAGCTGCAGCGTTTTCAAAATATGTTACACATTTTTAAAAGGAACATATGGAGAAAATAACTTTATTTAATATTTTAAAGTTCAAACAAATGCGTAGCGTCGTTATTCTGGTGGGAAAGAAGGGCACATTTCTTACACAGCTTTACGTTTAATAGCCAATTTCAACTAGCGAAGTAAAACGAAAAAGTCGTATTCCTAGCTGGTGGTCTTGTGGCATTTATTCGGTTTAAATGTGGAGTTTGAAACGCCATTGCGGTTTGCGTTTTGATCTGCGTGCATGTGTGTTTTATCAGTTTTGGCATGGAGAATGAGCACTTTGGCTGATTATAAACTTCTCTGAACACTGGAAATAACAAAACCCCTCGTATGCCCCCACCCCCTCGGTTTTCTAAACGAGAAGGGTTTCAAATTGCCACTTTGGCTAAAGGGACAGGAATAGTAGGTATTAAATGAGGGTTTCTGGTATTGTATCGCGGAATGTGCTCTTTGCCCTATATATGTTTTCTCCACCCTCGTTTCCTCCAGGCGAAGTCCTGTTCACTGCCTGTTTTCAGCGATGCCGCAGCCCATATGAATATCTTTGTTTCTGATTTTAGTAAATATGTTTCCCCCACGATCTTATAGTTTATGCTGACCGGAACAAATTGCAGGAAATGCAACAGACCTACAGATGGGAGTCACATTACCACCATATGGAACCACTATCAACAAACGTTGTAATTTTATTTTCATAAGTCAAGTGTTGCATATCTTAACAATTCCTTTCCGATTTGCATTGATTATATGCTTTTCTATTTAATCATTTTACGCCATATAGACCACTGTGTGAGTAAACCTAATAAGCCTATTCGGTTGTTTCACGGCTGCTGGTTTGCACATGTTAAAAGTTGTCTAGTGCTAGGCTCACATATATAGGCCCCATTCTGTCGACATAATTTAGTAACGTTGGAGTTGACTGCGTGCATGCTGGGTTTTGAATAGAAAATGAAAAAATTTGAAGAGCAGCCGTGTTGTCCAAAGCCCTTTTTCTGTTGTTCTACTGTGAAATCAGATGAGCAGTGCAATATTAAAAGGGCATTGGCTGACACCCCCCACCCCTTCTTTTCACCACGCCCCCCCCCCCCCCCACACACACACACACACACACACAGGCACACACCTCCTTTTCCCACTTCCTCTACTTACAAATCTTATTTAACGTGACAAAAAATAGAACTGGTACTCTGATAGCCCTGAATTGACTGGACGCCTATAGCCACAGTATGTAAAGCTCTGGCTGTGTCATAGCTTTAATTCATGTCGACATGTCAGTTTGTCGTCGTGGTATGTCTCTAGCATGGTGTATGTGTGTGGTATGGCTGCCGTAAAAGCGCTGTTCTCGTTGAATGTGTGTGTCCCAGCTTGCAGAGGTCAGCTGCTTTGACGATGTTGCACTACTGTACCATCCGCTAAAGCAGTGCAATAGTATTGTCATAGCATTCGGCCTTCGCCCTACACTACAGCAGCAGCACAGCGGAAGGACGGATGCTGCTAAATGGAAAAAAAATAGACGATGTAAACTATGAAGGAGCCTCTGTATGATCTTAGTGGAAGGCAGCCTCCCTACCAACCCCCACACCTACCTCCAGATTCACACACACATTTCCAGCACCAATCATATGATACAGGCCATATGTTTAGAGTGGAGCTGTTTCCACAACTGGTCCTAGTGTTTGTTCATGGTAATACTCCAATACCAATTCCAAATGTCAGTTAACGTCTAATCCTATGTTATGAATAGAGTGAACAGCTAGGGACAAGTGTAAGCATTACTGTTGACACAAGATATATTATATTTTATTTAGTCAATCTAATTGATAATTGGTACACTGAAGAAAAAACAGAGGGAGAATGGCTCAGCAGATTTTTAGTCAATATGTTCTTGAATATCTTCCTTTCAAAGATCCACAGTTTAATGTGACTTTAATTTTTGAGACAATCCAAAGAATTTTTTAGTGTTGTATATATTTCTCATATATCTCAACTCTCTATTAAATTTTGAAAGCTCTGGCTAAAACAGTGGATTTAAATTAGTAATTTTATTGAGTGAAATCAAAGCGTATCCTTTATTTTGGAAACTCCCTAAAGGACCGCTGGAGGTCCCCAGTCCGCAGTTTGGGAACTATTGCCTAAGCCTACAGGTCCTTATGACAGGAAGAGTCGGTGGCTTCTCTATTCAAACAAGCTGCATTATTAGGCTATATTTTACCCTGGGAGATATAGGCCTCCTGGACCACGCCTCCTTAAAAAAAGAACATTTTGTTCACAGAACTTCAGAGCCTTTCTTGGTTTGCATTGCAGACCAAGGCAGATTAAGTAACGTGCTTTGAGGTCAACTTTCCCAACTTTTCACACATTTAGTTAAGCAGTGTAATGTGCTGCTACATGCTGGCCCACACTGTGAAATCATTTAAATGCTGGATCAAGTTGACCTTAAACTCTCCTGCTGGACAAGGCTTTTTAAGTTTGCTGATTTTATCATGATCCTGATTCAATCACATGGCAGTGATTGAATCAGGGTCAGAATCAGAACTTTTTTATTTAAAAAAGTGATTTGTTTTAATTTAACATACTGTACTGCGTATTTATAGTGTGAAATCAGTGTATGAAAGCCAGTCAAATAGATTTAAGTTACATGGAAATAGTATTTTAGGAACAGGAAAGGGATTAAAGGACTGTTCTGTTAAAAATAATTGATTTATTTGTAATGTGGTAATTTTTTCATGTGTATGACTGCTGTGCAGCCCTTTTTAATGTGCAGTTTTATGACTGCTAATAATTTATCAGAACATACAAATCTGATTTTTTTAAAGTATACATTACTGTTGGTAAAAAAAAAAAATGCTTGGCGTGAAACATGAAAAACACAACCATCTATTAAAAAATATCCACTCTGGAATACAGTTTGGTTGCAACTGTGTAAAACCCTATGATTTATTGCATATAAACATTTTATTTGTGAACATATGCTATTTTCCAGAATAAAAATAGCAGCTGTATGAGACTTCCCTGTAAAGGAAGGTGTAAGCTTAAGTTAACGCTACAGTAATTTTGTTATGGCTGTGCAGTGTGTGTGTGTGTGTGTGTCTGTGCGTGCACGTGTTTGTGTGTGTGTGGAGCTCAGGGATCTTTTTTTTTCTCTTCCAATCGGCTTTTGAGAGCATAATTTGAGTGTGCAGTCTTGAAGAAGTCACGGTGTGGGTGGGAAAAATTGGGTAAGTTTCCTATTTGGGGCAGGTCGTAGGGGGATGGGGCTCCTTGTGAGGAATGTGGAGGGCAGGGCCGCTCTGGGGGTTACTGCCTTTGCTCTGTGTGTGTGCTCGCCTTTGAGTATTGGAGCCTGTAGCGTCATATTTAGTCACTGTTTTGCAAGTGACTGTGGAATTTGTTGTTTGTTGTGTGTCTTACGGGGGAAAGTGTTGTAGAGAGGGATGGAGTGGAGGGTAAAACCACCAGAAAGTAAGAGGAGCGTCTTCTTTTTTGCAGTAATGTGTTTGTATGCTGATTTAGGCTCACTTACATTTAATCACATAATATGAAAATAGTGGTATTCGTAGAAAATCCACAAGGTTGTTAAAAAATGTAAAAGTGATTTAGTTTTTATTGTGTTACTGGTTTGCCTCATTGTGATCATTCAGTGGAGGTTCAGCTTTGTTATTTATTTATGTAGTTGTTTTATTTATATTCTGTTAAATTATGTTAAATATGTAGATTAATCCATAAATCATAACAAGCAGTATTAAACTTCTATATTGGACTAGAGCATTTAAGTCCAAACAATACATGCATTAAGGCTTTTTTGAAACTAGTATTTTTTATATATAGAATGTCATAGATTTTGCTCCTTTTTATGGTTCCATGCTGTAATAGCAGGCCCTGTTATTTTAACTACTGCTCAACGTGTAAACAGTCATAGCCTCCATCAGGTGATTGTGTCATGTTATCAAATGAAAATGACTAAAAATGCTGAAGTATGGAGCGGATGGGAGAGTTTGGCTCAGCGGCACGTAGGAGCTTGTCTTTGTCATTGTGCTGGCAGGCATACCAGAGCACACTGGATCTATATGTGTAGATCCAGTGTGCATATATATAAGTGTAGCCGATAGGGACGGACTATGGAGGAGGAACTAATACTGCAGTTACAGGTTCCATTAACATTTCTCCTTAGTGATTGGCTATGGGAACCCCATCATGCTCAGCAATATGTAGATCCAAGTGTAAACGCACCTGAACCACAGTAAAACAGTGATCTTATCGCTTGAACAATATGTCAGTACAGAAAATCATTCATAGACCTTGCCACATTTTCTGCTTTAGTGAAGGCAACAATAACTGTCAACAACATCCTGTTTATATATCCATTTTTATATTGCCATCTCTTACATAAATTGTACTATATAGTGTATTTGTTTTCTTCCATCTTTTATTAGCTGCAAATATGAATCACAAACAATGAAGCACTTACCACGATGAACAAATAAAGTAGATAGAGTTTGATATGCTCAGTTTGCTTTTCAGGAAAAAAGACAAGTGTAAATGTAATGTAAAATAGTATTACTACCACTGATCTGACTTAGTGCTGGAGCAAGTAGTCAATCATTTGGCTCACTGACAGAAAATGAGTAAACGTAAAGGTATTTTAATAATCAATTAATTGTGTCAATCAATTAAAAGTGTTTTATAGAACAATTTAAGTCACATTTTGATACAGAATGTGAAAGTGGTACGTTGTATGGTCTCAACTGTACTAAGACTCAAAATCTGTTGCTCATAATTAGGAGCTTTACAAATACATGATTATTCCTTATGGATGAATTCCACCAAGTAAGAGCCAATCATGGTGACACAGAAAAAGGAAACAGGGCTTTCTCCACTGTAGTGTGCTGCCGCTGTGAGTGTGAAAGTTTAGAGGATACAGATTTGATGACAGGGGGAGTGTGTGATAGTGGTGAAATGTTTATTTTGCTAAACTTGGTACATCATTTACCCACTGTTGTGAATTTCCCCACTGTGGGACCAATAAAGGAATATCTTATCTTATCTTATCAAAACTAAAATTGTGCAGTTTCCTAAGAAGAAGTGTAGTGCTAGTATGACAAATTAGATTCAGATTTCTTAAATTAGATTAATTATTTTTTTGCGACTGTAACTTGCAGTATAGCTGTTAAGAATTGTTTGTCATAATCCCCCCCTCCCCAAAGTGAGCTGTTTGTTTGGTTATGGAGAAGTTTGGTTATGGTTATGGAGCAGTTCAAAGACGTGCTTATCACGTCTGTTGTCTCCGAAATCTTTGATTTTAATGAGGGTCAGAGTGCAGCATTTCTGCCACTGTAAATGATATAGACTCCTCAGAAGCTCTCTCTGTTTATATGACCCAACTGTTTCCACAATCCTGATATATTGGAACATGGTCAACAGCAGAGACTTTAAGATAATGTCCTGTAAAGATAGATGGTTATGTTGTGTGTGTGTGTGTGTGTGTGTGTGTGTGTGTGTGTGTGTGTGTGTGTGTGTTTGTGAGGGGTAGTAAATAAAACAGAAAAAGTAGGTGTGGCAGCATGTCTGACTAGATGAAAATACAAAGTCACTGGAAAGTACTGTAAGGCTATGCATTTTTTTCGAGCGAACACAGAGTCAATATCTGATAGAAAATGTTGTCCGCTGTAATTGTCCACCGGCATGTATTTTTCAACCCTTTAAGAATTCCATTTAGGAATGCTCTGAGGAGCCAATTTGAGAGTCAAATAGGTCTTCACTTAAAGTAAAGAATTAGGCGCATTTATCAAGCTGGTGACTCCTACTCAACTGATCAGATGATTAAGAATTTACCATATATCTGCCATACTGATATTTTTAAAAGTCCTTGAATTTTTCTGTAAGGTGTCATTCTGCAAAAACGTGATTTTAATGATTTTAATCATTTTCAAAGTCAATTGTATTTGTGTGAAATCTTAAATATCCCTAATAATAATTTACGCGTAGAATTAACAACTATTTATGTAGACTATAGTTTTGTAGAGTATATTTTGAATAATATGAATAGGGATGAAATTGGAAACTAGAGATGGACGGAAATTTTGCTGCCAGAAGATGAGTAACATCAGAGAGGTTATATAACAAGGTGAATTTAATGACAAGTGCAGAGAATCATTATCAATCAATTCCAGTTTCATTGTTGGTATATGCAAAAGTGGCAGAACATTATATGTTGTTGAAATGCTCAAATACACACACACACACACACACACATATATATATATATATATATATATATATATATATATATATATATATATATATATATATATATATATATATATATATAATAGTAGGCTAAACTACTCTATTCTGAATTGTATATTGCTTCAGAACACATATTATTCAGCATGGCTAATGATACTTTGTACAATCACGCTCTCTGTTTCTTCAGCTATCACAGATCTAAACTTAACTTGACTCTGGAGCCCTCTTTAGATTTAAGAGCATTTTTAAGTAATAAAAATGTCATGGATAATTTGATTATGTTTCCAAGTAGGAGCCAGAGTGGAGGACTTTTACTTTCATCTTTCACTTAAGTTCTAAATTCAGTCAACAGTAGGCGACCAAACTATCAGCTGCACTCAAGTATTTTGTCAAAATATAATACAGCCTGTTTGTCTGTTGATTAAGGTTTTTTTTCTAGAAAGAGATACTACATTATGGGCAATTACCAATTTGGCTTCTTTTTTAGAGTATTTCATTAGCTCTGAACATTTTTTAAATGTGGTTATGAGTTGCATGTCATTATTCTCACAATGTCAGTATGAGAAGTACAATGACATCCACAGGTATGTACTCCTACCTCTCCCTCACGCCTCCATCTCTGTGCTCACAGTTTGTTTTTTCACTTACCATTTTGTCTGTCTGCCTCATAAGTTGCATGGGTTCAAAAGATTTTTTTCCCCTTCTTATTAACAAAACCCAAATTAGAGGGAAGTCAAAATGACATTTTACATTTTGTCTCATTTTTAGCTAATACGATAAAGTAGTATACTGTATATAAGGTGTCATTTCTAATGATTTTTTTAATTGCTTCCATTAATACTCTAATAACTTTGGTTAAATGGCTTATTAAAATTTGAATAAGTTTATGTTTCTGTGGTGAAGTTTTTTAACATCAGCATTTAATTGATAGCTCCTACAGAAGCACAGTGCAGTTGTTTTAACAGTAGCAGCCAATGGTGAGTCAACCTCAACTAAAAAAAAAAAAAAAATCCCCCTCTGCAAATGAAAGGCACTTTCCAAATGCTGATGCTTCAGTCATTTCCTGTAGTTTATGGGTTCATAGTTGTTTACCTCCTCCCTCTTCTGTCTTCTCAGGTCACCTATGGCCTCAGACTGAGATGTCCCCATTTTGAGAAGAAGTCTGTCACCTTGCAGATGAGACCCTATCAATATTGCCTCTGCTTTCACTAGAGTTAACAGAGTAGTGCAATATTGCTTATAGGGTCTTGACTCTGAGGGATGATCTTCATCCTCTGGTGTGCTATGAAGCTGATGTCACACAGGCATTATTCTGCCCAGCTGGTGCTCCCACACAGTCCATTAAATTATGTTAAGGTTCATACTGCTGCTGGCTGTAGATCTCACTGATTTTAAATGTACAGTATAGCTGTGTGAGAATTCTCAACATTGTCTCCTGTGAGTGAAAGGCTGGGAGTCAAGTGTGTTCATACAAGAGTTTATTTGCAAAAGCAGAAAAATGAAAGAAAAATTAATAAAGCAACATCAGTTTGATTGATATTCCCTTGAGGGAACAATAAAAAAACATGATTTAAGAAATTTGAAAAAAAAAATATGTGAGATATCTTAGCAAAACAACCCAAAATAAGTTGATATTCCCCAGATTGGGCACAAAAACTTGTTTGAGTTGTTTGAACTCTCTTAGATGAAAGAGCTGTTTGCCAGCTTTCCAATGAATTAACTACTTGTTTATCCTTTTTAAAACCACCCTCTAGTTCAGTAAACAACCATTCTCTAGTTAAGTTAACAACCAGCTTTAATTTACACAATCAAGAATACAGAGCTGATCCTATATTTCCTTGGATACAATAAAAACACATACAGGATCGGTTTACTGGGACTATAAAAAAAAAAAACCCACACATTTACTCTCTTGCAGAAATGGTATCTCTTCATGGGTTTGGATGTCTGTTGGTCAATGTTTTGAGGCATCTGTCTGTTAGATTTCTGCCTTCACCCCAATACAATGGAGTTGAATGGAATTAAGGGCCCACACTGCTGAAAAAAGACATTTAAACCACTCAACAGCAGCATCTCTTTCCACAAGCAATGTGCATATAACTGGATAATTCAAAGAACACACTCAAAATAGTTTTCATAGAGACTATTTCTTCAATAGAAAGTAGCTCAGATGAAAAATGTTTACACTGACTGTGGATTATCTGTGGATTATCCAGAGTAATGCAGACATTGTTTCTGGAAAGACATATTGCTTTTGTTTGTCATTTTTCAATGATTGTAACACTACAGGTGAAATTCCATTCACCTTCATTGTATTGTTGTGGGGGCAGAAATCTCAGAAACAGAAATCTCAAATGGACAAATAAAACTAAAGCTATTGCATCTGCATTACACTACAGGTAGGTAAAAAAAAAAAGTGTTGTTTTTTTTTTTTTGATGAACTGGACCTTTAAATATTAGGACAGTAAAAAAATCATATTGTTATGAATTAAATATTCAGCCGTAGGTTAAAATGCTTTCACTGTTCATTGAAATTGAGACTATGTTTCATTCATTCTTTTCATCATTTCAAAAAAATGTCTCTAGCCGTTTTAAAGCCTGGCCTGACTGATAGGGAGGCCTATTACAAATTCTAAGGCTTGCTGATGCAGTAATCATGCCATGCATGGCATATAGCTGCTGTTTATTTAGGAATTTGTTCTCCTGCACTGACGTCACCAACACAAGGCCTTTATAAACAGATTATAAAGGCTAGAAACTGCCTCTTGATGGGTGTTACTTCCCTGTAGTGGAAGCAGTGGTGTTAATCATTATACTTTTAATTTTACTCTTAATTAGTTATGCAATTAGCAACTTTTTTGATCTTTTGTTTTCTCCTCTTATGCTTGTTGTCACCTAGCTATTGTGTGATACAAATCAGCTCAGTCCGCTCCTATTGTGCAGTCATTTCTCAACAAAGTGTTTGAAAACTGAATGTTTGAATGAGACATTTGCATAAAACTCAGTAGCCACAGAACAAAACATGAAACCTTGTAATACTCTGTACATGTCACAAGTTTGTCATTTTTTCATTGTCTTCCTCCCTCTTAAATCTATAATTAGTCCACATTTAGACCGATGATTTGTACACTCTCAGATTCACCAAACACTGAATTGAGTGAAAATCTCTGGTGATACAGTCTTGAATGTGAAAAGTAGTTTTGCTTGCAGGCAGGTTGAGTGAATCCTACTCTTCAGGTTGCACTTTGTCATCCAGGTTAACAGCCACAGGACGCTCTCTGCTTGACACTCTTTCCCTGTTGCACTACTGTGGGAGCTGCAGCAAGCAGTGCAATAATGAAAGGGCATCGGTCAGCTGGGCCAATCATCCTTCTCATATCTTTCAAGCTGCCCTACCCTGCCTCTGAGCAAGGCACCACAACCCTACAGTTACTTTGGTGCCTTATGCAAATTCATTTTTCATGCGGGTGATTCTTTCAATAAAGACATAAAATAAGGAAGTGGTATTTGTGTTTTGTTTTCCGAGCTTGGCTGTGATAATATGGGATGTTGGGGTGGTACCAGTAAGGCAGTAATAAAAGCTCCTGATAAGATAAAGTAAAATTCTTTTGATGTTTCTGGGTTACAGTGGCAGGTAAAAACAATGGACAGAAAAGAGAGTTGAGTAAAAGAATTTAGACAATCCTAGAACATGGATTTTTAAAAATGAACAAAATGTGAATGAGTACTGGTGGTATTTAGCCATGTGTATAGTCTTTGAGATTTCTGCCTCCACCACAACAATGGAGGTGAATGAAATATACAGTAGTTGTGTGGTTTTAAATAGTCAACATCAACATCAAGTCTTTCCAGAAACAGTATCCTTATTTTCACAGGGACCATTTCTAAGTAGCTCTAATGAAAAGTCTTGGCGATGTGTTCTGTGGATTATGCAGAGCAATGTGAGTAGAGATTTTGTAAATGTAATTTTTAATACTAAGATCACCACAAACAAATTACTATTCACTTCCGTTGTATTGGAGTGGAGGGAGAAATTACAAAGATGTATTGTACATCTAAAGCAGGACACATAAAATCCATTTTTTTTTGTAATTTGGGTGAAGGTAACCTTCACTCACAACATTACTATTTATATTTCAATTGCTCACCCCATGTTACCTTGAAATGTTGAGGAAAACTTCTTTTTTTAACTGTTTTTTTTTTTTGCATGCATCCTCAGTGAAGGGATACTACAAAAATGGTGAAAAGACTTGATAAAGCTGCGATTAACAACAGCAAAACTATATCAAAACACTAAATCCAAGTTTTGTTTATCCAATGACTTTCCCAAACACGTACATCTTCACTAAAACCCTACTATTTAAAAAACTAAAAGTATAGTACTGTACTATATCAAACTGCACCAAACAGATCTTGTTTATTTTAAACATGGTGGAAAACATGATTAATTCATAAAGAATAGCGTGAAACCATAAAAACATGTCAAATCAGTGGTTCTCAACCATTTTCATGTAAAGAATCCTGAAATTTATACAGATTAGGTCATGTACACCACTTTGATAAGATTTGGCTTCAGGGACCTCCATCTTAAAATATTTTGGATGTTAAATCAGATATGATTGTGACCAGAATTCTATAGACCGATACAGTTGAGAACATATGGATGGAGGAAGTGAAACCTATTATCAGGCTAGTCACTGTTACTCACACTGGGCTCACTTCTCTAGCTTATTAAATTGTGAAAATAAACTATTCCCCATTTTTCTGGGGACCCCCTGGAACTCCCTCAAGGATCCCTGGGGGGTTCCCAGACTCCTGGTTGAGAACCACTGTCCTAAATATTTAACATATAGAAATAATTTAAAAATAGCTTAAACTGATTTGGATTGATTTATAGTTCATTTTGTCTCTGAATATGGATTTCTGTTTTATGGTCTAGTGTTCTTTTTTTAAATTTCTTACTGTCCTGTTTCAACTTCAGACATAAAATAACAATGGGGCGGCAGTAGCTCAGTCTGTAGGGAGTTGGCTTGGGAACCGGAGGGTCCCGCCATGGACCAAGAACTGAGTGTGAACTGGTAGCTGGAGAGGTGCCAGTTTACCTCTTGGGCACTGCCGAGGTGCCCCTGAGCAAGGCACCAAACCCCCAACTGCTCGGGGCGCTTGTCAGGAGCAGCCCCCTCACTCTGACATCTCTCCATTGTTGCATGTTTGTGCATGTGTGTGTTCGGGTCTGCATGTACCGTGTATAAGTTAACAACAGAGTGAAAAAAATTGAATTTCCCCTCGTGGGACTAATAAAGGACCATCTTCTTCTTCTTCTTCTTCTTAAAAGAACAGGTTTACTGTGAGACTATGCAGGACTATGAGCCTCAGTCAGTAGCAGTAGTATCACTGAAGCAACTTCCCTCAGTCAAGTTGCTTTTAGTCTCCTGTGAAACATAGGCAAGGTAATAGACCAACACAACATTTCCTCTTCAGAGGTGGGTTACATTTACATTTCCTCTGCTCTGCCTGGTGGGACTGAACAAGGCCAAGAGACTGGGAACCTCCCTCTGCACCCCCACCTCTTAGACTCCACCCCCACCCTTGTTAAAGGTCAGCAACAGTGTACTTTTCACCAGAGCAAAAAGGAGGGGCAGAGGAAAAACTTCAGTAATAATCCATTATGTTCTCAGAGACAGTTTTTACCTGCTGTTGAACAGACCTTTTTCTCTTCCGGGTTACTTACACTAGTTTAGTAGTATTTTATGATGCAGTTTATACATTTGCTTGCAAGAAAAAAATCATACGCAAGGTAAAAATTATTCTGCAAATTTAGATTTAAATAGAATCATTTTAGGCTAGGTGTGTTTATATGTGACTATCATCCCTTAAGCTTTTAATGCTTGAATTATTTCTCAATCTACACACATCTCTTGAGATAAACAATGTTTAAGTGATTCATTTCATAAGAATAATGAATTAATAATAAATAATTAATCAGTTTAATCTTAGAACTGACCTCTTTTTTTACCTTTCAAGCTTCAATCATCCATTTAAAACGTAGACTGTTTAAGAATTGGCCCTTTAAGAATTAAAACCCAATTGTTTAGACCCTAAAGTCTTAATTACTGTTCACACTTTTCACCTTGCACGAAGTGCTTAATCTTTTAAATTTAAGATTAAACCCCAGAGATTTAAAAGAATGTTTATTGAGTAGAGGACAATTTAATTGTTTGGACAACTGTATCTCTCCTTGTAATTAAATTGTACCCGCTTTTCACGTGACAGAATAGTTGTCAGGTTTACCTACGCTAAGGTAAAACGCTTCGGGATAAATAATATGACATAAATGAATATATAAAACAACACAAATATAATTAGAGCTCGTTATGTAACATGATGGGACGTTAATCTACTGGTTTTTGTTAATTTAATATTTGATTTAACATTCAAATAAAAGAAAATAGGAACAAAACATTATTTTGCCTGTTAATATTTAACTGTCTGATCGGGGAAAAAAAGACTAAATATAAAGTCCTTCAGTTGTTTAGGACGTCGCAATTAAATGGGTAGTATTGGCCTTAAGGGTAGCAGTTATTTGTCACCTTTTCCTGATCTGACGCACAATGAAATATCAGCCAGCCTGGCATATGGTGGTATAAAACCATGGTGTGCATCCTTGCAGGTATCCTACCATCTCACAGCTCTTGTAATCATTCAAATAAATAATAAACAGAGTGTCCAGATCTTTACCATGACTCAATAAAGCCACGTCGGCGGTTTGAGCTTTAATATCCATGAATTCATACACGCACCTTGGAGTGGCAGCCGATGGGGATGCAGGATGCTGAAGAGAATAATGTTGCTGATGACAACGGTTATGATGATGATTATGGAAATGAACCGCTCTCTGCGACGTTGTCTGTCTTTTATGGCACTCTGTCGCGACCTGCTGGACGAAAAAGTGAATAGCAGGCAGCAGAGAGACGACGCTATCATGCTTTCAGTAATCACACCGAATTCATCTCATGGTTTTAAGCCTAAGTAGGCAACAATTTTTGGCATCAGTGGGAAAAAAAAATCCATAATAACCTTTCGATATATTGTAATTCAAGTGTTCTGGGAGATAAATAGACAGCTGCACCTCCTCATGGCTCTGTTTTCAGGCTTTAAAAAATATAGCCCTTTCACAGAGAGAGCCTTCCTATTGGCTGTACTCCAGCTGGTGGATGGTGCTTGGTATTTCCTCAAGCGATCACTGTCTGGTCACAAATTTTCTCAAATTACATCTTAACAGTATGATACAAAATGCTTCTGAAAACATTAGAAGTTAGTGTAACAGAATATTGATTAATATTTGATCAACACTGCATAGTTTGACAGTGATTGACAGTTGGCTCATAGATGGCAGCTGGATGGCTTGCAGGCTCTGGCCCGGCTAAGATTACCGGTAGTTGTTTTCTTCCGATCTTGCAGATGCCATCAGAAGTACTGGAGGACACAGAGGCGCATCATTTGTTTCAGATTACCTGTCTCAGGCACTTATAGGATATAATGACCATTTTATAAAAATAACTTTTAAATCTTTCTTTTTTTAATCATATTTGCTCAATTTCTATCCACTGCAGCTTGAAAGATACTGTACCTGTGTCTACTTCATGCATATATTTGCACATAGTCCAGTATTAGTGTACATAGGTATTGAATGTAATTTCTTTAATTTATTATTCTATTTGAATCATGTCATTTTATTTGTTCCTGTCTCTAATTCTTTAGCCCATCTGTTGGTGCAATGTGAAATTTCCCTCTGAAGTGATCTAAACTACCAACCTAACTACATGTTCAACCACCATCTACGTGTGGTTTACTGATATCTGTTGCTTTATTTCACCAGGATAATCCACTCAGTATCAATACACAGAACAAACAATAAGACAGCTGTTTG
Source organism: Pterois miles (assembly GCA_947000775.1). Classification (NCBI taxonomy): domain Eukaryota; kingdom Metazoa; phylum Chordata; class Actinopteri; order Perciformes; family Scorpaenidae; genus Pterois; species Pterois miles. The sequence goes on along the minus strand of CAMQGK010000058.1, from coordinate 5,885,241 downwards.
ACCCAATGTGTTGCAATGCCTTAACAACAGCCAAAATAGTTTTTGTCTGGTAATTTCTCGCCACCTGAAAAAATGTTTTTGTCTTGTGCTTTGAGTCAGTTTATTTAAGCTTAGAATGTTTTATTTAACATAATAAATAAAAACCTAAAAGACTACAAACAGAGACTGGAAAAACTATTAAACAATCCTTAAAAATATTGTATGGGTCCTCTTGAGAGATTTGTCTGTACAAACTTTAATTAACACCATATTACTGTCCTCATGAGGAAATATCTATTGAAAAAATATGGACATGGATGAAATAGTACTATACAAAGAACAATGCTATTTGTTGGTTTTATCAAAAGTTCTTTAAGAAGGAACTGCAAAAGTGATGTTAAAAGCATAATTATCTGTTCCCATCATCATTATCTAGCCATATACTGTAGATGCTGTAGATAGATAGATACTGCAGTCAGCATGTGCAAAAATGAGTGTACAGTGAAGCCACGGTCCAAGATAACATGGACCAACTTTGAAATAATGAACATAACTATTTCAAAAGCAAAACAAAGCATTTCGAAGTATAATGCAATCTATAGCTGCAAAAAATCTAAAGCTTATAAAGCTTTTAAAGGGCGTTGGCAGCTTCCAAACGAGATTTCTGGCTGAGACTGGTGAGTATCAAACAAAGCTTCAGTAGGCAGAGTATTTGGGATCATTGAGCAAAAAATCCAAAATAACTTTCCAACATGCTGTAATTCAGGTGTTTTAAGAGAAAACTAGACTACCGCACCTCCTTATGGCTGTTTTCAGTTAATCCTAGCCTATGATGGGAGACTTTGGCAAATCACAAGTTATTTCAGACAGAGAGCGCTGTTATTGAGCATTCCTATAGGCTGTGCTCTGGCTGGTGGCCGGTGTTGGTATTTCCTCAAACTGATCTCAACATGGCTGCTGGGTCATAAACTTGCTCATTTTACAGTAACACAGTAAGCTGCAAGAAAACATTTGAGGCAAGAAATAGGCATTATAGTAACAGAATATTGATTCATATTTGATCAGCACTACCTAGTTTGACCATTTGAAGTTTTCAAGTGATAGCTGGCTCATAGACGGCAAACTCAAGCTCAGCTCTGATTGGTTATTTTCCGTGGCTCTGTGAAATCCTGCACGACATTAGGAGCACCAGAGGACACCGTAGGACACAGATGAACATGATTTTTTTTCCAGATTACCTGTCTCATGCACTACTGTCACAATAGTGACCATTTTATAAACATAACTTTTTAAAATTATATTTCCTCCATTTATACCCAGTGCAGTTTAAATGCTGAACTGGTGACTTGTGTTATTGCATGTTTTTGAAAAATGTGACAATATTAATCTCTGCTGCATGCGACCAACGACACAGTGCATCCTCTCCAGGTTATTTCAAGCCTATAAAATTAGAATAAATGACAGCTTGTAAACCACAGCATCACGAAGCCAATTATTTTCTAAAAAAAAAATCAGAAACATCTGTCTTTAATACATAGTCATCTTACTCATTCCGTTATTGGATCTAAACACCCAACATTCTATTTTCTTTTCTTATTTTGTGAAGCTCTCAGACAGATGTCATGTTCTTGCGCATTTTCATATGCTTCTTCAGCAGTCTGGGTCCTCTGAACTGAATGCAGAGTTGACTGAAGTCACTTAATTCAGAGGTTGTGTGTTGCATTGTCAAGGAATCACAGAAACCTTTGCTGTGATTTCAGATATATTTCTCCAGGTATTAAAAAAACTTGTGAATAATAGTTCACCTGCTATTTTTTTTTAAATGACCAAACATACAGCAACAAAAAGAGAGAAAAAAGCATCAAAAATTCAAAATTTCAGGAAGTATGGACTTGTCTTCCCTTCACATAAAAATGTATGGCATAAATAAAAGTGTCACACAAAGGGTAATGTACAGAGGTTTACAAACCAAACAATTACATTGCTAAAGAGGAATGCACTGTATCATGATTGTTGTGGAGGCAGCTGAAGGGTGATGAATTTGAGCTTTTTGTACAAGGGATCTAATTGTCTCTGACTCGAACACTCAATAACTCGGTTAAGGTCTTAAAAATCCATGTGAGTACTAATCCCACTCTAATATGGTTTAAAAATAATTTATCATCTCAACTAAAAATGTATAAAGCATCTAATAGGCGCATGGTCAAACCAAGTCCCTCCATGTTGTTGGTTTATCTACACCAGAGAGTGTTTGATATTTGCGTCAAAAGTGAGTTAAAGGATTACTTAACTATCTAAATAGTTCGTGACTAATTTTGCTTTAATTAGTTGATAAGAAAAAAAAATTGCCAGCTCACCTGTTGTGCTTTGACTAAAACAGTATCTATAGGCTACACAAGTTAATCAAAATTATTTTATTAGCAACTGAAGACTTTGACCATTTCCTGTAATTATACAGTTCTTTCTAAGAAACATCTTTGAAATTATGGGGAAATTACAGACCTGTAAATATATTTGGAATTTAGTAAAATTACTTCATACCAAATGTTAATCAATAAACCCTTGAAACTGCAAATTTATAGTGGCTTTCATTGAGTCCATGCCATAGCTGTTGACTGACCACTGTTTTTGTCTAAACTTTGAGCTTACAGAACTAATAAACAACTAAAAGTCATGTAACTTATCAGCATTTTAATTCGCTTGTGTGTGGATTGAGTTTTTAGTCTTAAATCAACTAAAACCAAATTTCCCCTGGATGGCCCCACAATAATTGCTATGCCTAGTTGGTAATTTTTCACACAAGTATTTTCTCCCTTATGAAATTCTTTAAAGAGGAAACTGATAATCGACCATATAGCTACACTACATATAGTATTATTGATCTTCATCAAATTGTCATGAAAAATCCAGTAACATCATCCCTCATCGCAGACAACCCTGAGTGCTTCACATGTACAGAGATGAGTCAGTGTAATATTCTACATCATTCACACATGACGGCATTTGGTCCAGGAGGGCTATAACTTGAACAAGAATTCACAATGTTGTGTCTCCCAGTGATGATGTCAAAGCTCATCATGGCGCAGTGGCACCTGGCTGGGCTGAATGAAGACGCCCTCCATGGAGCGCCACCAGTTGTGCTGGTTGGCAGAGCTCATGCCATGCACCTCACGCTGGCCACGGATGGGGTGGCCGTATTGCTCGCCTGTCACACTCAGGAAGACATCAGTGCCCACATGTTTGAAACGCACAGCTTCATCCCGTTCCCAGTGTATGCCATCACACTGCACCATCCACAAGTCTAGGTCGTCGCCCTCGCCATTCTCTCCAAAGGCGCTGACCTCCTGCACGTGACACAGAAAGACGGAGGAAAACAAAAAGAGAGAACACACACACCAACAATGAATATGTCGTAGTAACACAAGTTGTGTGTATATCCAAAGCCTGAAAGCAAAAAAAAAAAAAAAAAAAAACTACACTGCTAAAAAAAAAAAAAAAAAAAAAAAAGATGAAGGGAGGACTTAATCATCAGAGTATAACACCAAGTTAAAATTCAGGGATATCAATCTGTCCATTTAGGATGCACAAATGATTGTGAATCACTTTCACCTGCTTTAGTGCAAATGAAAGTTACAACAAATGCAATGGAGTGGCAACAACAAGACAACCCCCAAAAAGAGAATGGTTTAGCATGTGGTAGCCACAGACAATTGCTCTGTCCTTATGCTCCCTGACTGATTCTTCTCTAGTTTTGTGTTCTGCTAGTGTCCTTGTCACTACTTGCAGCATGAGACAGTACCTGCAGCCCAATCAGGTTGCACAGGATGGCACATCCATATATGCGGTTGCAAGGTTTGCTGTCACCCAGCACAGACTCAAGAGCATGGAGGAGACACCAGGAGACCAGCCGTTACACGAGGAAGGCTGGACAGGTGCCAATGCACAAATGACGAACAGGAGGAGCACTGCCAGTGCCCTACAAAATACCATACTTTCCGGACTATAAGGCACACTGGATTATAAGGCACACTATCAAATATCAATATCAATGTCTTTTTTCCATATATAAAGGCGCACGAAATACAAAACAATACATTCACTGTCAGTTTTTTCAGTTCATTCCTCGTCTACAAATCCATCAAATCCTTCATCATCAGTGTCTGAGTTAAACAGCTGGGCGACTTTGGCATCAAGCATGCCCGAATCCGTCTCGTCATTATCCGAGTGAGTCTGGTTGCTGTTACTTAGCTGTTCAGTGATGATTCCTGCCTTCGTGAAAGCTCGGACGACACTTGACACTGATACCTTGGCCCAGGCATCCACGATCCATTAGCAGATAGTGGAGTAACTCGCCCGGCGTTGCCTCCCTGTCTTGGTGAATGTGTGTTCGCCTTCTGTCATCCAATGCTCCCATGCAGCTGGCAGTTTAACTCTGAACGACCTGTTGACACCAATATCTAGCGGTTGGAGTTCTTTAGTTAATCCACCCGCAATGATGGCAAGCTCCGAATTAGTTTTCTTCACCTGGGTTTTGACAGTGTCAGTGAGATGGGCATGTGTGGAGTCGCAGATCAATAGGGACGGAGAGTTGTGGAAAAAGGCATTCGGTCTCTTGACATAAATTTCTCTCAGCCATTCACTCAGTGATCTTGTCCTTGCAGTAGGTGCAGAAAATGGCTAGCTTTTCTTTGTAAACCTTTGGCAGTTGCTGTGAGATGCTAGTTTTTGTGCGTATGGAGAGTTTACGCCTTTTCATAAAATGAAAGCACCAAGAAGGACCTCCTCGAAAGTCACTGATTTTCATGTCAAGCGCTACCACTGCTGCCTTGAGTAAAACAGAAACTGTAGAGACGCTTCTACCTGCTGCTCTCTGTTGAATAACCCACTGTTCAGTTTTGTCCTCTAACTGTGGCCATCTCACTTTGCTCCCTCGGAAACTCTGTTTGGTCTTCTTTACTTGGCGCAGGTCAGCTTCTTGCTTCCTCTACTTCTGTACTATTGATTCATTAATATTAAATTCTCTTGCTGCTGCTCTATTCCCATGTTATGCTGCATGACTGATAGCCTTAAGCTTGAAATCCGCTTCGTAAGCATGTCTCTTCACAGGTGCCATTTTGGGCTCCTTATACACATGTCGAAGCACAGTAACAGTGTATATTACTCCGCGAGATGCCTGACTACTGTTACTGTAATGCTTGTACAATTCATCCAGCAGTGCGGCTTCGAAGCTTACCAAACTCGTAATAAAACATTCTGACAGATTTTCGAGCACCCTGTACCACATAAAATTAGTTTGAGGAAGTCAGTAAGCACAACCAGAATTCATATATAAGCCGCACCAGATTATAAGGCGCACTGACAATTTTTGAGAAAATTAAAGGATTTTAAGTGCGCCTTATAGTCCAGAAAATAGGGTAACCTCCAGCAAACTACTGGTGTGCATGTTTCTGACCAAACTGTCAAAAACAGACTCCATGAGGGTGGCATGAGGGCCCAATGTCCTCTAATGTTATCTGTGCTCACAGTCCAGCACCGTGCAGCTCTATTGGCATTCACCAGAGAAGATCAGAATTCGCAGGTCCGCCATTGGCACCCTGTTCTCTTCATGGATGAGAGCTGGGTCACACTGGACACGTGACAGGTGTGAAAGAGCCTGGAAAGACCATGGTGAACATTATGCTACCTGAAACATTATCCAGCATTGCCAGGTTGGTGGTGGGTCAGTGATGGTCTGGGGAGGCATATTGGAGGGTTGCACAGACCTCCATGTCATAGCCAACAGTACCCCGACTGCTATTAGGTACTGGGATGAAATTATCAGAGCAACTGTCAGACCTCATGCTCATGCAATGGGTCCTGGTTCCTCCTGGTCCAGGACAATGCCCGGCCTCATGTGGCCGGAGTGTGTAGGTAGTTCCTGGATGACAAAGGCACTGATGCCATTGACTCACGTTTCCCTGACCTAAATCCATTTGAGCGCCCATGGGACATTATGTATTGGTGCATCCAATGCCACAAAGTACAGCCACAGACTGTCCAAGAGCTCACTGATGCCCTGATCCAGGTCTGGAAGGAGATACCAGGACACCATCCGTCGTCTCATCAGGAGCATGCCCAGACATTGTTGGGAGTGCATACAGGCATGTGGGGGTCATACACACTACTGAGTCCCATTATGAGTTGCAATGAAATTCATGAATGGGCTGATGAGTTTGGTTTCCATTGACCATTGTTACATCACTTAGTTCACAACAAATTATACATTGTAAATCAGTAAAGATTTTCAACTCGAATAATTTGTTCATCAAGATCTGATGTGTGATTTAAGCATTCCCTTCATTTTTTGAGCAGTGTATTTAAAACAGTATTTAACACAGTATAACCCTGTCTGACCTGGTTATTAGACAGGGGTGAGCTGAAGTGGTGTGTGTGGAGGTTTCGACCAGTCTTCATGTGTGTGATGCGGATGGCCTGACCACACCTGATGGCTTCCCCGCGCTGACATGGACGGTTGGGCTTCCCACGTATCTGCCAATAACTGTTGGCATCATCTGCATTCTCCACTCCAGTCACAGACTGTTGTCCACTGCCTACGCACAACACACACACACAACACACAGCAAAAGTGACACTTAGCTCTATTTAATATGTTGGACATAAAAACTCTGACTTTAGAAGGTTTACTGTCAGTTGTTAAGTGAAGACAACATGAACAAAGTCTTCTTTTATATAACCAGTAGACTAATTAGTACTCCCAATAAAATCCTTAAAGCAGTGGACTATTAATTTAAACAATCGCGAGAACGCAACTCAACACAGACACAACAATGCCTCCAGTAATTTAGGTGGCAACCTCAAAAGCAATCATTACAATACAAAGAAGAAGCAAAGTTAAAGCTCTGCTTCAGTAGAACTACAATACACAAAGGTTGATGATAGAATGAATGGTCCAGAGGGTTGCCAAGTGGGAAGACCAGCACCTACTCTGTCTCTGATAGGCATCTGCTGAACACTAATGTTTGCCTAGCTATGATACTAACGCGCTATAAACTAGAGAGGCCCAGGTGAAATATTTGCCAACCCTGCCGATTTTCCCGGGACATTCCAAATACTCATTGCCCTCCTCTGGTTTCCTCCCAGGATGACAATTCCCATATTTTTTTCCAATGTATGGCAATTCTCACACCTTTTCTTCTTTTCATTCACAGAGTTATATGCTCTATTGTTTCACCCGAATGACAATAAAGATACACCAAATGTCTTATCTTGGGTGCTTGTGACACTGCAGCGCTTGCTGCACAGCATCACAGCAGAGCAGTTTACCCAGCACAAGCCACTGGAAACAATGGGTTTCAGAGGACAGTGGTGCCGTTGTTGCATTGAAAAAGCCTTCAGTGAGTGAGAGAACAGAGATTATTCAGTTTTTTCATAAGAATGGAAAGTATAATTAAAAGTAGGCCTATTTAAGTAGGCTACCCAACCCAAACAACAGTATGTTGTTTATATATATATATATATATATATATATATATATATATATATATATATATATATATCAACTGTGTAGTTTCAAATATTGCCAGTTCCACAAAAATTGATGGCGAATTGAAAAGATGCTCCAACATTTTCACAAGCTCCACAAACTGCCATGACCAGAAGCTAGCACCAGTGGGTTTTGCTAGCTTGCCAGCTGGCCAGTCACACTCACAGTCCCTGCTGTGAGCTGGCTGGAGCGCTCTCAAGAGGCCAGAAAGTATCTAGACCCCTTCACTTTTTCACATTTTGTTATGTTGCAGCATTATGCTATTTTTTTTAATCTACACAAAGCGGTCACAGAATTTTTTTGCTAATTTATTAAAAAGAGCAGACTGAAATATCACATTGACTTAAGATTTCAGACCATTTACTCAACCAATTAGTACTTAGTTGGAGCACTTTTGGTAGCATTTACAGCATTGAGTCTTCTTAGGTATGATGCGACAAGCTTTGCACACCTGAATTTGGGGATTTTCGTCTCTCAAACTCTGTCAGGTTTGATGAGGAACATCGGTGGACAGCCATTTTCAGGTCTCTCCAGAGATGTTCTATTGGGTTCAAGTCAGGGCTCAGGTCAGGCCACTCAAGGACACTCATAGAGTTGTCCCTAAGCCACTCCTGCATTGTCTTGGCTGTGTGCGTAGGGTTATTGTCCTGTTGGAAGGTGAACTTTTTTCCCCAGTCTGTGGTTCTGAGTGCTCTGCATCAGATTTTTTTTGTAGGCTTCCTCAGATCTGTGCCTTGACACAATCCTGTCTCTGAGCTCTGCGGGCAGTTCCTTCAACCCCATGGCCCCATTTTTGCTCTGATATGAATTGTCAGCTGTGAGACCTTATATTGAGACAGGTGTGTGCCTTTTCAAATAATGTCCAATCAACTGAATTTACCACAGGTGGAGTCCAGTCAAGGTGGAGAAACATCTCACCTCAGCTATAATCCAGGTGTCATAGCATTGGGTCTAAATACTTACAGTCCCCTCCAAAACTACTGGAACAATGAGGCCAATTCCTTTATTTTTGCTGTACACTGAAAACATTTGGGATGGCAGAAAATCAACAAATACAGGTGTAAAAGTTTGTCACATCAAGAAGAAGACTCAATGCTGTAATCGCTGCCAAATGTGTAAGAGAGCAAAGGGTTGGAATACTTCAGTAAATGTGATATTTCAGTTTGTCCTTTTTAGTAATTTTGCAAATTGAGTGTAGATTGACATGGGGAAAAAATAATGGGGTCTGAATACTTTCTGGCTGCACTGTATATGAAGACAGCCTAAGAGGAGTTATGCTACTGCTGCTCCAAAATATTAGACCATAGCCACACATCAGTTTATCATTCCTGAAATACATTCAAGTCAATTCAATTTTATTTGTATAGACTTTCTAATAAATACAGTGCATGTCTTGATACACATCACCATGATCTGATGACATTAGCTAGATGTGAACTGTAGCTATTTAAATCCAATGTTTCCAACTAGGTGCATTATAAACTTTATAATAACCTGTACTTTGAAGAGTTTGACTGGGACCCTGGTGGTTTACATTTTAGTGGTTTTGAGTAAAAACGTGAGGAAAAAAAACATTTCTTCTTAATTGCCCTTGAAAAAATATGGGTACGGCACAAACAGGCGTACAGCCTGTTTTAAGCATCATACGTTGGGAAAACTTAATGCCAAACTGCATCGGCAGAAATGACAATTTCATATTTTTCTGCTTAGCTGGCAAAATCAAACTCACTTGAGAGATAACTTAACACATTTCACAAATGGATAGCACATCTTCTTAAATACGGCATGGAACAAACGTGGCAAATATTTGTTTCGATGACATTTCAAGCTATCGTATTTGTTCACCTGTCATTCCTACCGTGCAATAGACTGCGCTAGGTGGCAGTCGTAGACGGCCGTCATTTGTAACATACAGGCTGGTGATTTACAGAAATACAGGGCTGCTTGCTAAATATTCTACAACCCGAATCTACCACAGAGTCAAAACCTAAGAGGCTTTGCGTTTGGAATGTATTGCAGTTTGTGGAAAGTTGCAGATGACCAAAGCAACTTTAAATTGTCACATTTTTGAATGGAATTTCACATAGCGTTCTTTACAAACTATACATGATGTAGCGGAAAAGAACAAACACAACCAATTTCGTCTTGTTGGTAAGGGAATAACATTTAAATGTATATGAATGCATAGAAGTAAATATGGATATATGGACTATTTTTGTGAAGTTACCTGAGCCATATTTGACATCGTGGGAATGCAGGCGGACGTTGTGTCTTGTGTTGAGCAGTTTGACCAGTGAGCCGCAGGTCACATGGTTGAGCTCCGACTCTCTTCCTTCACAGTTTGACCACAGCAGCAAAAACAGCAGTGATTTGACAAAAACATGAACAGCGTGAATTAGCTCCATCTTTGTGTCCCTGTCCTCATAACCCCGGTAGACGCTGACAAGATCAGTACAATCAGTCAATGTTGACGTTAGTGCTTATTTCAACCAATCACAGCATGACAAGTCCTAAAATACGGAAGTGAATGTCGACATGTCATTGGTCAAAGTACGTAGACGTGCGGTTCGGTTGCTGGCAAATCAGAAGCAGGGATGTCACATACTTATTAAGAAGAAGAAGAAGATATTCCTTTATTAGTCCCACAGTGGGGAAATTCAGTAATTGATTTTTTTCAGTATTAATGATTTAGCACTAATTAAGTGGTCACTGGTCAGGGTATTTTTTTTTTTACTCCAAATGAGTAGCAGTTGAAAAAGAAATCTGGAAAGAATTTGAAATGACTTACTTTTAAAGTTTTTGTCAGTCCTTATTTGCATGAATAATAATCTACATTGTCAGACCATAGCTGCCGCACATACAGTGTCTCTGTATAGGAAAAGAAAGCTTGATTACTATCCAGAGACAGGTACTATGTTATCATTTTGATGACTGTATAGAGCAGATGAGGCTGGTACACAGAGGAAGAGGAAGATGCACCTCCTCTATTTTTGAGTCGCATGAGGGAGATCACAATATTAAATATGGTTGAAATAAACCATTCCCAAATCCCAGTATCATTGATAAAATAATGTTTTTCTCTTCCTTGGAAAAAAAAACATAAAGATTCTGATTAAAATGCTTCAACAGTGACACCTGCAGGGCAGGCAAGAAAGTGCTGCTTAGGGCAGAACCTCTTATATCATTTTAATGTTTTTCACTTTTTCATGCTAATCTGTTATTTACCAAAATACGTAAAATGACACACCAAGGGAGAACATCCTCCCTTGGTTTGTTACTAATCAACAACAATTTTCAGGTGATACGTAACCTTTTCCTAAAAAAAACAATGTGTAGACTCAGAAAAATCATACCTCTCAATCATCACTTCTGAAGTGTGTGGTCATATCTGTATTTGAAGTGACCAATGCTTTCTGCTGTTATTTTATATTATCTTGCTATCTATGCTACTTGTGATTTTTAGGTTGTAGCAGGCTCAGTTTTAAAGCCAGAGTGAAGATACTAAGAAATCCATTGGTAGCAACCATGTCATAGTTTGTCACAAAGGACAATAAATAACATTCTGAACTTATGCTAAATATTAGCAAGGAAGAACTGGCATGGCCATTGTCCCTTGACCTCTGATCTCAAAATATGTGAATTAAAATGGGTTCTATGGGTACACACAAGTCACAAAATGTGTGATTAATTTGTTGTTAATTGTGATTAACTATGGACAATCATGTGATTAATCACAATTAAATATTTTAATTGACTGACAGTGCTAAAAATAACCTTTCATTTCTGATTCACTGCTTTTTTCTTATTAAAGCTGCTCCTTCTTTTCATTCATGCTATAGCTTGTTCAACCATCAGTACTCTTGCTCTCTCTTCTCTCTTGCTCTCTTTGTGCTTACAAACATGAACAAATGAAAAAATACAACATCAACATCCAAAACAGATATTGTCTTCGTGTTACCTAGTAATTCACTGAAATCCACATTTTCCTACTGTCTAAATTGTCATTGATCTGGTATTGATATTTAATTTTTATTTGTTGCGATTTGATTGCTACCACTCGGTTGCCTCTTGTGCCATGTAATCTTTAAGTTCTTGATCTAGGGAGCCACAACATTTTCTCCAATCTGCTTTCTTAGAGGGGGTGGTCATTCTCATCCCAACCCATCACATACTGATGCTTGGTCAGGACCCATTGATGTCACTTTCTAATGTACTGAGTAGCCCAACATATCAAACTACGATGCTCTACTGTGGTCACAGGAAACATGTGGTTTATGTTTATAAAACTGTCACTATATCCTGACAGTAGTACATGAGACAGGTAATTTTGAAAAAAAAAAAAAAACATGTGCCTCTATGTCCTCCGGTGTCCTCCGGTTCTCCTAATGGCATCTGCAGGATTTCACAGACTGGAGGAAAACAACCAGGCAGAGCTGATCTGGAGTCTGCTGTCCAGCTGCCGTTTACGAGAGCCACGAGTCAATCACTCAAAAACTCAAACCAAATGGTCAAACTCAATCAATATTCTGTTACTGTGATGCCTATTTTCAGAATCATCTCGTAGTGTTTTGCTGTAAAATGTGACCTGGCAGCCATGTTGAGATCTGCTGAGGAAATACCAAGCACTGCCCACCAGCACAGTCAATACCCTGCTTTTCAGAGAGGAGAGAAACTCAATTTTTATAAACTTTATTTTGTATCTTTATTTAGTTATTGATGCTGCTATGCACTCTCTTATTGGTTGCCATTTATAAAAAAAAAACATTAAAAAATATATTGGCTCTATTTCAAATTTTGTACAATATATCAACAAGCTGATTATAAGCACTAATCTCCTAAATATGCTGAATATCAGAGAATTGGAACCATGCTTTTGTAGCTGTATGTGGGAGGATAACAGTAGGCTCAACCTACCATTTCAGATATAAAACAACACACCAATAAATACGAATAGTGTATTGTATTAGGAAGTTTGGGAAGTCGGATATGAGAGGAGACTTGAACGCATCGTGAGACTGGCCGTTCTGGCTAGGTGAGTTTCACCGCGGTGAGTATCTGGGATCAGTTTTCTTTCGTGCTAACGAACCTCAATAAACCCGGAGATCATAGTGATGTCTGACCTGAGATCAGTATGTTGAGAACAAAGGTAGGGTGGCAGACTGGATGATATTACCTGTTAGACTGAGAAAAGTAGACTAGAGAATTGTCAGAAGGTAAGTCCAAATATCGAATTCCTTTTCGCTTTAAAGGAATATAACCTATAATGGTATGTAAATATAAGGAATATAACCTTTAACACGTAAACGTCGAGCGATAGATGTGGTTGCTATTGTTGTACGTCTCAATATAAACTGCAGCGCTTTTTTAAAATTTCGTTAATCAAAATCTTACCAGTTTCCAGTCTAAGTGGCTTCGTGTAGATACCTGTTTTCTTCTAGTAACATTTCGTCATACTTTCGTCATACTGCAACTTTAGTAAATATTTGGGCAGTTGTTTAACAGCAAACCAACATTTAGCCCTCTGGTAAACAGAAGGGTAAATTAAATTTGCATGCTAGATGGTGCTATTAATTGGGCTCAAATTTAACACTTCCATATCCTCGACCTACATAAAATCACCGTCAACAGTAAGATTTAATCCCAGAAACCTTTAAAGTATGCTAACATTTTGTCTGATTATGAGGGCACTTAGCTTTTTTGGCTTATAGCCTATACAGTCTATGCTAAACTTTGACCCCTTAATGTAATTTTTTTTTGTGACTCCTTACAGCCTAATTGAAAGCTTGACTTCTGATTTTCTCCTCTAAGATTGTTTCATATCAAGGGTTATATTGATGATTTAAAGAGTGCAGTATTTCAATAGTAAAATTAAAGAAAAGTCAGAATATATACAGTATATATATATGGGGGGTTTTGGGCGAAGGCGGGGTACACCCTGGACAGGTCGCCAGTCCATTGCAGGGCACATAGAGACAGACAGCATAGAGACAGACAACATTCACACTCACATCCACACCTACTGGCAATTTAGAGTCATCAATTAACCTAACCTGCATGTCTTTGGACTGTGGGAGGAAGCCAGAGAACCTGGAGAAAACCCACGCAAACACAGGGAGAACATGCAAACTCCACACAGAAGAGCCCCCTATTCTTTTCTCTACATGTTAATTTATATAAGAAAGTATTGGAACACAGTTTGATTAAACAGAATGAACAGCCACTCAGGAGACAGCAGCACTTAAAGTTGACCTATATTGGACAACCACCCCACATAAAGACACAAATATCGAAAATAAACATAACATTGTTGTTCTCTAATTATCAGAAAGCTAACAAACAAGGGTTATCCACAGTTTTAATACTGTTGGTCCAAAATAAATATGCAAATTAGTACACTAAATTTTAAAATATGTTTTAGGGTAGATCTAGCTTCAAATGAACTATACTGTTATGTTTATTTTTTAAAGATATATGTGTCTTTAGGTGGGGAGGAACTCAAATATGCAGCAACTGTGTGGGCTCTATCTCCTGACTGGTTGGTCATTCTGGTTAATCAAACTGCATTCTAACACACTCTGTATCTCCCTTTGTAGCGAGCACAGAGTCCAGGTCCCAATGTCTTCAGGAGGAGTTGGTTCTGTCTCCAGGTTTGACCGGGTGCGGGACATCCCACACTATGACCAGGTCCCTGTGGGCTCCTTATGGCAGGACTCGGATCTTCCTCCGCCCCCAGAGCCCTTGCATGGTACAGTGCCGGCAGTCAGCTTGGACCCCCTTCCCCCACCACCTCTACCTGAACAGCCAGCTGTTGGGCCTGAATCTTTTTACCCCCCCAGCGATGATGAGCCAATGGAGGAAGACTGTGATGCAATGGACATTAAGCCAGTCCACCGCTTCATCCCCTCCTCTGTCAAGAACTTCTTCCGTGGCAACAGCGGTAACCGAGGCAGCAAGGGTTGGTCCATCCCTCCTCCTTCAGCACCTCTGCCTGCCCCTTACTCCACTGCCCCCACATCAAGTAAAAGCCACAACTGCCAAACTACGACAGGAGTTCCCTGTTCGCCCCCCCACTCAGCCCCTGCATCTCCGTCCCTTCCAGGATCCTATCGGGACCCCTACGGTGGCTCTGGGGGCAGCTACACCTCTCAGAAGGAGCAAGACAGATTGCTATTGGGTGCTGAAGCCCTCGACTCAGCATCCGCAGTGCCCACCAATCTCTCGGCCCTGACGTACCAGGAGCGAGTGGAGGAGTACCACCAGCGCTATGCCTACATGAAGTCCTGGGCTGGCCTGCTGAGGATCCTGGGCTGTGTGGAGTTGCTGTTGGGAGCTGCTGTGTTTGCATGCGTCTGTGCTTATGTTCATAAGGACAATGAGTGGTTCAATATGTATGGATACTCCCAGCCGCAGTTGTTTGGGGGGCTCGGTGGAAGTGCTGGTGCATACGGATATGGAGGTGGTTACTACACAGGCCCCAAGACACCTTTTGTCCTAGTGGTGGCTGGTCTTGCATGGATAGTGACTGTTATTTTGGTCGTTCTTGGGATGACCATATATTACAGAGCTATCCTTCTAGACTCTTCTTGGTGGCCGCTCACAGAATGCTCTATCAACCTGGTCTTGGCAATGCTCTATTTGGCAGCAGGGATAGTCTATGTGAGGGACACCACTCGAGGGGGGCTATGCAATATTCCGGTTTTCAATAATGGAGTAAATGGGGCATTTTGTCGCACCGAGGCGGGCCAGACAGCAGCCATCGTCTTCCTCTTCATCACCATGGTGCTCTACTTCATCAGTGCAGGAGTGTGTCTGAAGCTGTGGAGGCATGAAGCAGCCAGGATGAGGAAGGAGGGGCTGGCACATGAGGTCCGACATGCACACACACATGTATTTCTAAACTTGTGAGGAGCCTCATAAATATAATGCATTCCCAAACCCCTAACCTTAACCATCACAACTAAATGCCTAACCCTAAGTCTTACCCTAAACTAATATTCTCTCTAATTCAATAACATATCCCTTTCAACAGTTTACTAATCTGTTAAATACGTTTTTGTAGTGTCTGCATGGAAAAAAAGTAGACCTGCATGTTCTTTCGTGGCACATAAGCTTATAAGGAACAGATGTCTACAATCCAGAATAATAAAATGTGTGTGTGTGTGTGTGTGTGTGTGCGTGCGTGTGCAAAACCCATGTTTATATCTAGTATTTAATTGCAGCATAAAGCAAAAGCAGAAGAGTAGAGCGGAGTGGCACCGTCTGTGGAAATTGTGGATTCAAACATTGTTTTTGCTCTTTCAAACATTTTATCATGAAGTCAAAAATGTAATAATTGGGACAACTAGCTGAAAACAATTTGCTGACTGCCTCTACACAGCACCCAGTACTTTCTTGTTGGTTTAGACCAGTGATCGCAAACCACTGGCCCTGGTGCCAGATCCCCACATTGTTATATGTCCCTCCAAGCTTTAATTTTAGAGTGATAATGTAATTTTCTAACAAAATAGGAGCAGAAAAACTGACAGGGTTTTCATTTCACATTTAACATTTAGCAAGCTGTGTTTAACTGTCACTTGTCAATGTCTAGTTTGACCAAAAGCAATTACCAAAATGGCCCTTTCTGAGAACCTAAAAGAAAGGTTGATCTGGAGCACAGACATTTTAATGTAACTTTCCTGTCACATCTGTGTATCTGCTGTGTAAGCGGCTCAGTAACCTGCTGTTCTCTGGGAAAACAATCTCAGTAGCATTACTCTACTAAACATGAAGAGCAGTATCTGATACACTGAGCTAAAATGTACTGTAATCAAACAAAAGAAATGTTCAAGCAGTCTCACTAGGACAAACCCCTGAATAACAGTTTGAACATTGTGAACATCTAATGAATCACTCCCCTTCTCTTCCTCCCATAAACCTAGATGAAAACTATTGGATCATCAGTCCCTCTGTCTATAGTAAGTTTTAAGGATTGCTTTTTTAATGTTCTAGCAGACATTGAATTGCATACAGTGTACATGAACTGAACACGACTGTTTATCTACTGTAGCTGGGTCCAGCCTCCAGGGTTTCAGAGCAGACTCCTCTCCCTACTATCCAGCCAGACATCATGGACTCTACGAAAAACTCTGCAGCTGCACCTCTGATGGCACTGGAGCCAGAGATCCTCAGAGGACACATACCAGCTGGACACATCCCCAGACCTGTTGTTATAGCTGACTATGTGGCGTGAGTATTGCCTTCTTTGTCACATTTTGCAAAGCTGCGTTGCTGTATTCAGACACCTGGATAGGAAAGTTTGTTGACTTTTATCAGTATGCTTGGTATTTACTGATATAGTCCACAAAATGTGCAGGTCTCCATTAACAGACAGCATAAATTTGAAGTTAAAGCCTTGATCTAGTACTTGAGTAGAGTCCCCCTCTCCCAGAACAAAGTGGACAATCTTGAGTAAAATGTTGGAAAATCTTCGGTCATCAATCCAAAATGGTGATCCTAGATCACACTGTCCAGCACAACATGATTTAGAGCTTTAGAGACCAGAGATATAGGACCAATGTAGGAGCCATGTCTAGAATCAACCAACTGGAATACACCATGAAAAGAAACAAAAAAGCAAAAGAAACTGGCCAATGTGACATTGTAGCATCATATTTTGAATAAAATAAACTTGAAGAATGCATGAAAGTGGTGCAGATGGATGACATGAGTTTGACGTTTCTATGCTGTCCCTGCTTCCATGGGGACATAGGTTTGGTTAATTCAAAACTTTTCCCATGTAGCAGTTTTCTAAACCTGTTTATGTACTTTAGAAGTCAATTTTAGGTCTGTTTTTAAGCAATAGTAAGATACCCATACGTACACTGAAGTAGGTTTCACTTGCTGTATTAATTCCTCCTGTTCACACTGGACATTAAGAGATCGCTTCCTAATGTGCTTCACTGTACTGTAAATGATGGAGGACAGAATCCACAGTCCTCTTTTTCTTCTCTAACTATTTAATTCAGTTAATTCAGCAGTCTGCTTTAGCCAAGTCAAGTAGATATTGTCTGAGTTTGCCAAGTCAAGTAGATATCATCTAAAGTTCCAGTCTTTTTAGTACCAAATTCCCTCTCTGTGTTACTATCCCTCCATTGCAGCTCAGGGAAACACTGTCCGGGGAAACACATAACATAAAGTTTGTACTAAAAAGATTGTAACTTGGGAAATATGCCTATTTAATTTGTCTAACCAGACTGCTGAAGCCTTAGAATAATTTCAGATAAACTTTTGAAAGTATTTTTGCTTGAAATGAGGACTATGGATTTTGCCCCCATCGCTTACATTGGAAGCACATTATGGAATATCTTAATGTCCAGTATGAAGAGTAGGAATAATTACAGTAAGCAAAAATGGTTTCGATGTGGGAACCCGACTATTGTTGTAAGACATAAAAAATTTGAACCTATCATAGAAGAAGAAGGTAATCTGGCCAGTAGTTGTTAGATGGATCTTTTTCCAGTGGGTATTTTCATCCTTAGGAACTGCTGCTAGGAGACTAAGACACATTTAAGCGTAGTTTAAGAAAGAAAATAGGTAATCTCAATCCTGTTCCCACAGGAAGTATCCCATCATCCACTCAGAGGAGGAGAGGGACCAATACAAGGCTGTCTTCAATGACCAGTATGCTGAATACAAGGAGCTGCATGCTGAGGTTCAGGCCATGGCCAAGAAGTTTGAAGAGATGGATGAGATGATGCAGAACCTTCCATCCCGACCTTCCAGCCAAATGGTACAATCCACACCTCAAACATAAACACACACAACACAAACACAGAAACACACTTGAATACACACAGCATAACTATGTTCAGTAACTCTCTAATTTTGTTTCAGGAGAAGGAGCGGATCAATAGCATTTTAATGGAATATCAGAGGAAGAAAGCTGTAAGTATACCTCATAAAATGTAATTTATGGTCCATCCACTATTACTCACTGAGTGTCTGTGTCTGTGCCAGTGAGTCCAAGTTCTGATTAAAATGTTAGAGAGATAATTCTGATTCTGCAAACGCTTAATATCCCTTGATATCCCTGTCCAACAAAAAAAAAAAAACCTCTATTAAAATATTCTAAAATAATTCCCCTTCTGCATTTCATCTACCAAGAGCTTACTCCAGTATTGAACTTCCACAAATTAGCGGAACTTAGAAAAAGAAAGGATAAATCAAAGTAGCAGAGGCCAAGATACTCTGACTTATGGTCTCTAGCATGTGTGAACTGCTAACAACTCGGTAACACTCAAATCTTTCAAGCTTGATGCCCACAGTTTGTTACACAGACTTTCTGTTACACATTTGTAGTCTCCAAAATAACCCTAATGACATCATCAGTGTTCTTTTCTCAGTGTCCTTCAGACCCACAGTAGAAACTAAACAATTACCTTCCTCATAACAAGTAAACTATGCCCTTTAAATTAGTATAACAAATTGAGAGAGAAGTAATGATGCAGCACCTCCTATTAATTTATAACAGAAAGCCTTTATTGTGAACTGAGGCTATGGGGGTCAGAGATGCTGTCAAGTTGAATTATGGGAATAGTAGGATCCAGGGTTTTGGTGCCTTGACCCATACAAGGAACTAAACATCAGGTGGCTGATTCAAATTAGAAATTTCTTGTTTTAATGTGTGTCTCAGTTCCCTCAATTTTATTGATGCAATTCTAAATCAGTGACATGTCCCTTGTAATGAATATAAACCGTAAGGCCTATGTTTTGACATATGACTTTGATATGACTTCTACATGGCTTTTGGTAATAACAAAGACACCACCATTACCCAAAATGTTCTTCCTCCTGGTTTGTTAATGTTTGTCAGGTTTAATGGAGTCCATGTAAAGAAGTAATACTGTGTTGTATGTGTCACTGTATTCTCCGTGCAGTAACCCACTAATGAAATTCCTCGATATTCTCTGATATCACAGACTGTCCTGATATAAAGGAATTCCAGTAGTAGAAGTAAAAGCTTTTATTTAATTTATTTATGTTTTTCTTGCCAGGACCCAACGTATTTGGAAAAAAGGGAGCGCTGTGAGTATCTAAAGAACAAGCTCTCTCATATCAAACAGAAGATTCATGAGTACAACAAGATGATGGACTGGAGTGATAGCCAATAAACACTGTTTTTACTAACACACCTGGAATTAATATGGAGTGTGCGCTATATAAGAAAATTTGCTCTGTTTGTGCAGAGAGAGGAGTAGTGCGACTAAGATGGGAACAGAATAAGATTGTGTCTCTACCAGGCAATAACTGCCCTCACTGTTGGTAAACCCACAGTTGCTGATGTATATGCCATTATCACAAAATAGGTAGACCTGACACGACAAGTAGAAAAATTGTTTTCACAGGTTGAAACATTATCAGTGGAAATCAGTAGAAATTTCCTGAATGGTCAGAATGCAGAGAGCTGGAATGGATCAGGTGTAACGTAAATACAGTAGATGATATGGTGTTCATTCAGAAAGCCCTGACACGGATCATATTTTAAAGGAACATTTGGGGAAATATACTATGTTTTAAGATTAATATCAGTTTCATTATTTGTTGCTGTGGATGTTTTGCACTTCGTTTGATGCTCATGTTTGCTGCCAGCTGCTATTAAATAAACCACAATTAATTTTTTGAGTGTGGGTAAGATCAAGCACATTTTGTAAAATGTTTTTGTAAAAGTGTTCCTTTTAACACCAGGTATAAATGGGGTCTCAGAACTGGCTAACTAGACACTGCCTGAATAGATTAATCAAATGAGGAAGCTGATGTAAGTAAGGCTAACTCAATGTTAAAGAAGGCTACATGATTAGAGTAATAGATCTTCAGTAGACAGGGGTATTAACAGAAGTTTGTTAGTTTAACAGAGTTTATTTTTTGTTAAATAGGATATACTTTTATGTACTGCATATGGTATTCTGTGGATGTTTAGCTGCTTGACACAATGTTCAGTGCATGCTGCTGTTATTGGTTTTTACATTGCATTTCACATTAGTGTTGTCACAAACTGAGGCACAGTGTGAATATTTAATAAAAGCTAGAATGTATGAACCCTTTATCAAAATGACAATTTTGAAAGATAGGTTGTTTTATTTCTGTTCATTTAGTTACTTCTTTTGTAAACTCATTTGTACATTCATATGTTTGATATGTGTATGTTATTGTTGTGTGACATGCCCTACTGCTTTATACCAATGAAGGGCCATTTATATATAATTGTATTTTCCCTCTTTAACCAAACAAATGTCCTGTTTGAGTGACTTCTGTTACACCTGCCATTTACTGTTTCAGTCCAACACCAACTGCTCCCAAGCTGAAGTAATGAATGACACTATCCAGTGAAGCTAAACCATTACAAAAGCAGTACAATCAGAACAAAGCTATATAATCAGAATTGGTATTTTTTCATTTTTTTGTAAATCCTTGTTGATTAATCCTTGCTAGAAATATGAGTTTGTATAACAAATGTGTACCATAAATACATTTTTCCTGATCTATAGTAAGTTTATCAGAATTTTTTTCTGGAAAACCAATGTTCTGAGTCTTGCTTTATTTAAAATTTGTGGTCTACAATTTTTCTGTTAAAATGTTGAGGTCAAATATTGTTAAATTAATTGCAATAATTACAACCACAAAGCAAAATTGGCTCAATGTCCATATGCGTTAAATACTCAGTTATTATATTAGTATTTGTGTTTGTGTATCCCTCTTTACTACGTGAGGGCTGAAGACTGAATGTCTTTTCAATCTAGAATGACCTGGATGAACTGGATTGCATGCAAAACTCCATTTCTAGCTCCATATCAATGAACAACTCTGTCACCTTCCTAAAATGGCTGCTATGGCTCTGCCGGTATACAGCCTGGAGGACCGGTTTAGAGCTGTGGTGCTTTTAAAAAAAATAAAGTTTCCCAGTATCAGGCTTTCCTACATTTTTCCAACATACATATATATACATAAGATAAAATGAACCTTTATTAATCCCCAGAGGGAATATGCGGGAATATATATATATATATATATATATATATATATATATATATATATATATATATATATATATATAGAGAGAGAGAGAGAGAGAGAGAGAGAGACATACACACACATTCCCTCTATAACTTAATGAAAACCTGCTCCACCACTGAAACTCAGAGCTTGTAAATACACCTACTCCACAATGGAAATAAAATGTAACTTCCGAGGGATTCAGGGTGTGTTCAGGTCAGGTCAACTAACGTCCCTGAAAGTGTCTACTGCGCTTCTGCCTTTCCTTGTTGTCTAATTGTTATGAAAGCTGCGGGGAGAGAGGACAGGTTAGTCCTGTATAGGGAGGAGCCCACGTGATGGACACACTCTTAGGCGCGTCTCTTTGTACTGTCTAAGCGCGCGGCGTAGAGCACGCAGGATACGTCCGCGCTCCTAGTGTGTGTGTGTGTGTTTGTGTGTATGTTGTTTGCGTTCATCTTTCAGCGTCTTACTGTCGTCATCAGGATCAGACGGGTCATCGTACTAGGTAGGTCAATTTAAAAATATAACCGAATTTGAGGACGGAAAAAGAGATAAATTAACTCTGCACTGGGTTTACACATCAAAGCTTTCAAAGTGGCTGAACAATTGCCTTCGTGAGAAAACATCGTTTAGCTACGCCATTTTTAAGTACCGGTACACATTTGCCAGCAGTCAATTTATTTGTTTCAGCGTTCATTTAGAATTTACCAGTGACATTTTGTTTTCTCATATTTCTGTTTTGTTGTTTTTCTTTACATTCTCATCGTTAAAGCAATGACAGCTTAAATGATTATTTTAAAAGGCATACTTTCAATTGTGAATCACTGATATTTGACTGGCATATATTTTTTTGCCTGTGTGAAATCCCCTTTGTAATTTGAAATGATTTGGAATGTATACACTATGTCAATCATATCAAGTAGCCCACAAAATAATATAGTTTCATTCTATGTGAAACAGCTAACCCAGCTCAGTTTGACTCACCAGGTGCTCATTTTTGGAAATGCAGTCTCAGTTTGTATTTCAGTATCTCCACCCACTAACTTTGTTTCACCACAAACAAACCTTAAGTCCAAGCAGAAGGCTTTCCTTTTCTTTTGGTTGAATAGCTGAACAGCAGCTTACTGGTGAAGATCAATGTTTGAAGATTTGCTTTAAATGAAGCAAGCTACCCATCACAATTGATTGTTATTTACTATTGACCATACTGACTATTATAATTGATTATTGACTATATGAAATGTACATTAACTACATACTTTACTAGTTTACTTCCCAAATATAAGTATAACATCAACAAAAGATACCAGATTAAAACATTAAAACAAACCAGTTTACATTTGGGTTTGCATTTATGTCAATAGGGCTGGGTATGGAACCTTCAAACTTGTTTAGAACAAGAGAAATATGCCCACTGCACATAGTATCAAAACTGTTTTTGGACAGTGTTTAACATAACGTGGTTTGACTTTTGACTTGTTGCAAGAAAAGGTTTTGAAGGAAAACATTGTTATATTACTCTAAGTGTGGTATTAAAAAAAAAAGTTGTTTTGGTATCGATATCAAAACTCGTCCTGCGCTGGTATTGGAAAAACAAACAATACCCAGCCCCACGTCAGCCCATATAATCGAACATAGTTTTAAGTGTTTATTAATTGGAAAAGTCTGCACAACATAATGGCACCAAAACTTTGATGTCTCCTAATTCAATTTCAGTTCATATTTAATTTTGTCCCCTTCACTGTTTCCAAAGTGTAGTTACATACATTTGAGAAATAAAGTTGCTGGGGTTGGTACAGAAGTCTGAAAATTAGCATCAGATGCTATTATATTGGTGGAAAACGATGCATATCACAATGGATGGCTGCTACTTTGCGGTACCACAGGGAAGATATTTGATCAGCCAGTGATACTGATAGTTAACATCATACAAAAAAGGATTTTCTCATGTTTATGCAAAAAGAATATATTTTTAAAATTTATTTATTTATTTTTAGCAGCGTGAGTTCCAGTTGGATTTCAGTATGCCAAACAACAAACACAGCCCCCCGCCATACCAGCCAAGTGGTAGCAAACAGTAAGTTGACCTACATTTATTCATCACTACTATACTGTCATCCACATGTCTCAGCTACTATGGTTTTACTTTTCAGGGCACATATCTGTATCTCTGTATGAGCTACGGGTTCCAACATTAGCAGTATATTTCTTTAAAGGAACAGTTTCCCATATTTTTAAATATACCACCTTTCTACTTTAAAACTACTATTTCTGTGGGTCTTGTAGAAACAACGTGGATAAGGTACATAGAGCTGCAACGATTAATCGATCGTCAGGAAATTCATTAGCAACTATTTTGATAATTCATTAATTATTTAAGTCAGTTTTGTTGCAAAAGTGCCAAACTTAATGCTTCCAGCTTTTTTGTTTGCTTTGTTTGCATTTGTTGCAGTAAATCTAATGTGCTTGGATTTTGGAGTTTTATGACATTACCTTGTTTCACTATTTTCTGATAGACCAATGATGACTTATCGATGAATTTCAATTAATCAATGAAAGTAATCATTATTTACAGCCCTAACAGTACACTCAAAATACAGTTTAGCTGTGAAGAAGTTGAAAAGGTTTTGCTCACCTTTTAGCTGTTGTAATATCAGTTACAGGTTAGTATTCTGTCTTGGGTAGTCTGTTTTACTATAGTTGACCATATGTGTGTTGGGCTTCACATTTTCAACATTACTACAATGAATAGAAAAAGTCTATACGCTCGTGTTAAAATGCCATGTTTCTGTGATGCAAAAACATGAGACCATGATAAATCATTCCAGAACTTTTTCCACCTTTAATGCGACCTATAACTTGAACAATTCAATTGAAAAACAAACACGTTTTGGAAAATAAAATTTAAAAACTTACCTGATTGCATAAATATGAACACCCTTAAAATAATGCTTTGTTGAAGCACCTTTTGATTCTATTACAGCCCTCAGTCTTTTTAGGCTGGAGTCTATCAGCATCTTGACTTGGCAATATTTGCCCACCCTTCCTTGCAAAAGCACTCCAAATCTGATTGCGAGGGCATCTCCTGTGCGCAGCCCTCCTTAGGTCACCCCACAGATTTTCAATAGAATTCAGGTTTGGGCTCTGACTGGGCCATTCCGAAACTTTAATCTTCCTCCTTTAAAGCCATTGTTTTGTTGTTTTGACTATATACCCTGGGTCATTGTGCTGAACTTCCTCTTCATTTTCAGCTTTCCAGCAGATGCCTGAAGGTTTTATGCCAAAATAGACTGGTATTTAGAAATGTTCATAATTCCCTACATCTTGACTAAAGCCCCAGTTCCAGCTGAAGGAAAAACAGCCCCAAAGCATGATGCTGCCCCCACAATGCTTCACCATGGGTATGGCTTTCTTTTAGTGATGAGCTGTGTTGTTTTTGCACCAAACATACAGTACCTTTTGGAATTATGAGCAGAATGGCCACCATGGTCTCATAACACATTTTCCCACATATTTTTGGGAGACTTGATGTATGTTTTTGCAAAATTTTTTCTTGTGTCATAGCCCCCTACCCAATCGCCCAGACACATGAAGAACACAGGAGATTGTTGTCACGTGTAGTACACAACCAGTACTTGCCAAAAATTCTTGGAGTTCCTTTGATATTGCTGTAGGCCTCATGGCAGCCTCTCTGACCAGTTTTATTCTTGTCTTTTCATCAATTTTGGAGGGTCGTTCAGGTCTCTGTAATGTCACTGTTGTGCCATGTTTTCATGATTGTACAGCAGTCCCCTAAGTCAAATAGTCAATCAAACATTAATCAACAACAATTTGGTAAATGAATAAAAAATAAAAAAAAATTAACATTTGCTGGATCCATCTGCTTAAATCTTGGGATTTTTTTTAATGTTTGGGTTTTGAACTGTATGTCAGCTACATTTAGGGCTTGGGCTCTGAGAAAACTGAGATGGACATTTTTTGTGACATTTTATAGAGCAATCAATTCATTAAAAGAAATTAACAGATTAATCAACAGTTAAAAAAAAAAAATCTTAGGTTCAGATCTATATTTTTTCCATTTCCAGTCTTAGCTATAGACAAAACATTCCTCTCTGTACTGGACACACACACACACAAAACGGATATCAATCTAAAGCCCCATTCCGGCTGAATATTTTTCTCAATTGGAGGTCAGGTGATTTTAACATACCTGCACTACTCTTAAGGGCTTTTACATGCTGTACAGTGCCAGAAACAGGTTGAGTTAACGAAAAGGGGAATAAAGGTGTGAACACGTCATAATATCGGACAATTGTGACCCTGGGAGGAAACACCGGGAGAGGGCAAAGGAAAAATGGGATCATCCCTGGAAAATCCTGGCAAATATGGACAGTTTTTTTCCCCTTCTGTGATGTGTTTTACTGCATTTGTGCATTTTATTATTACACATTTTTACATTTCCACGCAAGTTTATGATACTCATACTATTCTGTTGATCCAAATTAATTGTGACATGTAGACAGGCAATAAAATTAAAACTGTAAGGCTTTGCAATATCTGGCGCTATAGATGGGGTCTCCAGCTGAATCATGAACTGTGGTGTGTATGACAATTGTAGCCTTTAGCAGTAAACATAGACTGTATATAGGAAGTGGACATATAGTCATCAAGACATCACCCATCGGTTTGTGGACTACCGTTTTGACGACTCAAGTTCAGTATTTTTACAGTCACCATCTTGTTTTTTTTTTTTTGTAACCATAAGTGACATGCAGAGTGGAGATAAGTTCAACCAAATGCTGAATAAGACATTATTAAGTGACCAAAAAAGTTAATTAAAAATAATTAACTTTCATGAACTGAAAATACACTGTGAAAGGGTTAAAGTTGTAAGACAAAAACACAGACAGCTTCCACATTGGACAACATTGTGAGAAACTTGTCAATTGCAAGGTAGCCATGTCCTAAAGCATACCCTGCTTTATCTATCATTTTACTTAAAATGGGGCATATTTGTTGGCTAAACACCAACACATATGGACTGATTCTGAATATTTTGTTTGATAAAATCATGTTATTGATTTTGGAATAAATGTTGACTTTTAGATTTCACAACGCTCTGGAGTTATTAACGTTGTTATTAAATGTTTGGATCATTTAAGTCAGAAACAATCCTACAAAGACATTACTGGAATCTAATTCTACAAATAGTAGCCTATAATATTAATATTAGTTTAGCCTAATCATTTATTTTTGAATGTCAGCATTACAAATGAAGCTTCAAACTATATTTGGTACAGCCTTACTTATAAGATATGAGAGTAAGTCTGCTTACGATGTTCTTGTATTTTGTTTTCATTTGCAGCTGAAAGAATAAGGCTAAATATTGTTCTACACGCCATAAAAATAATTTAAGCAAAAGATTAATTTATTTGGTATAGACTCATGTACTTAGTCATCTCTATTGTGCTGGGGCAATAATTTTATAAGCCTATTAATTTATGCATTCACACAGTGAGCAATTTTTTTGCCAGCTGTCCTTTCTGCATTTGGTTTATTCTTTCAGCCTGGATTTGTCAGTAGGCAGTGCTTTTATAGAATAAGAATAATTTAATTTATAATTTGTGAAATGTTTTTTGTGACATGTTTTGTTGAGTGAAATGTTTGTTTTGTGAAATGTCATTGTTTTGTGAAATGTTGTCATTTTGTTGAGTGTTCTGTTTTGTGAAATGTGTTTTGTGAAATGATACTTAGTGAAGTCGTTCTGAGACAATATACTGTATACTGAGCACAGCTCCCCTGTCCTCTTCTATTGCAGCCATAGCAGCAGACACAGGCACAGTGAGCTCATGTCCAACCCAGCCTTTTCGTACTACCCAGGAGAGAAGATGCTTCACTTCTATCGCTGGACTTCACCACCTGGTGTGATGAAGATATTGTGTATCATCATCATCGTCATGTGTGTGGCTGTGTTTGCCTGTGTGGCCTCCACACTGGCCTGGGACTACGATATGAGCCTTGTGGGTCTAGGAGGCGGTGCTGGCTTTTTGCCAGGTTATGGTGGCGGCTCATACGGTGGTTCTTATGGCGGCTCATATGGAGGCGGCTCATATGGAGGCGGCTCATATGGAAGCGGCTCATATGGAGCTGGCATTGGTGGCTCCTATGGCGCTGGCATTGGCGGCTCCTATGGCTATGGAGGAACACAAATGGATCCCAAAGCTGGCAAAGGCTTCATTATTGCCATCTCAGCCATTACTTTCATAGCTGTGCTCATCATATTTGTGTTGGTTGTTTCGAGGCAAAATGCTGCCCGCTCATCAAAGTTCTACCTAGCAGCCATTATCATCTGTGCCATCTTGGCATTTCTTATGATTATTGCCACTATTGTCTACCTGGTGGCGGTGAACCCAACAGCCCAGTCCACAGGGTCTGTCTACTACAGCCAGATCCGCCAACTGTGTGCCCAGTATCAGACCCAGAGCCAGGCCCAGGGCATCTTCCTCAACCAGTATCTCTACCATTACTGTGTGGTGGAGCCCCAAGAGGTGTGATATGCTTACTTTTCATTTTCACTTTATCATTGCTGACCATTTACCAAGGTATTATGCTGTGTTCTACTGTAGCTCTTGCAAGGTTTGACTTACCATCCAGTAAGTCTTTACTTTTTAGTTTTGTTGGTTTTAATTAATTTCAGTATAATATAAATATCAACTTGGCAGAGTCTTGTATAACTTCATGGAGAAGCTGCAGGACATCTGTCACACTCAATTACATAATAAATCACTGTGATGGAGGTCTATCAATATTTAGAGGGTCATTGGTCACATCCTTAAGGATGGAGTATGGATGTTAATAACTAAATGTTAGGCGACATTAAGCATTTTAACTGATCAGCCCTATTGGTTAAACAGTTAAAATAAACATTAATAATTAATTAGAAAGCTGGGAAAATGCAGAAGAGCGGCTCATCACTTTAAGGAGAAAAGCTGGTCCACCTTAAGAATGCACCTTAAGAGATCTATCTGCCGGCGGAGATACAGGAATTTAGCTCTGGACTTCAGCTGAGGAGTTGTAGCTTGTAGCCTTGTAGCATTTATATACCGATAAACTGTACACACACTGTTTGCTACACCTACGTTCAGAGCTATAACACCACAGACAAACTCACACTCACGCCTGCAACTCGCTGAACCACCGGCAAAGCTAGCAGCTATCAGCTGCTAACATAGCGCAAACACACACAGTGTTTGGCGGACAGTTGCTATTTTTAATCTGGGCAGACAGAGCATCGTTATGCCGGGCAGACACAGCTGACAACTTGCTGGAAAGTGGCTGCATATCCGTGACACTATATGCAGCACTGAGGCTACTAATGCTCCTGGACGGTGAACTGGAGACAATGTGAACATTGTGGATAGTGCAATAACTGCACTGCAGCTGGCTCACCACTGCATGCATCGCACAAATCTTGTCGGTTAGTGGTTAATAATCACTTAACGAGGGATGGATAGCCATTAAGAAGATCTTTTGAAATTATCATCCCTGGCATGGAGATAGATAACAGGGGATAACAGCTATCTGTGGATTACTCGCCATAGCCAGGACATTGTTTTTAGATAGAAGTGTTGCAGTTGGGTTTTCAGATGTAATTTTCGATTCTTTGAGCTCCTTAAACCAAATTATGATTTTCTATCCTGTTTGGTCTATCAACTCAGATCCAGTATTAATAAGTCTGAGTCTTGTGTTGGCTCCCACGTCCAGAATAGGGATGCACTGATCTGACTTTTTCAAGTCCGATAGTGAGACAAAGGTATCTTCTCCTTAGCTGTCTTCCTAACAACTACAGTCCCGCTAAGTGGCCTTACGACAGTTGTTATCAACTTGGTGAATCAACCCAGGGATTCTCAATCTGGCTGTGAGCATGTTCACAGGAAAGGGACTGTGTTTGCACCATATGACCAATCACAAACATGTACAAGTCTACTGTCAGCAGAGCGTCACATTTCATAAACAAGGGCAAACTATAATATTAGACAGCTACCAAGAAGTTAAACGCATAATCCAGGTTAAAAGTAACACAGTTTCCAAATGCAATACAAGTACAGCTGGCAAAAAAAAAATCCAATTGCGATATGTGAATGTGTAAATTAACAGATTTATGGATTTATCAGAACAATCAAAAGTTGGATATGTTTGTCTAGATGGGGAAGTGATCTAAATAGCTTTCAAAATATAACAGAAAAATAGACATATCTTTATACCATAGGCTATTTCAGCCTTCTTTCACCTGCATCCCCAGCTCTGGCAGTGTGAAACGGCCTACAAAGCAAGTAAAAAAGTAAATATGAAAACATAATTCAAAGCGGTAAGCACCCACAGCATACAGGTGCTTAGTGTGGTGTTTTTAGCCCGGATTTTGACTTTAACTTTCTCATATTTTTGTAATATTATCGTATGATCTATCCACTGAGCTGTGATTGGTCATTAGGTGGTGCTTTTATGAGCTGATCCCTTATGTGGAACACAGGCATTCTGTATAAGTTACCATGATGATGTACCGTGGTAAGAAGTGAACCACTGCCGAAGGGTGGATAACCCAGGGTAAACCCTGAAGTTACCTTGCTCTGGGCTTAGGGTAAGTTGTATGCCTCTCTGTGTGGAAGTGACTGGTATCATTCTTTAATCGCCACATCAGGCTTGACTTAAACATTGCTTTCCTAACTTTTTAAAAGAAAATGTGACCAATAAATACAGAGATATAAATTAATTCAATTGTTCTTTATTATTAAGATCATAAATTGCACATCAGCAACTTAGTAAAAAATCTTCAGAATTGAACAGGAATTACAAGTGTAAACCTTTTCAGTGACAAATTTGTTGTAAAGGAATTTATATAATGTGTATAGTATATAAACATAAATGGATTAGCCCATTGTCACCGATACCGGTATACCGGTATCGGCCTGATATTCAATCCAGTATCGGTATCGGTACATCCCTCCTACATCTCCAGACATCCCTGTTGTGTAATATTTATGTTAGTGAACGTACAGTTCATTCCAGCCCACTGACATTGAGTTCTGTTGTTCCTGCAGGCCATAGCTATTGTCTTGGGCTTCCTGGTGTTTGTTGCCCTCATCATCCTGCTGGTGTTTGCGGTCAAGACTCGCTCCAAGATCAGGCGCTGGGGTCGGGATCGCATTCTCTGGGAGGAAGTGAAGGTTGTCAATGGTGGTCTACACAACAGCGTTGGGGAGTGGGTGAGTGTGTGTGTGTGTGTGTGTGTGTGTGTCTGCGATTGCCTCATTAAAGTTATTCAGTCATCAAAACAATTCAATTTAACACAGTATGAACAGTACAACAGTATTAACAAAGTCAGCAGTCTTTGTATTAAGTAGTGACTGAATAGGCACAGGCAGAAGCAAATGCTTACATATGCCTAACCTATATTCCTATCAAATTAAGCTACCCTCAAGAAATTAAAAAAAAAAAAAAAAAAACATTCACATTTGGAGTCCTCAAAAATAGCCTTGTAAACTGTTCTTTTGAAAACCAAAAGCAAATTACACATTCTTAAATTCACATTAGCATTGTTCCATAATTTGACCCCAACAATAGAAATCACCTTTTAATTCTTGTTGTAGTTTTTTGTATAATAAACTTACAAATACCTCTCAGATCATATTTGGCCATCTGGGAATGACTTTGATTTGGCTCTGAACATTACTTACATTATTTTATGATATACGAAATCATTCAATTTCATAGCATGGGAACTTAAACAGTTTGTTAGTGTGATCACAGTAACCAGCCTTACTAATAATATGTATGGCTCATTTTTGTAGTAAAAGGCTTGAATTTATAGTCATTTTAAAAGTCAACCCCCAAAACTCCACACAGTAAGAAATATAAGGAAGTATATGTGAGCAATAAATTATATGCAAAGCCTTATAATTCAATATATCCCCAGAGCTATACAGGATTGTTACTGACTTGATTATGATCAATCACAACCCCTAGGAATCTTGTCTCAAAAACCCTTTCAATTTAAACATCACAAATCTTTAATTCAATATACCCATTAATTTCTTTATGATTTCCAAAAAACATAAATTTAGTTTTCTTAATACTGGGCAACAATTTATCAACATCAAACCAAGTCTTGATGATTTCTCCCTTTCAGTAGCATTCAAAAGTTTCCTTTCAGAGAAAAAAATTGCAAAAAAAATTACAAATTTCACATCTGTGACATTGGAGATATTATCAGTATAAAGTATAAAATTTTTTTGGACCAATCACCAATCCCTGGGGTACTCCACAGGTAACCTTCCAAATTCCTAACACAGTATCATGAATTTGCAAATGTAAGCTACACCTCTTATCCCATACTTCTCCAGTTTTCTTAATGTTTGACTATGATCTATAGTGTCAAAAGCCTTCTGTAGATAAATATAAATATCAGTTGAACTGTCATCATTTTCAACTGCCTTTGTTATTTCTTCTACCATCTCCATTACTGCCCTGATAGTAGCTCTCTGGTGTTCACTATATAATTCATATTTACCAGTAAAGAGATCTACCATAATTGTTTCACAAATAATTTCTCTAGTATTTTGAAAACTGAGGAAGAAGGATTTTGTTTTGCGCCATACATAATATAGTTGTCTGGGTAACTTCTGCTACTCTGTGCTGACTGTACAGAGCAGACACATTCACTCTGTTTGTAGCATGTATCGTCCAACTATGTATTGTTAACATGGTGATGATATGCAAACATGAACTAAATGTGTTTTATTTCTATCAAATGCAAAACAATGATGGGGGTGGTGAGCAAATAATGTAATTGGTGTATGCCCTAAGACTGAGTAACACCGATAACACTGACCACCATGGTAAGCCTATGACTATATTGTTGATTCTGAGATCACGGCAAAAAAAATGCAAGCTGTGACAAAAAAAGCAAGTATATCTCTGGCTAAACTTATCTTTCCATTGCTGCTGTTTGCAGTGTTGGAAGTGGAAAATGTGCTGGTACTCTCATTCACATATTGACATGTATCAGCAATCTCTTATTCCCTTATTTATTATTATTATTATTATTATTATTACTACTACTACTACTAATTACTATTTTATTATTTTTTTCTTTAAGCATGTTATACTGTGTCTGTTATAATCAGCTGTGATTTTATTGTTATATTATCATATCTTCTATAGTAGGCCTAGGGTTAAGGTTTACCCCCATATTTACCCATAGTGATAGTAACTGCAATTTCATACTATTTTGGACCTGTATTATTATTAGGTTAGATAATACCTGAAGTTAAATAATTATTTTATTATTTATACTATACATTATACGTATCACAACCCTTCTAGTGAAAACGTTTGCCCTGTAAAATCATATTATTTATATCAAAAGAGCAGATTCAGAGAGAACAGAACAGTTCTCTAATTATTTTACATAAAGGACATGAACATTGTATTGCTAAATTACTAATTTAGCAATACAATGTTCATAATTAGCAGTAATGTTATGAATTGCCCAGCAGCTTGTGAAAAGTAAAATGTAGCACTAGTTATTCGTTGTTGGTGGTAATAACTTGATTAGAAACTAGAAATTTTATGTCTTTTATTTTGCAAAATGTTTTTTTTTTTTTTTACGAAAATGTTTCTGTACTCTGTAAACAGACTTAAAGGATTTCCATAGAGCCTTTAAAGAGTGTGTGTGTGTGTGTGTGTGAGAGAGAGAGAGAGAGAGAGAGAGAGAGAGAGAGAGAGAGAGAGAGAGAGAGAGAGAGAGAGAGAGAGAGAGAGAGCTCGTGTGTGCATGTGAGAGAGTGTGTGCGCGTGTGTTTCACGTGTGGGGCAGGGAGGGATGGTTTCATTTGCAGTTTCTGGGTGTGGTCTGTTAAGCCACTCTTGTAGCATGATGTGCCATGTTGTCAGGTGTTCTAAAAATAAAAACTTATTCAACAACTATTAGAAGATACAACATTTAAACAACATTTTTTTCTAATCCTAATCCTAATGAGTGGATGTACAAAAGAACATTAACAAGAATTTAAGTGTTCTTACATTTCCAGTAATGACATCATTATGGTTTGTTTTCTGAAGACAGTGGCACAAATGGAAGTGATAAACTGAAAACTACTTCCATACCAGCATAGCTTTCATTCCAGGTGTGTGAATTTTCCCAGCGATGCATTCACACCTGACATTTCAGCAGTTGTACTGGCTGAGAGACATTGTCTCAGGCTTCCTGTTGATGGTAGTCATGGTATCGGTGGTGTTCAGGCATGCATGGAGAAGTAGAGGAACCGGTTGGTCCTGGCAAATGCTGCATACAGCCAGAATGTTTATCATATGGAGAGAACAGGTTAGGATAGCATAAGCTCGGAGCCTCAGGAAAAGTTGACAGAAACCTCAGGACAGCAAAATTATGTGAAAGAAAATGGATTTTAACAATGGTAATTGCTGTAATACAATGGCTGAAATCAAGCAAATAAAAACATCCATTAAAGAGTTACTTAATCTAGGACTCATGTTATTGATTTATACTTGAGTATAAGGGCCGTCAGTCGCTTAAAACATTTAATCATGATTAATCGCTTGGTCGTTCATAGTTAATCATGAATCTGTCCAAAATGTACCTTTATGGGAGACTTGTCAAGTCCTCTTGTCAGCATGGGAGTGGGCAAATTTTGCTTTCTTTATGCAAATGTGTATATATATATTTTATTGGAAATCAATTAAAACAATGATAAATATTGTGCATAACTGGTACCAATAGATTCCTTCGATTTTCTAGTTTTATATGATGTCAGCATCGTCACTCTAGCTATAAGACTGAGCCCACTACAGCCTAAAAATTGCAATTTGCATTAATGCGTTAAAGAAATTTGTGGCGTTAAAACAAATTTGCATGAACATGTTATTAGCATGTTAGCAACTTTGGCAGCCCTATTTAGTACATAACAAATTAGAACAAATACATAATCTTAATCTCAATAGATATATTATGATGAAGTTTATTATTAATGACTAGTATTATATTAAAAATCTTTTGGAACTTCAGATTTTTTTCTTTTGTAGTCTGTATATATATGTATATGTGTATATATTTTATATGGAAACAAACTGTCAAATCTGGAACAAGCAAAGCTTAATATTATGAACACAAGAAATCAGATTTCAAATAAAAGATACATCAGCAGTATTTGTTTCTTTTATTTAAGTGAATAAAATAATGATAATAATAGAATTCTTATGGCTCTCTCTATCTGTAACCTTTCAAGTTAATTTTCAATGGAAACCAGGGCTATGGTTTATGTCCAGGTTGCTGTACTTGTCGTTTCATTTCATAGTGTGTTTTTACATTATATTCTTTGGTTACAGCCACGTTGGCTCCGCACACAAGACAGATAGGTCTGTGGACAAATATTCTGCCTCCCACCTGTCTTGAAAGTTCCTGTTGTTCATCTGCCATTTTTGGGGAGCGGTGGCTCAAATTTTCTTGCGGTGACTGGTAATATGAGGTTGCTAATGAATGTCAACAGATGTGGGAGGGGACACTTGTGTGCCTTCATTGACTGCTAGATTTGGCCCGCGGGCCTGAGTTTGACACCTATGCTCTAGATGAATATAGTAAAAATGTTTACTTGACATGATTATAATAACATAGTTATTCATATAATAATATAGTTATTCATCACATGATCAATAGGGACTTAGAAGGGCACTCTAGTGATTTAATATTAAACTTGTAAGAGGCAGTCAAAAATAGGAGTGGTTAAAACTGAAGCAGCTGAAGCCAAGGCATCCTGACATTTATCTTCAAACACTGGATCCAAAAACAATGGATAAACATCCCATAATGCAACAAGATAGTTAGACCCTTTTCATTAGAATCTCCATACCTACTCAACCCTTGCATGCCAAAGTTTGTAGTCTAACACAGGCTGTCTGTTATAAATGTGTTATCTCTTAGCCTAAGCACTGATGACATCTTCAGGGTTAGTTTCTGAGACTTGACAAAGCTCCTCCAGCTACAGAAGACAGATACCACCGTTTTTGTAGGCTGATGATTAACCCCTTTGCTATGAAACTGATTTTCATTGTGAAATTGTAGTGTTCCCTTAAGTTTAATTACTTCCACACATTTTTAATTGAAGATTATTTTTTAGGGCTTTTAATATTCAACACAAAATTTGACCAAAACTGAGGTTCCATCTCATATCTACAGTAATATGTTTATACTGTCAAATTCATATGAACTTGTAAGCGAAAAATGTCTGACCTTTCTCTGGCCTCAGGTGAACAATGTGTCTGGTGACCCAGAAGTGCTGGTGAATGACTATAATCCCAATGTGAGGGGGTCCAGAGACTATCTGGACCAGCTGGACCACAACAAACCTCTTTACCTGCCAGGGTAAGCTATGCATCATACAGTGCATCTTGCAAGGGTCTGTCATTTTATGGTTTTGTTAGCTCAGTCTGCTGGCAATGATTTGAAGCTTGTCTAAGGTAGGCTAACCTGAACTGATGTGAAGGGATAATGCCTATTGATCAATAGCAAAAAAAAAAAATGAAATGGGTCAGAATGAAACAAGATGTCCATTTTTTAAATGTGAATATCAGCTGATGTTAAATTAAGTGGAGATCGTTATTTTGTCTATATCACATACAATAGATAGAAATTTAGGTATGATGCAAATTAACAACAACAGGCAATAATGGTAAATTTCTTACAGAAAATTTGATAAAGCATGATTAAATGCTTTAAGCGACTGACAGCCCTTATACTCAAATATAAATCAATAACATGAGTATTTAACATGAGTATTTACCAATAATGGTAAATTTATTACCAAAAAT
This sequence comes from Pterois miles, assembly GCA_947000775.1. Taxonomy (NCBI): domain Eukaryota; kingdom Metazoa; phylum Chordata; class Actinopteri; order Perciformes; family Scorpaenidae; genus Pterois; species Pterois miles. The sequence continues at coordinate 5,848,808 of CAMQGK010000058.1, read as the reverse complement.
TTGTTACAAAAAACTTTTTGTGCAAAATGTATTTATTTGCATTATTGAACCCACAAAATTGTTTACAACTAATTACATTATAACACAACTGGAGACCAACTAGAATAGAGATCAACAGTCTGTGTCACCCTTTGGCCCCCCTGGTGCTAGGAAGTGCATCATGATTTCCAGTCTTCATCATTGCTCCTGTTGTCAGTACTCTCACTACTGTTACTTTCATCACCTGGTGTAGAAAAAAGAAAATGCATGTGAGTGCTGAAATTCATCTAAATACAGCATTAGTTAGCATTAGTATTATGACCTGAGGTAGCCATTATGGATGGATGTTGCAATTTCTCTACAAACAGAAATCTTCAAATTACATGACAAATTCAAATTCATGACAATCAGCATCAAAAAGATATGTTTAAAAAATGTTATTTTGTAAAATACTCACTATATCCTGACAGTAGTGCATGAGATAGGTAAACTGAAAAAAATCATGTGCCTCTATGTCCTCTGGTGTCCTCTTAATGGCATCTGCGATATTTCACAGACTGGAGGAAAACAACCAATCAGAGCCGAGCTGGAGCATCCAGCTGCCATCAATGAGCTGTCTTTCGATCACTTGTGAAGTACGATCAGACGGTCAAACTAGGCAGCACTGATCAAATATGAAACAATATTCTGTTACTGTAATGCCTATTTCTTGCCTCAGATATTTTCAGAAACATCTGGCAGTGTAGTGTTTAGCTGTAAAATTAGAAAGTTTTTGACCCAGCAGCCATCTTGAGATCATTTTAGGAAATGTCAAGTACCGCCTACCAGCTGGAGCACAGCACATAGGAACTGCTCATCCTGCAATGAGCTAGCTTTGTAATAAAACTGCAATACTGTTTTAGACTGCTTTCCTAGAAATGGATAAAGAGCAGCATTACTAATCTGGATTTTGTATAGAGAATCTTCTATTGAAATTAAATTTGGTAGGAGGAAACTGATCTTTTAGTTAATGTATGTTCACAAAACTAGCCAAACATTTCTCAGCTTTACTATAGGGGCAGTTGCTGAGTTGAGTCTTTCCCTTAAATTAAGAATTATTTTTCGAAAGATATCTTTGTATTATTTTGCAAACAAAAAAGGTAAAGAAAATACACATTATATAGGTGGAATGTTCATGAAAGCAATGCTTTAAAAAAAATTAATTGACTTAGCTGACTGCTTTGTTTTAGCGGTCAACAGGCAATCTAAAAATATACTGAAAATTCCAATTCATATTAAATAAAAAAAATACCTTGACGGCCAAAAAACCACAACGTTATATTGTCCAGTGGTTGATCTTAGTAGCTAATTGGTTTCATAACTCACCAATTACTGTTGTTCCATCATGAACAATCAGGACAGTAACTTTGATTTAAGTAAATAGATGCATGTGAAAAAGGGTCCCCATATACAGAAGTGAATGTGCATGTGAATTTGCAAAGTGTTCATATAACTGTTTGTGATGAAATGTAATCTCAGTGGTTATCATAGCCTAATAGTTTTGCTGGGCACCTTCCAGGTATGAATGAGTGCGAGTGTGAACAGAGTGATCCAGGGAAAAAAAAAAAAAAAAACTACAGTAAACAAAAAAACATTGCTGTTAGCAAGATTTTACTGGGTAAATAGCAGAGTCAGTAACAGATTTTTTGCCAAGCAAGTTTTTACATTAAAGAAATTTGCCTTGGTATTGTGGCGCATAATGGCCAAAATATACGGTAAATAAGGGAAAAAATATACAAAGACAAAAATAAATATAGAATAGAAATGTAAAATAAACTATATATATTTTAAAGTGAAAAAGAGCTGCACAGTGTTGAAATGATGAGATTAGGTGTATACAATAGTCACTTAGGAAAATACCATAGATTCTATAAAAAATATATATATGTAATGATGCAACATGTAATGGTGGTGATGATTCTGAAATAAAAAAGTACCCAACAAAGCTGCTGCAAAAATGTATAAATCATTTTATTTGCAGAGACTCAGAGATCAGCAGTTCTGTGGGAGGCCTGAAGCCCAGACTGAAGGACTATGACACTGGTGCGGAGTCTGGAGATGACCTGGAGGAAGAGGACTTCTATGTGTGAGTGGATATGAAGGGATGTGATCACCAATTATGATTATGAAAAAGATGAATTAAGGTTCCTTCTGTTATGATGAATGGCACAGTTTTGACCAGAACTGGTGTGCATTTCTTCATCAGACATTCATCTTGTGTGTGCATTACCCAATTGTATCTAATAAGAGGGTATTATTAGTAATGGCTAGTTGTCACAAAATCAAATGACCATATTTCATTCTATTCTTATCTTTAGTTTGTTTCCTCCCATTGTGGATGAGCAAGAGCGTCTGAACTACAAACGGGAATTTGACCGGGAACACCAGGAGTACAAGAGTATTCAGACTGAGCTTGACAGCATAAACCAGGACCTGGCTGACCTGGACAGAGAGCTGTATAAACACCCTGAGGGCAGTCCACAGTTCCTGGTGAGTGTGGCAGAGCCAGTGAGTTTTGGCTCTTTGAAGTGAGGATGAATAGTCTACACCAATGCGTTCTCTTCCCAGCTGAAGATACAGTATACTGACGCTTTGTCAGACCCCTCAGCCTCACTTTTTGGTCACAGTAAACATGCTGTAATGTTTTAAATTAAATAAAACCACTGCTAAGGTTCAGGCTACAAATCTACTATAGATTGGGGAAAATCAATAGGCTTAGGAAACTTACTAGTACAGGTTTAGGTAACCTAAAATTTATAGGTATAGGTATAGGAAAAAAACAACAAAAAACTACTACATCTTTACAGTGAAAATGACACTGATTGTTGTGAACATGAAACATGAATGATTGTACAGCTGATTGTAACATGAAAATGAAGGGGACACAAACAGCAGCCTCCTGGATCATGTCTAGTGTTTGATGGACCCATCCATCTCTCCTTCCATCTGCCCTTTGTGTCTTTTTTGCTCTTTAAACTACAACACCACAGCACTTTCCCTGAATGTTTGATATTGACACGGATGGGTTTACATTGTTGGTAATGGAAATTCTGGTGCATCTCATACCAATGCTAAAGGTTGCCTTGTGAATTGGTATCAAACGCACACAGTTGTGACAAAGCACCGGTATTTGATGCCCTGGGAATGAGAAAGGTTTTAATATGCAGAAGGTGTCACAGGATTTATATGTCTAATATTTGTGGGATTTGTTGTCATTTATACTTTGTGTATTCTGGTTTCCCCTAATTTTACTAAAGATACAATAACAATAAAGGTGAAAGTCTGCCATTGCTAAATTCAACATCGCTGACTGAGGTGGTAATTTTGGACCAAAAAATGGGCTCAAAGGCTAAGATACCTTAGCATGAATCAAATTTGTGTGTGAGTCTGGGAGGGTGCTTTTGAGTAGTCATTGACTAGTTTCTTTCTAATCTCAGGATGTCATGGACAAATACACCAGACTGAAGAATCACAAGAAGGTAAAGGCAAATGCAGTGATTTCCAGTAGTGTTGTTTTGTTTTGTAGTGAAAATAGAGAAGAGTTTTTGTGAATAAAATCTAATTGTTTGAATTATTTTCTCATTTGCAGTCTCCTGACTACCAGATTAAGAAGAAGAGGTGTAAATATCTCAGGTCAAAACTGTCACACATCAAAAGCAAGATCAGTGAATATGACCGCCGACCATGAACCTCCACCTTTGACATGCTCATGCAGGGAAAGATACAAATTTGCAATTTTCCACCCCACTGTGTTTGAGTTTATCACAAACATATGGGATTACTATAGTGAAAATCTGTTGCCTTTACATCTGTATCAAACCAATCAACTGTGATTTTTTTTCTTCTTCTTCTTCCCAGAGGAGAAGGGGTGAAGGAACTGTTTTTTTTTTTTTGTTTGTTTGTTTGTTTTGTTTTACCATTGCCTTTGATCAATTATTCAGTCTCTGAGTTTCATGAAGTGTGAACTATTTAGGTGTATAAAATATATTTTATTTTATCTCCTGAAGATAGAAAGTCAGAGATTTGATATGAGATGTTTTTGTTTTGGTACGATTTTTATATTACAGTTATTGTGTTCTTTTAAAGACTTTTTAAAAGCATTTTGACAGATTAATGTACAATGAAGGCACAGTTAAGATGAGATATGGATTTGCTTGGCATCATTGAGACACTCCGTTCCCTTGTAAATCATCTGTATTTTAGCCTTTAGAAACAATTTGAAATTGTTCTTTTGTACATTTTTCTATGCTTCTATTCTTATTACAGACCTTTGTTATAGTAAATATTAAAAGGAAAAGTCACCATGTAACTGAAGGATTAATGATTCTCAGTTCCCTTAGAGGTGTGCCATAATATAATTTTTGCCATATATAACTTTTAATGTAATTGATTTCATTTCTCATCCCCACGTTATTCAAAAGAAAATGAACAAATCCTCTTACCCAGTTTTTATTCCGCAGATTTTCCATTCACGGAAATAATATTTGTGGTACCATTTCTGTAAACTGGTGTCTGCAACGTGCTCATTGGTGTGCAATCACAATGTTATACCCGTAGATACGTTTTGGAGAATGCAGGAATGTAAGCTTTCAATAAACAAACGTTAATTATTAATAAGCTCGTTATTTTACTATGAAATAACAACACAGGTTCCACTGATGAAAATAATACCTATCATGGTAACTGAGCTGTTATTATAATTGAGATAGGCAAGTTGTAGACATAATGTAGTCAGTAACCATATAATCAGTAACAGCTGAATGAGCGGATGCTTTCTCTGGAAATCATGTTTCCTTCCGGAAGAAAGCTCCGTTGCACCAGCTGGCGTTGCACTAAACCGGTATTGTCTTGAAGGTAAATGTAACGTAATAACTGATTAATGTAAACTAACGTTAGCGTAGTGAGCTAGTAAGTTATATCAAGGTATTAATTAGATGATACATATAATAGCTTGGTTCGCGTTAACAGCTTGAATTAACTTTATTTACCACCTCATTTAACAGAACTGTTAGCCAACGTTAGCTTGCTGTATTAAAAGTTAATAGCTTACTGACTTCGAGCAACGCTAGTAAGGCTAATTGTGGAAAGAAATCAGTTAACCTAACTACAATGTCTGAAATAAGGAGATGTATAATGCTAAGGTCGGCAATAATTCGGATTTGCCAATTAGCGTTAGCTACTGTTGAACGTTGTAACAGTATTCAAGAATGATCCGATAATGTTTTCAGTTTTGGCACAGGGTCATGCCAGACTCTATTCAGTTAACTTGGAGCCTCTACTTTGTAGAACACAGTCTTGAGTCATTAGCGTCCACTGATAACTTTCTAATATTTGGTGCAAATAACGACGTGTACATAATGCCATTGATCAACTCTAAAATCAGCAAGAATTTGGCTTAATTAAACGGTATTGGCTAATGTTTATGGTAACGCTGGAATCTCCGATAATGTGTTCTGTTTTGACACAGGGTCATACAAAATTTCATACTTATTTGCCTTAATTTACTGCCCACGTGTAGTAACACTGTCTTTTATTATTAGTGTCTTTATATTCAACATGCAAATATTTCACAAACCATTGTTAGATGTTATGTTTTATGAGAATCAGTTAGGTCAGAGTTAGGTGTATTGGCAACATGCATGATACAGACCCTGAATGGAATGGAGTGAATGGAGTTTGAGACCCTGTGCAGTAGACTTGTGTGAATTTTCATCCCTCCAGTTCTTTGGCGATTAAGGTTAATTGGATTTCTGGCTGGCACAATGGATGAAGAACCAGAGAGAGCCAAGCGCTGGGAAGGGGGCTATGAGAGGACATGGTGAGACCGTTAAACTATGGATATTTTCAATTCAAAAACAAGCACATTCCACAGGTGCTGGTGTGTGTGTGTGTGTGTGTGTGTGTGTGTGTGTGTGTGTGTGTGTGTGTATAGTTGCTAGAAAAAGTATGGGAACCATTTGGGATTACTTGGATTTCAGCTTTTTCAAGCTTCTTCACACTGGAGAGTAAATAAATGAATAATAATTAAATAACTGTGTTGTCAGCATAGTATTGAATAGAGCTGCTACTAAGCAGTAAGCCCTGGTCATTTATATACAATGTATATCTATAATATATATATATAATCTATTCTCCTACAGGGAAGTGCTGAAGGAGGACGAATCTGGCTCACTAAAAGCCACAGTGGAAGAGATCCTGTTCCAGTCCAAAAGGAAAAGGTGCATGTGACATCTGACAAATGCAAAGAAACATGAAAATGATTAATTTAATAATTAGTTGTTATTCTTAAGAGTCCATTCTATTTCTTAGCACACTTCTTCTTTGTTATGATGTAAATGGACATATTTTCCTCTGTTTGAGTTATAACTCTATACCATAATCTCTATTGCACTTTTCAAATGCACTTTTCCTTTCTTGCCCTTCCTTTGAAGGGATGTCTTTACTACTATTTTGTGTATGGAACTTTTTTCCCTTGCTACTTTAATTTTTTTGCTATTACAACAAACTGATCTGCTACTTTGTTTACCTCATAGGGTGACAGAGAGCCATGGACAAGTGAGGCTTGGAATGGTGAGTGTGTTTTGCATCCCCTCTTACACAGACTTGTGCTTCACTTACCAGTATGGTTCTAAACCCCAAGGTCCCTAAGATATCATGTCAACATGGTGGCAAAATCTAGAACACAATACCATTATACAGTATATTTATAAATACTAAAGTAGGCAGTTACACTTTTTGGTCAACAGTTTGTGTAAATATTGTTTGGATTGAGTTGAAATCCTATCATGAGACATAACATGGGAAGCACAGATCTCTTTATCTTGTTTTTGACTATATAATTGTTAATACACTGTACGCTTGCACAGCTTTCACAGCAGCTCTTGTGAATATGGCAAAAGCAACCCAATTTCAAGGCACCAATATCATGTAAGCTTGCTGATTGGAATACTAGTGACCACTTTGGACAAACTTCGCATTAGCATAAGATTAAGTGCCGTATTGGGAGCTGTGTATTTTGCTTTTACGAAAATAAAATATTATGATTACAATATGTCATTACCAAAAACTTCAAGATGTAAAAGGATGTCATGTGCTCCAGATGCGTCACCTCCATGTTGTGATTGACTGTTCAAGAAGTATGGAAGACCAGGACCTGAAACCAAACCGCCTCACTGCTACTCTAAAGGTTAATTCTGTAGTAGACCCATCACACTGTGCTGCTGCTGACATATTGTATCATTAGTTGAAAGCACCATCTCTTTTCTCCTTTTCTCGTCAGCTGATGGAAACGTTTATTGATGAGTATTTTGACCAAAACCCCATCAGTCAGGTATGTTTATACAATCATGAGGTCTGTGCATGTATTACGCTGAACTGTATTGACACTATTATTAAATCACTTCAGTGCTTGTATAAATATGGTACACTCAGGTGAGTTTATTGGAGAAAATGTTAAATTTGTTTATCAAAATACAAATAGTGAGTGTAGGTCTGTACCATCATGTTGTAACTATGCAGGGATTGAAGGGTTCTTAACCCTATCACTCCACTGGCAACTACTTTTGGCCAGGGGGCATGCATCATAACTTGTGATGGGAATTTGTCATTATTTTAGATATTTTTTTGACCAGTTGTTAAATGATCCATAGATGAATCTGTAACAAAAAAACATTAGTTGTTACAGTATTATGATTGAATTATGTTCTTATGTTATTGTATCCTCTCCCTGAATATTATGTTCCATATGGGGTAAAAGTAAATCATGGCTACCAATGGCAAATCCCTCAACAGGGTAGATAACAGCAGATTTATTTTCTAAAAACATTGACCATAAAGTCAGGACTTTGGGAGCATGAATAAATGAGTAATTGAAGGAAAACTATTGATCAGCAACGCAACAAATGGTGGAGCCCATTTGTTATAGTACCACAGCACTGCTGCTGTCACTCCCCAGTCAGAAACACTAACTTCTTTTCCTTTACAAGTTTTCAATACTTTAACAGTGACTGACCTTACAACATGTGTTATGTGTCTTTAGCTGGGCATTATCACCACAAAGAATAAAAGAGCTGAGAAGCTCACTGACCTGACAGGTGAGGATAACATAAACTGCTAACGTAATGCTTAAAAAGATGGTGGGGCAGTTTAGAAAATTCACAGTTCGTTTCACAGTTTGGGGTCACGGTTTTATGTTTGGTTCAGTACAGCAGTTAACAGTATTGGTACAACAAAGAGGCCAATTTCAGTTTGAACAGCTTTTCATTTAAAAATAAGATAAGATAAGTTAAGATGAACCTTTATTAATCCCCGGAGGGAAATTCGGGAGTCAACTGTTTGCCTGAACAACAGTAGACTAGGCTAAAATAAGGACATTGTGGTATTTCAAAAATAATTAATAAAGAAAAAACAAACTATGGGCTCAGGCCATCAACAAAAAGTGCACCAGGGCAGCCAGCACTAGACTTTTTTAAACAGCAGTGATATATGTCTCTCTCTTCCCTGATATCTAAAAAAAAAAAAAAAAACGCAGATGCTAAGGGGCATCAACATAAAGTACAGCATAGGCCAAACACACACTGTTTGAAAACAACACAATTAACTGTTCATTCTGTGTCCATGTTCTTCTGCAAGAAGATGAGTTTGTCCCCATTCTCGGCGCCCCTGTCTGTAACTAGATGGTCTGTGTTAGACAGTTCGTTCACAATTCCTCGTCGTGTCTGTTCATACACTTTGGGAATTACTGTGTAGCTTATGTGTCTGCGAGATGGCATATTATAGCACAGCTCAAGTACCCTAATCATATGCTGAAATCCAGTGTCCTCCATGACTGCTTTAGTTCTGTTTCAAATGAACCAAACGATACATACGTGACCCGAACTAACTGTTTTTTTTTTCCAAACCGTGGCCACCTCTTATATATATATATATATATATACACACATACACATATGTACATATATGTATATATATAGTGAAAAATGTTTTGCCTAATCTTTTTAATCAACAAAGCGTTACAATGGCTCATTTATACCATTAGTTACTGTAGTTACTGCAACAGAGAAACATTTTGTGTCTGTCATCTGTTCAAACTTTTCACTTGTGTCAACTATAGCCTACAGTTTCCAGAAGTTACCCTGCTCGGCTTTAATGTACTGATGTGTTGATTCATTATCAGGAAATCCAAAGAAGCACATTGTTGCTCTTAAAAAAGCAGTGGACACTATGTGTGCAGGAGAGCCATCCCTATATAACTCTCTCAACCTGGCGATACAGACCCTCAAGTAGGTTCTGCAGTCCTTATTATTATTATTATTATTATTATTATTATTATTATTATTATTTTTGTTAATTTTCTAGTTGTTACCGTTCTTGCTGTGCATCTCTATGGGTCTTTCTCATTTCCCCAGTTAGTACATTTTCGATTCCTTTGCTCGCCGCCTCACCTTGCATCTTAGTCCATGAGAGATGCGAACAGAGGCGATAAGGAAGAGATGCAAGGAGAGAGGAGTTGAGGCAACAGGCATTTAACAAATGAGACATCCTCATCTTGGAGCTGTTATTTTGATAACATCAGTAAATATGACATGGAGCACAGCTGCATCATCTGTCATAAAGCTGTACTTTATGATCTCTGTCAGTTGTGTGTTGTCAGTCATTCAAAACATGGCATAATGTGAAGCACCACAAATGTTTTCATGAACAGTACTATATATATATATATATATATATATATATATATATATATATATATATATATATATATATATATATATATATATATATATATACATATATACATACATACATATATATATATATATATATATATATATATATATATATATATATATATATATATATATATATATATATATATATATATATATATATATATATATATATATATATATATACATACACACACACACACACACACACACACACATACACCCACATTCCTGTCCTTAAATACAGTATAATACAGAAAAAATACAGCAAATTAGTACTAATTACAATAGAATGTTAACACTAACTAAGGCTCTGTGCTAAACACACAAGCGTATGTCTACTGTTATGTGAGCCAGTTAAACTAGTGAAATGTTAGTATTTTGTCCTCCTTGATTTGGAAATCTGGGATGTGCTACTCTATCACATTATTAGGCAAGAAAATGTTGTTCTTGATACAATAATTTTCCATTAGGAACTCTTTGCACTTCAGACATTAACCATCATGTCAGAATTATAGCAACTGAATTAGATGTAGCCAACATTCAATGATAAAAACATATGTAATCTCAAGGTGAGGTGCCATTAAGGAATACAGTTAGAACAACAACAACTACACACACACTACACACAACGATGAAGGACAAAATGTTTGATCGTGCATTTGATCATTGAAAATGACTACAATTTATGGATACAAAAGGAACAGAGATTTGTAAAGTCTTGCTACGGTTTGAGGTTATTCCAGCTGTGTGTCACGCCTCATTTATATGTCATGGGTGCTTAGAAGACTTTGGTTGTTAGGACACTGGAATGGAGTATGGTTAGACCAGCTCTGTATGGAATATGTGTCATGAGATAACTTGGCACTAAATAAACAAGATTGACATTATGTTCTAGATTGGTTTCTGTAATATAACTGAATGTCACTCAGCTGGTACCTGTCTTTGTATGAAGGCACATGCCTGGACATACGAGCCGCGAGATCTTGATAATCCTCAGCAGCCTCACCACGTGTGACCCAGCCAACATCTGTGAGCTGATTAAGGTAAAGTCACACCTTAAACCCTAGGGGTGCATAATTATAGTCTTGGTTGATATGCAGTTCAGCTTTTAAGCTTACTGCATATTTGGCATTTAATTTTTAATTAATTTCAACTTCATGTAAGTGCAACTCTCTCTCCCCCCACATTTCTAGTCTCCCTCTCATGCTCAAAGAAGAATCTTAAACAAATACCATCAGTATAACTGTGTTCCTCCTCTGTCAGATCCTGAAGTCTCTGAAGGTGAGGGTGTCTGTAATCGGCCTGTCAGCAGAGGTCAGGGTGTGTACGGTTTTGACCAGGGAGACGGGCGGCTCCTACCATGTTATCTTGGATGAGAGTCACTTCAAAGAGCTGCTGATGTTGCATGTCAGACCTCCTCCAGCCAGCTCCTCATCTGAATGCTCTTTAATACGTATGGGTCAGTATTCAAGTTAAGTTAAGCTGAAGCATTTTGATAGTGTGCAACTTATGTAATAGTGGAATGTGGTTTAAATGAAAAAGCTGTGCAATATTTTGTTTGCAATTGCCTTAGCTTACCACAGTTGCGTGCTAACACATAGCTGTCAGCAAGCTAATGTTAGCTAACTTCCTCATCTTCACCAATATCCATTATCATTTTAGTTATCAGCTGCACCCCTGGTAGAGATGGTGTGCTAGAATAATTCTTTGACATGGTAAAATCTAATGTTTTTAGCTAGCTATCTGCATTTTGTTAGTGGTTCATGTCTTGGTTGCATATTGTATTGTGGCATCAAATGTTTTGACATGGTACGATTTATCTCTATTCTGTTGCCATCACAGACCTAGGACTGCATTTTTAAAGGAGCAATATGTAGCTGACAGCTAGCGTTTAAAATGGGTAACAGCAGCCCAAATTCAAAACTGGAGCTGTGGCCCGTCGGTTACTCCAGTGTGACTGATAGCAGTTAGTGCAAATTTTCACAGTTGGGGGGTTATCTTCAACACGACTACGTCCACTGGCCAGCAGGAGTCAGAATCACTTCACTGACTGTGTGCCTCAAATACTCGCTGCCTTGTTAACCCAGCTGCACATGGACCAGGGATGTGCTGAGGATTTCTAGGTCAAGTAAAATCTAAGGTTAATGTTATCTCTGTTGATTCAATTGCTTGCTTCCAATGGCTGCTGAAGACTGTGTTTGCATGCCAATTTTTTTTCCATATGCAGCAACAGGGAGTTTAAATAGGCAGTAGACGGGATCACACAGGCCAAAACAACAAAGAGATGTTCCGGACAGGAATGGGAATTTCAAAGGAGAACATACAGGCTGTAGTAATTTTATCGGAGGAGCCAGTATTTCAGTTTAGCAAGTTTATTTAACCTTTGATGACACATGGTCATTGTATGATTTAGTACAGTAAATACACACTCACCGGCCACTTTATTAGGTACACCTTTTTAATAAAAGGTTGGACCCCCGTTTACCTTCAGAACTCCCTTAATTTTTTGTGTCATACTTTCAACAAGGTGTTGGAAACATTCCTCACAGATTTTGGTCCATATTGATAGCATCACGCAGTTGCTGCAGATCTGTCAGCTGCACATCTATAATGCTATTCTCCTGTTCCACCACATCCCAAAGATGCTCTGTTGGACTGTCTGATGACTGTGGAGGCCACTGGAGTACAGTGAACTCACTGTCATGTTCAAGAAAGTTTGAGATGATATGGGCTTTGTGAAATGGTGCATTATCCTGCTGAAAGTAGCCATCAGAAGATGGGTACACTCTGGTCATAAAGGGATGGACATGGTCAGCAACAATACTTTAATTCAATACTTTTACTTTTAAACCATACTCAGTTGGTACTAAGGGGCTCATAGTGTGACAAGAAAATATCTTCCACCATTACACCACCACCATCAGCCTGAACCATTGATACAAGGCAGGATGGTTCCATGCTTTCATGTTGTTTATGCCAAATTCTGACCCTGCCATCTGAATGTTGCATCTGAAATCGAGACTCATCACACCAGGCAATGTTTTTCCAATCTTCTATTGTCTAATTTTGGTGAGCCTGTGTGAATTGTAGTCTCAGTTTCCTGTTCGTAGCTGACAGGAGTGGCACCCGGTGTGGTCTTCTGCTGCTGTAGCCCATCTTCTCTAAGGTTCCACATGTTGTGTGTTCAGAGATGGTATTCTGCATTTCTTGGGTGTAACAAGTGGTTATTTGAGTTACTGTTGCCTTTCTATCATCTCCAACCAGTCTGCCCATTCTCCTCTGACCTCTCACATCAACAAGGCATTTTCATCCCACAACCTCTGCTCACTGGAGATTTTCTCTTTTTCAGACCATTCTCTGTAAACCCTAGAGATGGTTATGCGTCAGTCAGTCCCAGTAGATCAGCAGTTTCTGAAATACTCAGACCAGCCCGTCTGGCACCAACAACCATGCCACGATCAAAACCACTTAAATACCCTTTCTTCCCCATTCTGATGCTCGGTTTGAACTTCAGCAAGTTGTCTTGACCACGTCTACATACCTAAATGCATTGAGTTGTGGCTATGCAATTGGTTGATTAGCTATTTGTGTTAACAAGCAATTGAACAGGTGTACCTAATAAAGTGGCCAGTGAGTGTATATTGGTCCATTAAACAAAGAAATGTAAATATTACAGTTGATATTTTGTATGATCTCCAAGTTGCTTACTTTTGACTTTTATTGGCATAAAGATATCACTGTGAGGACTAAGTGGTAGACTTGCCAATTCATTTTACACACACTAGTTTATTTTGACTATGTATATCCCACAAACATTTACTGCTGCCCCAAATATTATGAAAAAGTAGTATAAAATGTACTATTTTTGTTCTTGTTTGTTAAAAACTATTGTGCTTAGCTCTTTTAGGGCAGCACTGAATTGGCTAGGATTTCAAATATGTATTTTTTATTCAGGTTTGCAGCAAAGCACATTTGAACACTAAGAACAGTCCCTCCCCATTTTCCTGTTGGACAAGGATGGCACCAATAAAGTTTTTTTTCCATAAAATACATTAATTCTCGCTCCTCATCAAAATATTGAGTTTATTTATAACTATAAAAGCATCTACTGAATACTTGTCTCATACTGACTTGCTTGCCCAGGTTTTCCACAGCACACTATCGCCTCTCTGACTGACCATGATACCAAGCCTTCATTCAGCATGTCGTAAGTTGAAAATATAGCTATTTAAACCTTGTGGCATGGACTGTCAGCAGCCACTGTGTACTAAGATGAATTTTCTTTGCATGGATTTTCATTGTTGATCCCGGTGCGTGTCCCAGTCATCTAGACAGCAGCAGTGGTGCCAGTCTATCTCTGGGAGGATACTTTTGTCCACAGTGCCATGCCAAGTACACAGAGCTTCCAGTGGAGTGTAAAGTCTGTGGTATGTATAGTGGGAGGATTCTGTGTGTGTGGCATCAAAAAAGTACTGTAGTTTTTTTTTGTTTATTTAAAAGTACTGTGTGTTCAAATTATTCAAAGTACCATAGCTCTGACTGATGTGTTGTCTCCAAGGTTTGACTCTGGTGTCAGCACCCCATCTTGCCAGATCCTTTCACCACCTCTTCCCCCTCCAAGCCTTTAGAGAGAGTCATGTGGAGGACATCCAAGAAGACAGGTGGCGCTGATGCACTCACACACTTGCGCAGTCACACTCAGATACTGTGCCCCTATGTATCTAAACTTGTTGTGATTTGGTTTCAGGTGCTGCCAAGCGTGTCAAGGGGAGTTAAAAGATAAAAGTGTAAGTACAGTAGCTCAGTGTATGTCTGGATTTATAGAGCCCTTTCAGATGATGGAACATACTTTTTTCCTTTAAAGGGGCAGTCCCCAAATTTTTAAAAGGTTGAGTTTACTCATCACGGAAAGTATTATTCAGCTTGTACAATACCTTCTGTTATTCTGAAGTAGCTTTGTCAAGTTTGAGAAAATAGCCCAGATGATGTACTGGTGTGTCTGTTATTCCCAACCAGAGGTACATGTACTGCAGGATGTACTTCTTCAGTAACAAAGGGGTACTTGGTGGTAAGATAATTTGAAATACTAGAAATTAGTTTGATTAAAAAAATACATACACAGTATATCCACCTATCTATTTTAGGAGGAAACTAATCACACATAAGATTACAAACTAGTGTTATGATCTCTTTTTTTTTGGGCATTTTGATTTTTGATAGCGACAGTAGAGAGATGACAGGCAATGAGGAAAAAATGGTGAAAAACAACATGCAGATCCTTTGGCAGATGTGAACTGTGGATGCTGCAGTTCACAGGTCTGATCTTTACCATAATTATTGTCACAGTTACCAGAAATCTTCCAACTGCAAGATGTCTACATTACATTGCTTTACATTACAAACTAAGGTGTGGAGTTTATTAGACATCAACTAGGCAGGGAAGGTTTCATAAAGATATGTTATTGAGTTCCAATATAGGAACTGTAGGATCCAGTGTCTTTTGGTCTCTCTTGGCCTCTGCTGCTTCAATTTTTACTATTGTTCTTTTAAAGTCCCCCAGCTATGTAGAACTGCAGTTGTACATTGCTAGTTGGTTAAAATAATCTTAATATTCTTCTTCATATTAAGTGTAAAAATTGTGTGCTTGCATTTATTTATTTATGTATTGTAACTTCAGTCCCTCTATCCATCTTTATCTGCTCTCTCTCCCTCTCTGTGTTTCTCTAGATATTTACCTGTCCATCATGTTGCAGTGTGTTCTGTATGGAATGTGATCTCTTCATCCATGACTCGCTACACTGCTGTCCCTGCTGTATTCACAGTCAGAGCACACCCTGAAGCCGAGTCATGCGCCCTTATTGGTGCATTATATCCATCTTATCAGTGTTATCCACCTTTGACAGAATGGGTATGATGCACACAGGCTATGGATCATCCGAATCGTCATATTTCAAATATGATATGAATATTTCATTTCATATTTCTTGCTAAAGACTGTGTTCAGCTGGGTCAAAGCCTCTACCTGCTGTGAGATCTGCATCTTTTCTTGCTGTTAAGTAGCACACCACTTGACATGTCAGAAACAGGTTGTGTGCATTGTTTATACACACTTTTGTACTACAGTTCTGTTTTGACATGACAGTTACAATAAAATAATTTTTTTGTAGTTGTTCAACCAGTAAGACATTTGTTGTATAATTGTGTTGTTTTACAAATCACATTTAAAAATCAAATTTTACAGATTAAAAACTTATATTTATTATTATTATTATTTTATTTGCTGATGCTCTTTGACTCACCATATTTCAATCTACTTTTAGACAAAATAAATAAAAGAACCACTATTTCCCCACCAGAATGTTAGTCCTAGCTTGAGATCTTTATGAATACTCAATAATCTTCAAAAATGTTAGGAGGTTAAGGTGACAGTGATGTAACAACACGACTATCGGCTGCAGTAACTTTAAGAAGAGGAAGAAGAAATTGTAATTTCCGGGAGGTGGCTAGAAGGGAGCCCGCCAACTGTGGAAACTCGCGAGAATGTTAAATAGTCAAAGGTCGGCTAGGTCGTCGGGCAGAGAGTCTCGCGAGAGTTTTTTCAGCTCCCAGATCAGATTTCGCAGTTTTCGAGCCTTCTCTAACATTTGCCGCCAGTTGGTGCGATAACATACGACATAGAGCACAGAGGTTCGGCGTTCTGTATCCTTACAATGCCCCGCATTCTGAACGGCATCGTAGCGGTGTGTCCTGACCTTGGTATCGGGAGTAATGGAAACCTGCCGTGGCATCCTGTTAGACTCAAGTAAGTCACGTTGATGAATGGTGGATTCTGCTGATGTGGAAATAATACAATCTTGAAATGAAATTTAAGCTTCTAAACGCTGTTCAGTTCAGCTAAATCAAGCATTGACCTCGTGTTTACACAAAGAAGAGCACGAGACGTTGAAGCTCGCGTGGTGGCAGAGGCAACAATGATCTATAAATGTGTTAATAATACACCGATTAGACATAACAATAGGACAGCATCGACAACCTGACCCCGGTTTGTGGCTACGTAGCCCCAGACGCATTAAACTGCGATGCACCGTGTGTTCTACAACTTTTCCATCGGAACCAGTATTAACTTTCACATCAGTTTGAGCTGCAGTCAGTGGCTCTTCTGTTGGATCGGACAACACGGCCAGCCTTCGCTCCCCACGTGCACCAATGAGCTTTGGCCGCCCATGACACTTTCGCTGATTTTCCTTCCTTGAACCACTTGTGGTAGGTACCGTCATTAGCAGTGCAGATCGGAACATGCCATAAGAGCTGCAGTTTTGCAGATGCTCTGACCCAGTCGTCTAGCCATCACAATTTGGCCCTTGTCACATCTTACGCTTGTCCGTTTTTGCTTCCAAAAAATAAAACATAAAATCAAGGACAATGGAATGTTCACTTGCTGCCTAATATACCGCACCCACCAGGTCATTGTAACGAGATTATCCGTTATTATTCACTTCGCCTGTCAATGGTCGTAATGTTGTTATGGCTGATCGGCTCACTGTATGTTCATCTTTTATAGCAATGAATTCAAACATTTCCGAAGGATGACAGCGACGCCGTCTGTGACAGGTAACACATTTTGGTGATAATTAAAGTGGAAAAAGTATTTACTGAATTAAACAAAAGCGCTGTAAAGAGGGTCACTAGAGTAAAGGCCTTTAGTATAGTACTATTATCATGACAGCTTTATTGTGGAATTAATGCCACAATCTCTGGTTGAAAAATCAGAATAATCATGATGTAGAACAAATCAACTAAATTACACATACTACCAAATAGGCTAGAAATGATTGAAAAGGATCAGAAATCCACCAAACAGAATACAGTAAGGTAGCAATTTTCAGGTTGCTGATTGCTGATGCTAATACACCGTACTTATTTATTATTGACCGTGATTATTGACTTTTCATCTATAAATTTATTTTAGATTTAAAAAAAGCATTGTTTTCTACGTTATCTTCGACCTTTCCTGTAACTGGTCACATACTTTATGTATAAAAGACATTCATATGTTAATGAAAAGAACAAAACAGAAAATATAATTTTATATAATTTATAATTTTTATATTTATAGCTATGTACAGTATGTAAATGCAGAAAAAGTTTGGAAATTTGTGTTTGGTGGATTATTTCTCTTGTTGTTTCTTTCTGTTGTTGCAATGTTAATTGGCATTGTATTTTACAATATTGGAAAGCCTGTTAATTTATCTTCACAATGATCCTGATATGTAAGATATTCCTTTATTAGTCCCACAGTGGGGAAATTTACAATATATGTACATACAATGTATATGTGTGTGTGTATGTATGTGTGTATGTATGTATGTGTGTGTGTATGTATGTGTGTGTGTATGTATGTATGTGTGTATGTGTATATATATATATATATATATATATATATATATATATATATATATATATATATATATATATATATATATATATATATATATATATATATATAGAGAGAGAGAGAGAGAGAGAGAGAGAGAGAGAGAGAGAGAGAGAGAGAGAATCTATTTTATTATCGATTATTATCGATTCTCAATGGTAGCATGTTCTTTAAACTATGACAGGGTTCCTATTATTAGATTTTAAAAATTGACAATATATCGCCCTGCTAATAGTATCGCAATATATTGAAACATAACCTTGTATCATGATGCATATCGTATCGCCAGATTCTAGCATTGGCAGGATTTTTGGCCTAACGATTGCATTCATACTTGAAAAATAAAAGTGATGTTCATTTGTGAAGATCCTCTTTCTGAACAAAACCTGTAAGTATCATAAACCCTACAGGTGATGTTAAAATCTCATTTGATTTCATGCATGTAGAAGGGTCAAAAAACTGGTCCATTTAGCATGCTGACTCTGAGCATGTGTCCATTCCTTTTTTAACTGGGGACAGACTGTATTCTGTATTCCCTGTATTCTGACAGTAGAGAGTTCTGATTGGAGTATGAAGTTGAAGATCAGACAAGGGGCATATTCATTTACAACTTTGTAGGTCATCAGAATCACCTTATCATCTGCCTTTTTATAGGGTTTTTATAGATTTCTGGGTATTATAAAACAAGCTGTATAAAAGAAATTTTACATATATATAATTATTATATAATTTTTATATTATATGATGACACTAGTAAAAAAATAGGGGATTCACGACTATCTCACCAGATGGTCATTATTTCAGGCATTAACTTTAAGAAGTTTTAAACTCCAGCACTAATGGAACCTGTAAGAGAATTCACACCAATCTGTGGCTTCACCAGCAGTGATGACTGAACTACTAATTAAACCTTGCTGTCCTGCAGGCAAGCAGAATGTGGTGATCATGGGCAGAAAAACATGGTTTTCCATCCCAGAGAAAAACAGACCTCTGAACAACAGGATCAACATCGTCCTCAGCAGGGAATACAAGTGAGTGTCACACACAGTTAATGCTACTACACAGGTGTGTACAAATGAAATGTAATGTTTCACTGTAGATGCACTGCAACTTACATACAGCTCTCTATTTTACTTGAAATGTAGCTAATCCCCCCCAACACTTTAAGTGAAAACAAAAAAGTAAAAAAGTATATGGGTATTTAGTAGTGTTGTTGGTGGATTCAGGTCTTCTTGACACTTTAGCGCAAAGTACCGTATTTTCCGGACTATAAGGTGCACTTAAAATGCTTTAATTTTGTAAAAAATCGACAGTACCCCTTATAATACGGTGCGGCTTATATATGAATTCTGGTTGTGCTTACTGACCTCCTCGAATTTTATGTGGTACAGGGTGCTCAAAAGCCGTACCGCTGGATGGATTGTCGGAGCATTACGGTAACAGTAGTCAGGCGCCTCGCGGAGTAATACACACTGGTTACTGTGCTAAGGAGCCCAAAATGGCTCCTGTGAAGAGACATGCTTACGGAGCGAATTTCAAGCTTAAGGCTATTAGTCACGCAGCAGAACATGGGAATAGAGCAGCGGCAAGAGAATTTAATATTAATTAATCAATGGTATGGAAGTGGTGGAAGCAAGAAGATGACCTGCGCCAAGTAAAGAAGACCAAACAGAGTTTCTGAGAGAACAAAGCGAGGCGGCTACAGTGAGAGGACAAAATTGAACAGTGGGTTATTCAACCGAGAGCAGCGAGACTGACTCGGATAATGACGAGATGGATTCGGGGGTGCTTGATGCCGAAGTCGCCCAACTATTTAACTCAGACACTGATGATGAAGGATTTGATGGATTTGTGGACGAGGAATGAACTGAAAAAAAATGAAAGTGAGTGTATCGTTTTGTATTTTGTGTGTTCCAACTGAAAAATGTTGAGTTATTGAAGTTATTGAGTTGCTAAATTAATAGAATCAAGTTTGACTTATCCGACCGTTTCGCTTATATTATATTTATATTATGTTATGTCTTATAATCTTATGCGCCTTATATATGAAAAAAGACATTGATATTGGTATTTATTGATAGTGCGCCTTATAATCCGGTGCACCTTATGGTCCGGAAAATGCGGTATCTGAATAATGCATATTGTGTTGTAAGTATGGATAGCGACTTCCCTCTACTGGTTAAAATCTGGCTATTGCAGTTAAATTTTGATATTGACTGATCTGGAGGCAGGTCTTGTATTAGAGGCAGCTTTTGTCACCAACAAAATTTAAAAAACAAACTTTATTTCAAGTCCACACAGAGGTATTTTTCAAATTTCCAGGTCAGAGGCACTTCAGCCACTCTCTTTTTCTTTAGTTTATTTGTGAAGGGACAGTGCAGGTTAATATATATCTATATATCTATCTATCTATATACATATATATATACACTTGTCCTCAAAATTATTCATACCCCATGGAAAATAACATTCTCTTTTAGATTCCTCCTTTTGTAAAAATTACTATGATGGTACTTCTTGTGTATCTGTTTTCTACTTGTTGTTATGCACAAATCCACATATGAGTTGGTTAAACTTTATTTGTATTTTAATAGATATGGCCAAAAGAGATATTTTGCTCATGTTCAGAATTATTCATACCCCTGACAATATCCCAACAAAATGTATGAATCTTTGGCCTGTAGTTATTTCAAGATGTTACAAAGGAAAATTAGCTTTGTTATTGACCAAGTTTTAAACAATGATTTCAAAAAATTAATAAATAGCATCATTTCAGAAAAGTATAAATTGAGGAAAAATGTTCTGGTCATTCCCAATTTCTGGTCCTCATGGTAAAGAAGAAAGAGCTCAGTGAAGACTTACATCAACGTCTTGTGAGCGCCCACAATGAAGGAAAGGGTTACAAGGCCATTTCAAAGCAGTATGATGTTCCTGTGTCAACCGTCCAGAGCATCATCAACAAGCACAAGAGGTTCAATACTGTTAAAAACCTCAGCGGGCATGGCAGGAAACGTAAGGTGTGGCCCAAACTTGCCAGGAAAATCTCCCGGGAGGTCAACAACAACCCCCAGACCACAACTAAGGCCCTAATGGAAACACTCAACCAGACAGGGACAAAGCTGTCACGGTCCATCATCGAGCGAGTCTTGTACAGAGGAGGTCTCCATGGACGTAAGCCTCGGAAGACACCTCTGCTCAGAAAGAAGCATGTGGAAGCTCCTTGCTCTCCTGAAGCAAGATCCCAGCTTTTGGTCAACCATCCATCTGATGAAACGAAGTTGGAGTTATTTGGCCATATGGATGTTCAATATGTCGGAAAGAAGAAAGGAGAAGCATCAAGCTCAAGAACACTGTGCCCACCGTCAAGTATGGTGGTGGAAGCATAATGCTGTGGGGATGCTTCTCTTCAGTGGCACAGGGAACCTCGTAAAGATCCAAGGAGCCATGAAAAAGGAGGATTATATCAGGATCCTTGATGGAAACTTAAAAGAATCTGCTGAGAAACTCCAGCTTGGACACAACTGGACGTACCAGTAGGACAATGATCCGAAACACACTGCCCAGGCAGTGAAGAAATGGTTCAAGGACAATGATGTCAGTGTCCTAGAATGGCCAAGTCAGAGCCCTGACCTCAGTCCAACCAAGAACTTGTGGTGAGACTTGAAGACCAGAGTGATGGCTAGGAAACCCACCAACCTGACCCAGCTTGAGGCCTTCGCCAAGGAAGAGTGGGCCTACATCCCACAGGAGACATGCAGGAAGCTTGTGGACACGTACAAGAATCATCTAAAAGCAGTCATAAACAACAAAGGCTATGCTATAGACTATTAAAGAGAGACATTTGACTAGGGTATGAATAATTTTGAACATGGCATTTTTTTGGGAATTAATGAATAAAATACCCCTAAAATATAAAGTTTTCTTTTCTTGTGTATTGTTGGCATTCTTTCGCTTGTTGGTCACATATAACTCATAAGCAAACTTGACAAAATGTATTCATTTCATCACAAAAATAAAAAATCACAAAAACTAACAAGGGTATGAATAATTTTGAGGACAAGTATATATATATATATATATATATATATATATATATATATATATATATATATATATATATATATATAAAAAATATGGCCAGGGTGTTACAGAAGATGTCCTAAAATACATCAGAACAAAAACAGGGCATGCAGTTTAAAGCTCTGCCTAAAACGCATTAAAACAAAAACATAAAACAGAGTGCAGTTTAAATGTTGGAAAAGGACACGGTTGTTAAAAGCAGTGGAAATAGTAATGACATTTATACATATAGAACAACAATGCAGACATGCAGGACATACAGAAGCAGCAAAATGTTTACTGCTGACCTGTTATGTGTTCCGTTTTTATTGGGTACTGAAAGATCTATAGGTGTTTATTTGTCTAATATTAAATGGAAATCTACTCTTTCTTGAACATCTGAGAGACCAGGCTGACTGGCTAAAGGCACTTTTCTGGAACAGAATAGTGCAATCCCCTGTTATAGACCTCCAAGTGACACAATTAGTATCAGTGATGAAAGAGGCTACAAGTGTTGGTGGAGCGAAGTCATGGATGATTTTATATACCAAGCACAAGTTCACATATTTTATGAGAACATCCCAGCTTAAAAATCTATTTTTTTTTAGAATAAGGCAGTGATGGAAGTGCTCTGATTGTTTTTGTTTGTTTTTTTTTTTTTATCTAGTGTTTTGATGCTTGTTTTAGTGATTCAAGTGGTTTCATTGTACTGTGCCTATTGGTCTGTGATCAGCATGTTAAATAGTAGTTCAGATGAGTAAAAATCATAGAATGTAGAAACATCTTTGCAGCCTCTGTAGACTTGCGATTTCTAATGAATCATAAATTTGCAAGATTGAACTGGACCCTTTACAGTTTTTTTTTTATATGTGACTTAAAGGAGAGATTAGAGTCAATTAACCCCAAGATATTTGAATTCACTCACAACCTGCTGTTGTTCACCTGCTGCAAGTATGGGAGGGTCACTAGAAGGACTATTTGTTTTGCAGAAGAACATGCCGACTGTTTTAGACAAATTTAGTTGGAGGCAGCAGGTGCTCAGTCATGCTGTGACCCGAGCCATTGAGCTAGTGAGTTTAGTCGCCACATCTGCTTTGGTTCTGCCATGTACAAACCAAACAGTATTGTCTGCATACATTAAGGTTTCAACTTCAGGACAAACACATGGAAGGTCATTTATACTGTATATTAAACAGGAGTGGACCAAGAACAGACCCTTGCAGGACACCAGTAGGTAATAGCAATGACTTGGATTATTTAAGGTGACTGAATGAGACTTGTTTGTAATTCATCATTCCACCTATTTTACTGCACCATCAGAAAAGCTAATAAGTTTATGATTGACAGTATCAAAAGCTTCCCTGAGGTCAAGAAACATTGCACCTACAATGCCACTCAAATCAAGAAGGAATTTTCTCTAAAAAGAGACAATTGGCTGGAGTGGAGAGACACCAAGCTGTTATTGAGATGGAAAATGATCTGCTTAGCTACCCATTTCTCACCAACTTGGAATACTGTCAGAGAATTCTGGTTGGGCTAAAAATATGCATGGGACTTGTGTCACCAGATTTGAATATTGGACTGACAATGGCAGATTTTCAGGCAAAGCATTGTAGATAGCTATACTTTCCCTAAAATGGGACACCTTCATCCCAACTTCCTTTGATAATTATAAAACAAATTTAATTATGGAAAGCAAAGTTCCTGATTACAAAAAATGTCTCTTTGACAGTACCATCAAGTAGGCTGGCATTAAAAGAGACTGACTAAAAGCTAAATTCCTTTCACCTCCATTGTATTGAGGTGGAGGCAGAAATATGAGAGACATATATTCAAAACGTGGACAAATAAAGTCAAATTATCTGCATGGATGGGTAGAGGTATTGAAAAAAATACATTTTTAAGTACCAGTAGTTTCAGTGACCTGAACCTTTTAAGTCAATAAGTAACATGATGGCCTATTAGCAGGATGTTATACTGCTCAGCAAACTTGATGCAGGTCCCACAGATGCTAATCAAGTAATGCTATCAAATATTGTTTACTGGCATGACCTGATGTACAGTATGTGCTAATTTTCTCCTAGATCACCCCCTGCAGGAGCACACCACCTAGCACCAGACTTCAACTCAGCTCTCAAGCTGGTCGACACGCAGCTAGCAGAAGAGGTTGACCAGGTCTGGGTTATTGGGGGCAGCTCTGTCTACAAGGTACTGCATTGAACACCCAAGGTGCCCACTTCACAAGTTCTGGGATGTTTTAAAATCTTAAAAAAGAAAAAAAAAACTGACTGTTAGGAAATTTTTGACTATTTTCAAATAACCAATGAAGGTAGGCTGAAGTATCTTATGACTAGTGAACAATAAGAAATGTCTAAATAATTATCGTGTTTAATTTTACTGTCATACTGGTTGCAGCTATCAATGATGGTCTTGGTGAACCACTGAAGGATGAACTGAAATTACATACACTTCTGCATAGACACAGCCTTTTTCTTTCTGTAAATATGTTTTGGTTGCTTTTGGCTACCCAGGAGTTGATGGAGAGCCAGGGGACCAGGAGACTGTTCGTCACACGGATCCTGAAGCAGTTTGAGTGTGACACATTCCTCCCTGAAATCAGTCCCGACAAATATCAGCTACTGCCAGAGTAAGATCAGCATGTTTTTTGTCGATAATTCAGGTTTATTAAAATTTGAGTCATTTCTTTCAGTTATGATAATCCTAACCTCAGTTATGATAATCCTAACCAAGGTATTTGCTGAGATACTGGAGTTGACATCAGATTGGTAAACAAGCTCAAGCAGTTAGATGATCAGACAGAACCAAACTAACAGTTTATCCAGATGTAAACAACTTAAAAACCTGAAATACTTCTAATAATCGCTCATTGTACAGGAAATTGGTGTGTTCCACCACAGTAAGTGTAGTAAGTCAAAGCTGAACCAGGACATCTGTTTGTAAACTGAGATGGACGTGTACAGGAGAGTCTAGGTCATAATTTTTCTGTTTACCTTAGTTTTCTCATCTAAATAAGTTTGACGAACTCAATTGTCCCTTAAAGCTGATTCACTCAACTTTATAAAACCTCAGTTGCTCAGCAGTTTTTCAAAAGCAAATCCAAATACATTTTAATTATCATGGTAGTAAAACCAAAAATTTTGTTTTTCAATAACATCCCTTGAGATGTGTCTCAAGGGATGTTACTGACAGCTGTTGCCTGCTGAAATCAGGAACTTCCCCAGAATTATGAATTATGCACCTAGACTCACCTTAAACCTTGAATATTATGTGTACAGTACACCAGATAAAACATATGGTAAGGCTTATTCCTCCTGCAGGTTTCCAGGAGTGCCACAAGAGCTACAGGAGGAGAATGGTATCCAGTACAGATATGAGGTCTATGAGAGCATCGAGCAATGAAGTGAATTAAGAAAAATAAAACCAGAGCAGTATAAATCCTGGACTTTTAGTCATGTTTTTTTTAGTTATTTACAGGTGGGTAAAAATCTAAAAAACACCTGCACTGTATTTATTAAAAAAAGGTGTTACTTTAAGAAATGAAGGTCAGTCAGTCCGAAAAATTGGGAAAACTTTGAAAGTGTCCCCAAGCGCAGTCGCAAAAACCATCAAGCGCTACAAAGAAACTGGCTCACATGAGGACCGCCCCAGGAAAGGAAGACCAAGAGTCACCTCTGCTGCGGAGGATAAGTTCATCCGAGTCACCAGCCTTAGAAATGGCAGGTTAACAGCAGCTCAGATTAGAGACCAGGTCAATGCCACACAGAGTTCTAACAGCAGACACATCTCTAGAACAACTATTAAGAAGAGACTGTGTGAATCAGGCCTTCATGGTAGAATAGCTGCTAGGAAACCACTGCTAAGGACAGGCAACAAGCAGAAGAGACTTGTTTGGGCTAAAGAACACAAGGAATGGACATTAGACTTGTGGAAATCTGTGCTTTGGTCTGATGAGTCCAAAAGTCTTTGAATGAGAAGGTGTGTCCAAACTTTTATATTTATATATATATATATATATATATATATATATATATATATATATATATATATATATATATATATATATATATATATATATATATATATATATATATATTATTTTTTTTTTCTTTCCACAAGACCTTTAGTTTCTGAACACGAACTGTGGCCCCAACCATGTTGTCTACAGACTTGAGTGACCCATAGTTAATTTAAATAGGTTAGACTGAAAGAAAGTGAGGGACAGGGTATCTGACTATTTGCAAACCTAAGTAGGTTTGCAAATAGTCAGATACCCTGACTATATCTGACTCTGAAACCTGACAGACAAGTGTCTGTCAGGTTTCAGAGTCAAATGCCTCAAGCAACTAGAGGCTTACCGGATCAACAGTCCCCTTAAAAAGTATTGGAACAGTGAGGCCAATTCCTTTATTTTTGCTGTATACTGAAAAAAACTGGGTTTGATGAAAGATGAATAGTAGACAAGAGATCAGTATTTCAGCTTCTATTTCCAGGTATTTACCTCTAGTTCGGTTACACAACTTAGAAGATTCCACCTTTTCTAACAGAACACCAAATCCAATTTTTTTAGGTGAGCAAAAGTATAGGAACAGATAGATTTAAAAATAGATTAAAGTAAATAATACTTAAGAAGAAGAAGAAGAAGAACTACCTTTATTAGTCCCACAATGGGGAAATTCAATTTACACTCTGTTTAACTCATACATGGTACATGCAGACCTGAAACACACACACATGCATTAATGGAGAGATGTCAGAGTGAGGGGGCTGCTCCTGACAAGCGCCCCGAGCAGTTGGGGGTTTGGTGCCTTGCTCAGGGGCACCTCGGCAGTGCCCAAGA
Source organism: Pterois miles (assembly GCA_947000775.1). Taxonomy (NCBI): domain Eukaryota; kingdom Metazoa; phylum Chordata; class Actinopteri; order Perciformes; family Scorpaenidae; genus Pterois; species Pterois miles. The sequence continues at coordinate 5,821,708 of CAMQGK010000058.1, read as the reverse complement.
GGTAAACTGGCACCTCTCCAGCTACCAGTTCACACTCAGTTTTTGGTCCATGTCGGGACTTGAACCGGTGACCCTCCGGTTCCCAACCCAACTCCCTACAGACTGAGCTACTGCCGCCCCCAAAATATAAATATAAATATATACTTGCAAACTTGCAAAAACTGGATCAAGCCTGCAACCCACTGACATCACCAAGCTTTTGCATTCTTCTTTTGTGATGCTTTCACGCAGCCTCTTTCAGTTGTTTGTTTCTGGCGTTTCTCTCTTCAGTTTCCTCTTTGGCAGGTAAAATGCTGCTCAATAGGGTTTAAGTCTGGAGATTGATTTAGCCAGTCTAAAACGTTTCACTTCTTTCCCCTGGTGAACTCCTTGGTTGTTCTGACAGTGTGTAGTGGGTCGTTGTCTTGCTGCATGATGAAGGATCTCCTGATCAGTTTGGCTGCATCTCTCTTTAAATTGGCAAATAAAATGTTTCTGTAGACTTCTGAGTTCATTTTGCTGCTGCCATCATGTGTTACATCATCAGTGAAGATAAATGAACTGCCCCAGAAGAAGCCATGCAAGCCCAACCCATGACATTACTTCCACTGTGTTTCACAGATGAGCTTGTGTGTTTGGGATCATGAGCAGATCCTTTCTTTCTCCACACATTAGCATTTCCTTCACTTTGGTAAAAAGGTTCATCTTTGTCTCATCAGTCCAGACAACTTTGTCATGTACTTTTGGGCAAATTCCAATCTGGCCTTTCTATTCTTATTGCTAATGAGTGGTTTGCATTTTCTGGTGTAGCCTCTGCATGTTTGTATCTGAAGTCGTCTGTGAACGGTGGATGGTGATGCCTTCACTCCTGCCCTCTGGAGGTTGTTGGTGATGTCAATGACAGTTGTTTTAGGGTTTTTCTTTACAGCTGTCAAAATGTTTCCGTCATCAACTGCTGATGTTTTCCTTGGTCTACCGGTTTGATGTCTGTTGCTTACAACTCTAGTGGTTTATTTCTTCTTCAGGATGTTCCAAATGGTTGTACTGGCTATGGCTAACATTTGCACAATGACTCTGATTGGGTTCAAGCAAAAGGTGCTATCCGAAGTTTTTTAACAGATCTAGATGTAAATATCTGGAAATAGGAGCTGAAATATTGATGTTTTGTCTGATATTCATCTTTTGATGTCAAACCCAAATGTGTTCAGTGTACAGCAAAATAAAGGAACTGGCCTTACTGTTCCAATACTTTTGGAGGGGACTGTATAGCCTCAGAGCCACAAATCAACCATGCTTGAATACTTTATTATAGGCGATACTTGGTGCAGAAGTGTGGTTCATTCATGGGAGCATCTAAACATATTTCATCTGCTATGCAAGTATATTTAATTACTGAATGATCTGCTGTAGATGCTATAGTATACTGTATCTTCTTAGTTAGGCACATTATGACCTACAGTATATGTGCTTACTACTTTCCCCATTGACTACTCATTTCTCCTCACACTCCACACAACACCAATCACTGTAGAATAAAATGTGAGCACCTCTCCATTGTTTTCACACACAAAGCATTCAATGACATTATTTTAAAATTCATATATTCACTCAAACTCAACCACCAAAACTGTATATTTACTGTCCAATTTGCAGGTTTCCACACTTTTTAAATAAAAAAATCTAGCATAACCCTTATATTACTGTAGGCTAAATTAGACTGCAATTTGCTACATGCTGCTACACCTACATTAAAAAAAAAACTAACCCCACAGAGGAATTATTTTTGCTCTTAGAGATGAAAGGTTTATGATATACAGTCCCCTCCAAAACAGCAAGGCACAGCTTGGCTTGCCAGCTGTTCCAACAGCAAGGGCAATACCTGACTGACTATCTGAATATCTACTCTCAGTTTCAGCTTTGGGTTTTGCCTGTGGAGACTGCATTGATAGTTAAAAAGGTATAACTACCAACAACACCAGAGAGCTGATGATAAAAGCTGAAATACTGATCTCGTCTCATATTCATCTTTTGATATCAAACCCCAATGTTTTCAGTGTACAGCATAAATAAAGGAACTGGCCTCACTTTTCTAATACCTTTGGAGGGGACTGTATATACACACAAATTCAAATAAAAAATAATAGCCATTTCAAAGACAAATTGTCTTTGCCTCTTGTTTTATAGTGAATATAAGTGTTCTTGTTGGGACACAAATGTCAGTGTTCTGGCAAAATAGTTGATCTTAGATGTGTATGATAGATTTGTATTTTGTTTTCATTAGTGCATTTTGAATGTGAGATTAACTGAAGAAGAAGAAGAAGAAGATGGTCCTTTATTAGTCCCACGAGGGGAAATTCAATTTTTTCACTCTGTTGTTAACTTATACACGGTACATGCAGTCCCGAACACACACATGCACAAACATGCAACAATGGAGAGATGTCAGAGTGATGAGAGCTGCTCCTGACAAGCGCCCCAAGCAGTTGGGGGTTTGGTGCTGGTGTTGCTCAGGGGCACCTCGGCAGTGCCCAAGAGGTAAACTGGCACCTCTCCAGCTACCAGTTCACACTCAGTTCTTGGTGCATGGCGGGACTTGAACCGGTGACCCTCCGGTTCCCAAGCCAACTCCCTACAGACTGAGCTACTGCTGCCCCAACTATTGTGCTAAGCTGCTCCTGGGCAAAATATAAATGTGTGAAGAGTTTAGAAAATTTGAACTCATAATAGAGAAATGCTGTTAACATAAATCATAAAACGGAAAGCTGGGATGCTTCCTTTGTTAAGCAGGAGTGCCAGACATCCCACTGTTCACCTGCAAAACGATTTGTGCACATTGATAACAACGAACAAAACAAGGAAGTGAGTAAAGGCCCAGACAACAAAACTACATCCAAGAACTAGCGACGAAGGCTGCCTGTGGCAACAGTATTAGTTTCAGTGGCTGCTAATATGATGCCGCAACACACTGCCAGATGTCTGGTTGAGACAGAAAGACAGCCAACACGTGTTGCCATAGCGATCATCACCAGAGGAAAAGACCAGGCAAAAGATGTCACGGCGGGCTGCTGCGGACCATACTGGACACCTATGAAATATCAAATTCTCTGCAGATGAAGCCGGTGCCTCAGCAGGGATGCAAATAGAGCGGGGACTTCAACGGCCCTGTCCCACCAAAGCGTCGGAAGTGAACCCACCGCTGCCAGCATCTAATCTTGGGGGCACTGGTCAGCAGGCTGGGCAGAGCTGGTGGCTATTTAACACTGCTCTTTGCGGCCTGCACAAGGCACTCCAAGCAGGCATTGTAAAGATCCGTCCTGGCAAGGTTCTTTAAGCAGCAACCCCATCAAAGTTACTTCAGTTACTTCCAACAGCTCCCCAGAGCTGTTCGATTGCAATTACCATAAATGTTAGATCAATCACATACTCAAAACACAGGGGCAGCTGGTTTGGCCACATAAATGCTAAAGACGGCTGGCTTGACTGTAGTATTAGTCATGGGTAGAAAATTTTTACCTTTGTGGGAAAACCTGCAGTTTGAACAGCTGTCACAGTGCAGAACATTAGCTAGGCTAAGGTTAGCTTGGCTAATGATATCCCTAAATGGCAAGTGGACTTGAACTTTTCTTCTGACCACTCACACTACATGTCAGCATTCACCCATTCACACATACATTCATACACTGATGGCAGAGGCTGCCATCACATAGTAATGCCAACCAATCATGACCATTGCTGTTGAATTGACTTCCAGCTGCACCACCACCATGCTCAGGCATGTTCCAGAAATGATGTCAAGTAGATGAGAACTCATCTGCACATCTAAATGTTGGGGGGGAGCACCATATCCCATAACATCCATCCATTATCTGTAACTACTTAACCTATTCAGGGTCATGGGCGGGCTCAAGCTTATCTCAGCTGACATTAGGCGAAGGTGGACAAGTCGCCAGACGAGCACAGGGCTGACACATAGAGACAGACAATCATTCACGCTATATCCCATACCTTATTTTTTAAATTATTCCACATAAATTACATTCAGCTTTTTCGACCCCAACTTACCAGTATCTTATTTAAAATAAGATAAGATAAGATAAGATGAACCTTTATTAATCCCCGGAGGGAAATTCGGGAATGAATATCAATAAGAAGTTGATTGAAAAACTGAGTTAGTCGCACTAATTATTTTTTATTAAATCCAATGTTAGTATTTACAGTGTAAAATCAGCTCCAGTATTGTTTTCCTCCCACTGCCGTTTTGGTGGTTGACATGGTCACACAATGAGCAATGGTGGCAAGCTGAAAAAGTTTATCCAGCTCCAAATATAGCAGCAGGGATCTGTGCATGTTCACATGGGGGGCAGCCACCCCTACCTTCATGCCACAGAAGATTATGTGTTTAGATGTGGTGGACAAAAACTCCTTTATAAAAGCACAATAAACAGGAAGTCATATACTAGAATAGATGGATCAGTGAGATGGAAAAAATTGAACACCAGAACAGGTTTTAAATTTTCACATACTGGAGAAGGACATCGAGTTCAATATGCCTTTTAAAAACTATACTACCAGATTTAAAAGTGTATTTTAAAAGTATCAATCAGCATACATTCAAGTGACTTACAGTTGCATGTGTATGTGAACCCTTTGGGATTACTTGGATTTCTGCATAAATTGGTCATAAAATGTGTTCTGATCTTTATCTAAGTCACAACAATTGACAAACATAGTCTGCTTAAGCTAATACTACACAAAAAAATATATGTTTTTATTATATTATAATATATTTATATTTTGTGAGGTATTAGTTTAAGACTGTCTTTGTCTATTGTTGTGACTTAGATCAGAAGACATTTTATGACCAATTTATGCAGAAATCCAAGTAATCCCAAAGGGTTCACATACTTTTTCTTGCAACTGTATTTCATGAGCCTCTCTGCGTATGGTAATTTGTCCATGAAGTGCATGAAGCTCTCTGTTGTCAGTCTTGAGCTAAATATATGTCTGCAGCCCGAACTCAGTGACATTGTCTGCACCATTGTCTTTACACACATCAACAGTCTGAATACCCGAAGGTGAAACGAAATGCTTTACCAAAGAGCAATGTCTTGCTTCTCACAATAGGATACACTGTCGCTGGCTGTGCGGTTCCTGCTTCTCGGCTGCCATTGGCTAGCCTTCCAGTCTCATCTGATATGAGTCTTCACTACCTCCTTTCATCAGTCACTCCCCTGCGCGGATGTCTGATCTCCCTACTGGTGTCTCCTCAGACCAGACAGTACCCTATCAACTGGAATGGACCTGCAGTTTGAACAGCTGTCACAGTGTGAACAAGACACAATCAGGTAAGTTTGTGGATATACCAAACGATAACTTGTATGGTAGGAATTAGTAATAATTTCTGCTCTACAAATCTGCTTTTAGAAATAATTAGTTACAGTTAGTTGCTGCACTTCAGGCACCATAAATTTAAAATAATGGTAAGGTAAGAATTGTTCTTTAAAATAACAGAAATTTTAATATTTAAAGAAAGCAGGATCCTCAGCACATTCTAGTGGGGCTGATTCAATCTACATAGAACTATTGTGTTATTTGTTATAATATATCTTCTGCATACTATTATGCTATGAAACAGGAGTTATCAGTGGATGTTTTTTGTGTGTGAATGTGTATGAGATAACAAATAACACTATAGAAATGCTAGTTACGATGTATAGGTAACAGTTTATAATAACTTTCCTTGACAAATGGTTATTTTATATTTGGTACTGTTAAACAATGAAATGATAATTTATAACATTTACTAATATTAGTAAAGCTATTATTTCTGTTATTTTATCATTAGTTTGTCTAATATGAAATAGTTTATAAATTCTATATCGTATAATAGCTGATAAGAGAACAATAACAATTACATACTGATAACATTGGTAAGGAATCTTTATCACTTTATTGTTGCACACAACATTTTATATACTAACCTTTACGTTTTTCTGTAAAACATCTATAAATATTATATAGATGGACCAGAAACCAATTATTAATCATCAACAAAATATTAACTATTGATGTAAATAATTATACGTGCTTTACAAAATACTGACCATATATAATATTAACAAGGTATTATGATTACCAATTGCAACTGTATAATCACCATCCAAATTTTTATATAGTTTACAAACTAATTAATTAACTATTATATATTAACTACTAACGAAGTGTCTAGCTATGTAATGTTTATTGATGTTTCACAAACAATTTCTTTAAGATTTACAAATTATCTGTTAATCATTAACAGCCACAGTATACACAAAATCTAAATTGTTATAATGTGTGTAACAATAAACTTTTAAAATAAATTATAGCATTACTGATAATTAGTAAGCAGTATTAATTAGCATTTTCTTGCATGTTATTTTACTTAGTGAACTGTAAAATAACTGTTCACTAAGTTTAACTCTAGATTTACCTTTCATAAATTATGGTTATTAGAAAGTGTTGTTGATGTATGAAATAATCAGCATTATCTAATAGCCATGACTTGACAATGAGCAGAATATGTTTATGTATTGGAAGAAAAGCAGCAGCAAATTTGTCCTTGCTGGGTTATTTCTGTGCTATTCAGAAAATCATTTTTCATTCCTTTTGACATCATATTTTGAACTGTGCTTCTGTGATGAATTGATACCAAATTCCAGTGCTCCCTGTGACCACTTGACTAAATCCGTAAGTAGCTCAATACAGGCACACAGATTGTATATCAGTCTCTACTGAGGAGCATGGAATGAACATCCTTGATAAAATGTTTATGAATGACATTTTCTCTGCTGTTTCTATCATTAGCTATTCTGTCTGTGTTGGTGCTGGTTGAAGGCCAGGCCTGACCCTCAAAGAAGCACAGCTAGAGGCTGAATGTCACCCTGCAGAAAGGGGTGTGAACGTGGGTTAAAACCTCCTCCTCTTCACACATACATTATAGTCCTCCCCAATAAACCATGAAAGTAATCCAGTGATTAGGCATCCATAAAGTTAGGGGACTCACAGCTTATAGCAGGGGTCGGGAACCTTTTTGGCTGAGAGAGCCATGAACACCACATATTTTTAAATGTAATTCCGTGAGAGCCATACAATATGTTTAAAACTAAATATTATTGCATATTAGACACTGCAGAACCTGCTCTCCCCACAAAGGCATATTCCTCTGTCCATTGCTGCTGAAAAGTACGATACTCCTCGTCTTTTTTTTCTTTTAGCCATCTTCTCAAAAGAGTTTCTGCAATTAGTTAGTTGACAACTCGATTAAAACGAGCCGTTGTCACTACCTGGGCTGCGAAGGACCCTTTTGCGCATGCACACATCGACCGCTATTTTGGACGGCAGAATACGGCAACCCAACTTGAGCGAAGTGTCTCTGCGTCATCTGCGTTGCCTACGCGATTGATTGATAGATAGACACAACGACATGTATGTTTGCCACTTTCCCACTGAAATTAGTGGTTTGCCACTGTTTTTGAACGCAGATGGACCCGCTATCAATCGGCGTTTGTCCCCTTTCCCAGTGAGCAGAACCAGGAGGTCTCTCCCCCGCTGGCGAGCTGCGTCGCCTCCTTTTCACCGCTGCGTGTCTGCAGACGGCATCGCGCTGAGAACACACATATAGAGAGCAACAGAATTCAAGGAAGTAAACAATGGCGAGCAAGTGAGTCCTGCGGTGGCCAGTGTTGTTTTCAACGTGATGTTGAAGCGGTAAACAGAGCAGACGCGTAAACCGTATATAAACCGGACTTCCTCTGATCGCTGCCTCATAGCGAACCGGCTTTCTAGTCACCATGGAAACGGTAAACAGTGACCGTCGCCTAGATGCGAGCCAGACGCAGCCATCAAAAGAGACACATCTGGCTCGTGAGCCATACGTTCCCGACCCCTGGCTTATAGAAAGATTGGTTACACAGAAGCCAGTATATTTTTTATAGTTGAGTATGGGTCAAGCTCCAGAAATGGCTAGTCCCTTCCTAGTCCCCATTTCCCATAATGCAATCAATAGTATCTTTAGGTTAGACTGTTTGGTGTATATGCCAGTGTCAGTTCCAGGGACCAGGGATGTAGAACAGATTTTCTGTTATGAATTAGTAATTACCAAGCTCCGGTAGTGGAAAACAACAAAATACATTTGCTCAAGTACTATACTTATATATATGAAGTACTATATATATATATATATATATATATATATATATATATATATATATATATATATATATATATATACTTGTATATATATTATATTGTACTATATATTATACTTGTACTTGTATTCATAAACTTTAAGATAAGATAAGATAAGATATTCCTTTATTGGTCCCACAGTGGGGAAATTCACATATTACAGCAGCAAAGTGGATAGTGCAATAAAGACAAGAAGCATAGATTTAAAAACAGTATTAATACAATAAAATAAATAAATTGGTATATACATAATAGAAAAAGTAAAGCCAGAAGTATGTCCTTTATATCAATAAATAAGTTTGTTGTGAATGTGACTGTGATTGTGGTTTACTGGGAGCAGTGCTGGTTGTGGAATTGTGGTTTACTGGGAGCAGTGCTGGTTGTGGAACTTGATACCTCTACTCCTAGATCACCCAACAGCGTATACAGCAGTTAAAATGAGCTCCATCCCAACAGTAAATTGTTACTTACATCCTACTTAATAGTAATCCAATAATGTAATACTGAATGTATGACAGTATAAAATATACTATTTTTGATCATTACCTCCACCAAGGAGGTTATGTTTTTGCCGGCGTTTATCTGTCTGTTTGTCTGTTTGTTTGTCTGTGTTCAAGATAACTCACTTATGGACAGGATTTTGATGAAATTTTCAGGGTGTGTCGAAAATGTGAAAAGGAAGAACTGATTTAATTTTGGGGGTGATCCGGAAGAAATCCTGGATTCTGGATCACTTGAAATTTTCCTTAACATTGGGGTAAATGGGACCCAAAAAATTGTTTCTCAGTATCTCTGGTAATTGTTGCCCAAAGCTCATGAAATGTGACTCAGGGATTTACAATGTGTACTTCTATCAAATCCCAAAGGCTGATCCAGATGGCGGATTTTATAGCAATTTATATAAAAAATGGGGGTACTCTTACATTTTGGCCTACTGTGTATTCAATATTAGAGGTAGAGATTTCTAACAAGCGGCATCATGTAGCTGAGACAATTCTGCATCTGAAGTATGTCAACAAATTTGATCTAGCTTTAATGTTGTGTCTTGTATATATGTTCTATGTTTGCCACTAATATAAAATTCTTATAAAAAATGTAGGATTTTTATTTTGGGGTGAATTACAATATGGGGGGGGGGGGGGGGACTATGGTGCTTGGCTGAGGTCTGCGCTCTCTGAGTGCTTTTCTAGTTTTTACTTTGCTGTGCTAAAGCTGCACCAACCATTCTTTTAATACCCCTCAGCTCTATGGAGATTTTAACATCTCGGTGAGGTAAATGTTTTGTTTTTATATTCTAAGAACAAGAAGAAGATATTCCTTTATTAGTCCCACGAGGGGAAATTCAACTTTTTCACTCTGTTGTTAACTTATACAAGGTACATGCAGACCCGAACACACACATGCACAAACATGCAACAATGGAGAGATGTCAGAGTGATGGGGCTGCTCCTGACAAGCGCCCCGAGCAGTTGGGGGTTTGGTGCCTTGCTCAGGGGCATCCTCTGCTGTCATCAACTTTTTTTTCCCCCAGCTGCAGCATTTGAATATTATATCTGAAAATGACGTGAGTAAAATGAGTAAAATAGCAGGGCATATGAAAATTTTTGATCGATGTTTGAACCAGCTCTGTTGAAGGTAGAAGCTGCCAAAATCAAAAATAAATAAATAAATGACAATATAAATACATTAATGTACCATTAAATGTACCAAAAAATAATATTAAATAATTGTAGGCATTAATTTTCCCTTTTATTTTATTTATTTGTGTTATTTTGAAAATGTATTTATTTGGTTATGAATGTATTTTTTATTTATTTAAAATTTATTTTTAGAATTTTAGAATCTTTTCATTTTTAAAAGTATATTTATTTACTTTTTTCCCCTTTGCAATTTCTCTCCTATTTATTTCTGTGTACTTTTCCTACATACATTTTGGTGGTACCTAATAATAAACACTACAGTTTCAATAGGGCCTTTGCAGCCTGACATTGAATGCTCGGGCCTTAACCAGTATCAAGTTTATAACAAAGCAAATTTCAAAGAATTAAGCGAGTTACAGTCATTTTTCAAGTCTGAATCTCTCAGTATCTATCTCTATGGCTATGCAAGATTACCAATTCTGTAGTGAGCCAGGCATGTATAATCAATCTATGCACTCTGATGTTGATCAACCAATGGACTATATGTATAACTGTATATAAAGTTATGCTAGCTGCTAACTAACAAACATGGATAAAAAACAATGGAGCAGTGGAGCAACAAACCACCTGAGTAAGCAAAGTGGACTCATGAGCAGTTTGTATGACAGACACACATAGCTCTATTATGTTTTTATTTCAACCATACTTTTAGCTAACTATAGAATTTACCCATTACAGTAGACTACATTTTAGCAGATAACTGTTAACTAATTTATACAAGGTGTTTATACAATGAGAAGTAGTTTATACTGGTTGTTTTTGGACAATATCTCAGCAAACTTTTCAGTGCTGACCATGTCTAATTAATGTTGATGTTTGAGGTCAATACACTGTCTAGTTTAAATGAGGGGCTGATATGAAGGTTTTTCTGATGTTGATTTTTCAACCAACATTGTTTCAACGGCTCATAAATGAGGTCAGTCCACACTGCTTCAACATTGTATAGATGACATTTCAACCTACGAAATTCACTTTTTTTATTTATTTATTTATTTTTTTTACATGTATTCAACTTTTTTTACTAAATACCCACATCCTTATGAAAAGCAAAAATTAGTTAATTTGTAATTTGCCCCAAATTGCAGTTCAGTATAGCATCCACTGCCGCCCGCATACAGTTGGACTTTGACACACCAACACAACCTATAACAAGCACAGCTTTTGCAGCTGCATGGAGATAATTAAACATTTCTCAGTCTGTTGAAAACTTGTTTTACAGTGCTGTAACAGAATAAACACACCTGTGATAAAGTTCCATTTAATTCAGAAATTCCTACTGCCTTTCACCCATATGGTAAAATCGGATGTGGCTCAAATGAGAAACATCAAATTTAGAGATCATTAAGGTCCATATCAAAAGGATAACAATATTGGGCCAGAGAGACCTATCCATCATATGTTTAGTAAATAAATATAAATATAACTATATATAAATATATAAATTATATATAACCATAAATTCTTTGAATCTTTGAAGCATTAACGCATAGCCTATACTAAAGACAGAATTCAGAATTCTTTAAACAAGAGCAAAGAAATATATGAAAATCCATTTTAATAGGGGAGCTGCTGTGGTTAGCACTGTTGCCTCACAGCAAGAGGGTCATAAGTTCAAATCTGGCTTGGACCCTTCTGTGTGGAGTTTGCATGTTCTCCCCATGTTAAGATGGATTTTCTCTGGATTTTTTCTGTTTTTACTCGTTTTCTAAAAACTTTGTATATTTTACATTACACTGATTTTTCAACGCATGTCATAAATTTTTAAAACTCTTTTAAAATGCATTTGTCCTTCCTCTCAGGACCCATCAATTTGCATTCATTTCAGTGTTAAGAAGTTTCTGAGACATTAACAATACATTTATAGGTGTTTTTGGACCAAAGGAACTTTTTTATCGAACACGAGTCAATGCAGCACCAGCAATCGTTATTTTTAAAAACAAACTGAAGAACCACTGCTCACTGAGCTTACCCAGTAGCACAAAGCACATCCACTGAGCTGAAGAACGATTGCTGATTTAAACTGAAATCGCAAAAAGGTATTCTAGTGAGCTGTTTTGCTGGAATTTTTGTGACCCTGGTATGTAACAAATTTGTTTATTTATTCTGTTACTAAAAAAAAGCTGAGAGCTTGTGAAACATATAGAACTAGTCACCTGTGAGCAAAGCCGGCCAGTTGGTTTATGTCACTTCAGCATTCCAGTGCGGTGTGAACATAAACAGAAAAAAGGTATGTATTTCTCAGGGGAACTCCCCAAGTGGGCAGTTCCTGTCAGGGAGTCCTCAGAACAGTTTTGTCCGAATTCTTATGTTGTGAGTGTGCTCTTACATATAAACTGGGTTGGGATAGGAGATGATGTACACCCTGGAAAGGTCACAGGACTAATGTACATTTAAAAAAAAAAAAACAGAAAAAAAACTAAGAATAAACTAAGAATAAAAAACATGCCATTCACACTCACATTCACATTCACACTAATAAGCACATTAGAGTCCAAAAGTGAGCACACAGGTTTCACTAGCAGGCCTACTGTGTTTCACACTGTCTATTCACAGTATAGCTCTTTTCTACAATGGCAACGTAACAACCTGTAACCTGGAGCTTTCTTTAACTTGAATTCGTAACATGTAAAGTATTGGTTCTAGGTTCTACCTTGGTTTCTAATGTGTTTTACAAAGCAGAACGTTTTAGACACATGCTATTAAAATACACTAGAATACCAAGACAAAGGTTGTAATTTTGATATGTTGTGTAGGTGAATGCAGTTCAATTGTGGGACAACAGAAGAAGCTGATATTGTCTTTCTTTCACATTTAGACGTAATGACTTTTGAAGATCAGCATCATTAATTTAACATAAGGGCTCCACCCACAGTAGGGGGTTGACAGAATGGAGCAGAGAGAATACACCAGACCAGTTCCCACCATGCTGACCAGTTCTCCAAACCCAGGTGCATCCTAGGTTGGCTGGCCCCCCAGCAAAGCAGCAAAACACACGTCACGTATTCTGAGTAATGACTGAATACTGAGACAGACTTCTGCATGTGTAATTAATTGCCATGTTTGCTTTATTGCAAAATAGCTGTTACATCTCTTTCCCCCATGAGTACCTGGAACTTGGATTTAGTGATATTATCTCTTGAGCAATGCCCAAATTTAGGTTCAGGACCTTGTTCAGTGGAAAGAAAAGTAGAACCTGTGGCAATGGCTAAACTTTAAGTTAAGTTCCTGTCGTGGAAACGGTACTACAATAAATACAGTGTATGTTATGCACAAAAAGCAGTATAGTGTATAATGTACAGCATATGTCATGCATGACATACAATGATGTAAGACATTTTTTGTTTTTTTTAAATCTCTATTCATAGCAAGTACTGTATATGAGAATCTCAGAGGGCAGACACATATGACTAACTAACTGGGGATGTGTTTGGAGGAATCTGGAATCAGACAGAAAAAAAGATGTACATCAACAAATGGGGTTTGCAGTTGGTGTTTAAGTCCTGGTGTGGTTTGAGGACCCACACAAGAAAAGCCACCAATAGCTGCCCCCCTGATGGATTACACCTTAGTATTAAATGTTCTTCTTCCTCTGTTGCAGGGACTGGGCTGTGTGCACCTTTGGACAAACATAACAATCCTTCATCAAAGACAGTAAAGGTGGATTAGAAGCAACCAATGGATGAGTCAAGAGAGGTTCGAACCAATGGCAATTCTTTGCTGAGGGCTGTCTATTTGAGTCGTCTGCGTCTGACTAGGCTGCTCCTAGAGGGAGGGGCCTACATAAACGAGAGTAATGAATATGGCGAGACGCCACTTATGGTGGCCTGCAAGACACGTCAAGCAGATTCACAGAGTGTGCCCAAACACAAGATGGTTCAGTATGTTCTTTCTGGATGCATGTTAGTGATTCTTGAAAGCATGTGGTTTAATGAGGATTACTGACTGATATTTGCTCCCAATAGGTATCTTCTGGAAAATGGTGCAGATCCAAATATCCAAGACAGGACGGGGAAAACAGCTCTGATGCATGCATGCCTCGAACAAATTGGAACTGAAGCTCTATCACTCCTGCTGAGCAGTGGAGCTGATCCAACTCTGGAGGATCATGCAGGCTTATCAGCACTGATTCATGCAATGAATTCAGGCAACAGGGATATCCTCAGGGTCCTCTTGGATGCTTGTAAAGTGAAGGGTAAGGACGTTATCATTATCACCACCAACAAACTGCCATCTGGCCATCAGATGACAAAGCAATACCTCAATGTCCCTCCACCTCCAAACCTTGAGGAGCATCTGCATTACACCCCAACACCTTGTTGCTTGTCTAAAAATGAGGTCCAGCTGCAAACTCCTTCACAGAGCCTCACATCAAATGCTTCTCCCCAACCTGGTAGCCCGGGATCTCTACTCCAGCATCTTAGCCTTTTACATGTTCCTGGTGTGGATAAGCCACATAATCTCCAGAGGCTACCCTCAGAGCAGTGGTCCAAGAGTCCTTCCCTTTTGTTCCAGCAGAGCCAGGCCTCCTCTCTGACAGAGGACCCAGTGGAAATTACACCTGAGAAGAAGTTGCCCTTCACAGTCAATGGCCTTGCCTTCCATGGGAGACCTCTAGTCATCTCACGCCACCACAGCATCAATGTCAAAGGCACAACAGGGCTTCTAAAAGCACTAGGGAATATGTCAGGGAATGAGAATAGGGGAGGAGGTAGAAGAAGAGGCACTAGTAGAAAGATGTCATATGACAGTGCTGCATGTTCACTGCATTCTGCTTCACACCCAAACTTGCATCAAGACAGTCTCCCCTTTCCACATGAATCCAGTCCTGTGGATGGAGATTCATCTGAGAGTCTCAAACAATTGAATGTTTCGAGCCTGCAAAATGTGGTCCATTGGCGGAACATTGGTATTGACCACTACAGTTCGGACTCTCAGTTACCACAGTTTGGCAACCAAGACAATAGCTCCAATTATGGTGGTGGGGCTGGAGTTGGACCAGAAAAATACAAACTGGTCAACAGCAGATCCTCCACACTGTCAGGATCCAGGGAGTCCTTAGAGAGCACTGTTCAGAGACAAGACACTGTCAGGCTGGAGCGAAGAGGCTCAGGGGACCTTCTTCTGAATCACATAACCCACACTCGCCTTGGATACCTCCCTCCTCTGAATCTGCATGCTCCTATACCAGATATAGGGGTCAGCTCTTGCTCTCCCAACCCTTTGAGTGGAAGTAGCAAGACACTGAATGGTGTTCTTACAGGGTCAAAGCCTGTTCTACCCTGGGCACCCATTCTTCAAAGGGATCTAAAAACTCAAAAATTGCTGTGGAGACGCCACTCAATGCAGAGTGAGCAGATAAAACAGCTGGCCAACTTCGAGGAAACTTTTGGCCACTAGAATAAAATTTTATCAGTATCAGCAGAAATGCATGTGCTCTTACCAGTATCATGAATTGCTGTATACCTCTGCCACTGCTGATGCCAGCTTGTGTATTTTTAAGACAAAATACAGCTTAGACATTCTGAGCCTGCATTGATGTACTGTTTTAGATGTTTCATAACATAATTTCAGTCATTTATCGTCATAGTCATACCAACCGCATGAATATGGTTTGAGCTCTATGTAATGAAACATGCAAAAAGTAAAGAAAACATGAACTGTAGTGTGAAACTTTACATTATAATTGCCTGAGAAGATTCAAAAATGTATGTACTGCTGTACTTTTCCAGAACAGCTACATGGTTTGACCAAAACATTCTAAACACAAAGTCCAACTTGTTGTTTCTAGGGCTTTCAAAAGTTTCCTGTCTCAGTGGATGGAGTTGTTTAGTTGATAAGGAGATGTTTTTTTTTTTTTTTTAATTACGATGTTGTATGGGATTCTTGTCACATGATCACAGGTGGCCGTTGGATGTGAATATCCTCCTTGATCGTTCTCTGGCCGTCTACTGACTATTGGTTAATGATTCCTCTCCAATCAATCAATGCTGTGAGCAGTTTTTGTCTTCTGTTCACAGACAGGGAATGTTGATGTCTGTTTCAATATGTTCATTAAAGAGATATTGTACACAATAAATAAATAAATTGATTAATCAATAATAAATTGTTAAAGTATATCAGGGCGTAGAACACAGTGATGTACTCTAAGTTTGTGATGGCCATGTCTCATAAATTGTTGCAGCAACTTTGGGGTTGACACCATTTGCTACTCAGATTTGGTGCTAAATTTAGCCTTTTTTACCACTCAGTATATTGATAGAAAATTGCCAATAATCTGAGCAGAAAATGCCAGACCTGGAAGCTGTTGCTGGATACCAAGGCAGTAATAACAACATTTTATATATACCTTGCTGGACACCAGGAGCTATAGGACTTTACCCACCAGTTACCATGATCTGAACAGAAAACAGCAGGCAAATTAGTGCAGTACTTGAGATTTCAGGTTAGTTGTTTTTGTACTATAAACCACTAGGTATGGTGTCAAGTTGGTGCAGTGGTTAGCACTGTTGCCTCACCTTGGGACCCTCCTCTGTACTATCATTGAGGAGACAGCTATTGCCATTTCCTGCATTAAATTTCACTTTCACATTAGAGCTGTTCACTCATGTCCTGTGTTCAACATTCACTGTGATTTTCACTGTACAAGTGTAGTAGTTTTAAGTCCAACCATGTTGTTTTTTTTGCTAAACCGAACTATGGTGGTTTTATTGCCTGAACCTAAGCAAGTGATGCCTAAGGCTCGTTAAGCGTATGTTTACTGTGGCCAAAAAGTGAAGCCTAGAGATCTGACAAAGTATCATCCGGCCTCATCGCCAGAGGGGATCTTTACAATGCCTGACTCCAGTTCCTTGGGATGAACCACGCAGAAGAGGGTGTTCTGCAACCTCCTGACCTGCTGATAAATTCCTAAAATTCAACACCAGCAGTGGTGGGGTCACTTTCAACGCTGGGCAGAGACAGGGTACATCCACTACACTGTCTTAGCATCTCCTTATAGTATTAAATGGCTTTTCTATGTGCATAAATATAGAAAGCAGCAGATGTGATATATTATTCAGCTAGATCGTATGAAAAAAAACTCTATCAACTACTAGTGAAACAAAAATATCTGGAGACTAATTCATTTAAGAGATAAGATAAGATATTCCTTTATTGGTCCCACAGTGGGGAAATTCACATTTAATTTATTCTTCCAAGTTCCATATAATATCCCCCATTACTTTGATTTTCAAAACATCTCTGGTAGGTTTAGCAATTTTACACTGAACTTAACATACTTGTATGTAATTTCTTACATCACTTCTTTGAATATTCCCAGAGTAACTTTGTATTTCAGCAAGGACACTCACAGGCCAGTCTTCACTCCCCATGTACATCAATGAACCTTGGCCAGTTCACCAGTTTTCCTTTCTTAGACCACTTTGGTAGGCCCCGACCACTACAGACCAGGAACATTCCACAAGAGCTGCAGTTGTGGAGATACTCTGTCACAGTCGTCCAGCCATCACAATTGGCCCTTGTCAAAGCTGCTCACATCCTTACATTTGCCCAATTTTTCTGCTTCCAACACATCAATTTCAAGTACATAATGTTCACTTGCTTCCATTATAATGATATAATCAATGTTATTCACTTCACCTGTCAGTGGTCACAATGTTATGGCTGATCAATGTATATCTCTACAGTATTTCACATGGAAAACACAGCTATTAGAGAGAAGTCATAAAATATAAGCATTATTTATGCAGATAAACAGAATTTTTTTCAACTTCTTTTCTATTATTAATCATACCAAATGCGAAATTCACGGACACAAAGTGGGGCTCGCCACAATGATTACATTTTTCTACAGCTGGAAGTCATGTTCAAGTGTTTCAGGCGGAAAGAAATTCTTTGTAACATAGGTCAATATGTCACTGGATCTGTTTACTGATTGGCTATGTGTACTCTCTGGCCATACTTTGCTGCTAAAAGTTAAACTTTTTTCAACTTTGAGTTTGGCAGCACATCAAAGCAGAATCAGGCAGCTGCAGTGGTGAGCTCAGGAGTAACCACCGCTGCTCTGTTGTGAATTGGGCATAAGATTGCTCTTGCAAACCCCTGGGTGGTCCAGACCCCAGATTAGGAACCACTGCTTGAGCATGTTGATGATGTCCACAGCAGATAATCCACAGGAAAGGTTTGGCAGAGACAAGTTCAACTTTTCCCTCTCCACTGTGGGACATTGGTCTGATATCAGAGTTAAGAAACTACTGCCAGACATACTCTCAATTTGTGCTGGCAGACTTTCAGTTACTGTATTGCGATGTCATACAGAGCTCTGTCCACTGAGAGTCCAACAAGTCATAGTAGATCTTACCGATGTTACATGCTTTTTTGTAGGGCAGTAAGTCCTGTAGTGTTAATTTGTCAGTCTGGCTGCTCCACACTGTTAGAGTGTACCTGTACAACATGAGAAAGCATAAACATTTAATGATCAGCTCAAATGTATTATACTATATGTCACTGCAACCGTCAGAAAATAATTATTCATTCCAGAGGTCATCTGCTGCTTACAGCTGTTGGTAGAAACGATAGTGATAGCTACCATAACTGAACAAAAACTATCACTTGCAGACTTAATCACACGTAACTTATTTCTCTAACTCTTAACAATGCTTTTTGTTGCTGGCTTTGGGTTTTTGCACAATAACACTCAAAGCTGGTTTTGTAAGAATGAACGATGTGGGGTAAACTCAATATTTGAACCCATAATTGAATTCACTGTGATGCCTTAAGCTGACACATAACACCCCTTGAGGTATTCAGTAAGAAGAAGTACTAGTAAGAAGAAGTGCCCCATCCGCCCCCTTGGGGAAAAGGGGGCAGATGGGGCAGATCACCCACCAATCTGAATGTCAGTGGTTCAATCCCCGGCTCCTTCAGTCCACATGTCGAGGTGTCCTTGAGCAAACTTACTTAACTTACTACTTAACTCCAAATTGCTCCCACAGGCTGTGCCATCAGTGTGTGAATGAATGTTTAGATTAGATCCTGAATGTGAGTATGAATTGGTGAATGCTGAGTATAAAGTGCTTTGAGTGCACACACAGACACAGACACAGATACAGGACCTACAGACATGCATTTGTAGAGAGATGTCAGAGTGATGGGGTTGATGCATAGCACAGCGCCCTGAGCAGTTAGGGGTTAAGTGCCTTACCCAAGGGCACCTCAGCACTTCCCAGGTGGTGAAGTGGCATCTCTCTAGCTACCAATCCACGCTCTGTACCGACTGGTTCGTGCTGGACTTGAACCAACCACCCTCCAGTTCCCAGGCCATGTCCCTGCGGATTGGGCAATAAAGTACTTTTGACTTTTTCTACATTTTGTGCTGTTACAGGCTGAACTACAGCATGAATGGGTCTAGAGTTCAGCAACCTGAACTTAATAATACAACTCTCTCTTTATCTGTCTTTCTCTGTGATGCATGTTGTGTAGAAAGTAGATATGCAATGCCCACTGGAAAGCAGGAAGAGAGACAGCATAGACAATGGCCAACAAGCTAGTGGTCAGTAATGATTGAAGCAAAGCAAAAACTTCTCAATAGGAGCTTACAACCCCAAATGATTCTGGGAAGGCCACTTCATTATGACCTTGTTGTCACTACAAATAAAACCTCATTCCAGACCCCAGAAAATGTAAAGATATTGTGGCCAAAGAGATAGGAATAATCCTACTCAAAAAGCTACTTGATTCAGAAAATAGCAATGCTACCACCATGCTACTGAGAAAGGTAGTTAAACTCGTAGCACCACTACTCAGTCCCTCCATGAAGTTGTGATCACAACAATTCACATAAATCCAACCAATCCCTGTGAATTTTGCACAACCTTGTAATTTTATTCAATCACTGCAACTTTTCCACAAATTTGACCAATAGCAGTCCCCCATGCCCACGTTACCGAACTCACTTCCTCCTTCTTGATTTTGAAGATGGGTCATATTTGCACAGTCAGGGTTTCTTTCACAACAATTATCCTTTACATATTAATGTTCTGTGCACTTGAATATGTTATGCTGTTTTGACTGTGAGCCTTGTGGAATACCCCCACGTGCACTTCTTCATTTACAAATAATGCTGAGCCTTTTTGGTAAGGTTACTTAGAACACTCACAACAACATTCTGTGTTGACAGAGCACTATACTGCAAGCATTTTGCTTGGATACGCAAATGAAAACAGTGCGTGAATGTGAAAATTTCTTTGGGTTCACAGGTGCAAGTGACTCTGAGTTCTGACATCTGAATTGGCAGAATAAACAGATGAGCCAAGCTCCCACAATAACAAATTTGTTATGCCTCCCCTCTCTTTCTAAATAGCAAAGAGCAGTGTACAAGGCATTCGAGCACAAGCTTCTCATTTTTAGCTGTTGCTGACTGTCACTTTCACTGGTTAAAATTATCTATTAGTTGTCAAAAATCAGCATTTATCAATACGTAACGTGATCTGATCACATGTCAATTTCAAAAGCTGCATTCCCCAGTGTTATTCTCATTGGAACAAGTTGCCTTTGATTTTCAATGTATTACACAAAACAAAAAAAAAATCATGACTATTAGTGCAATTTTCACTTTTCAAAAAACACCTAAAAACACTGCAATATGCACTGCAGTTTTTTAAGAAAAGTTGCATGAAATCAGGTATTTTAGGCTGTAACAATCACCAAAAAAGACTGACTACCGAGACTTTGCTGAAATTGTTTAACACTAAACTCACCAAAGAAATTAAAAGATAATTCTGCTTTATTTCAACTTGGCATAAATGTGGCCATTGTGGCTCTATGGGCTGTTAGCAGTCTATGGGTATTTGCACAAACCCACGTAAAATGTAAGACTACCCATAAACACACACACAAAATGAAGTGCGAGTTGTTGCAAATGTACAGTCCATCCCTATGCATTTAGCCATAATGTCCATTTCAGGTCAAACTCAGAAACAAGTGTTTGAAAACATTCACCTAAAGACCAAGTTTACTGCAAGTCCTCGTTTCCCAATTCTCACACAGTGGACACATTTACGAGATTTTTACCAAGTTGAATAAACAGAGATAAAATAATGCTGATGTGACTGACTGGCGTCACTGTGCTGATAATCACCTGTCTGACTGCTGCAGCAGCCACGTGAGTTGGGAGAACGACTGGGCCAGGAGAGCTGCACGTACTGGGAAGGTGACTGGATGTTTAAGAGCTCTACATATCTTCTCCATCTCACTCACCATATCCCAGCTGTAACCTGAAGAAATATTTAAACAAAATAAATTAATATGCAAGCTTTCTTCTAATGGTTTCACAAACCAATTATTCTAGATGACACTCTTTTTGGCTAAATAATAATATATATGAAAATATATACATGTAAGTATGAGCGACACTGTTGCAATGGGTGATATGTTCCTCCAATACCATGAACACATACTGAAAAAATTGAAAATCTGCCAAGCCAAAGAGAAAAAAAAAATGTTTCTCTGGAGTTGGTAGACCAAACCAAAGCAAAAAAGACCAAAAAATAAAGATAAGGTAAAATAAAAATAAGGTGCACTACATTAAGACAATAGGCTGCTGTTATTTCAAATTGAAACATACATATTTAATGAAAATGGAATATTTTCTGCTTTGATTTATTTTACAACAGATGTATCAAACTCAATTTTATCCCGGGCCACATCAGCATTATGGTTGCCCTCAAAGGGCCAGTTGTAATTGTAAGACTATATAAATATATCTACTCTTGATCATATTACAAAATTGCCACTGCATTTTCTTATTATTAGTTTTAGTAATAATTTATTTAATAACTACCTCTGAAAGCAGACGTCTAGGAAAATAATTGCAAGCAGAAATATTGTACAATTTATTTTAAAAATGAGCAGGAACACATGCTTGTAGACACAAAAATACTGTAGGTGGGCACACACATTCACATTTCAATGTGTTATTATCCCATGAATTTATGAGATTAAGAAACCGTCATCATTACTCATCCATCAAAGATCAAAATAATTTTCAAGTGAATAATAAAACTCTTTTATCACACAAATATTATCAAACACAATTTATTACAGCAGCAGCTTTGTGGTCAGAGTTGAGAGGGGCAGAACTGTAGTCCAACAAATCAATGTGCTCTGCTCTAATGTTCAGTCTGTGGCATATAAACTTTGTGTTCTAACAGCTGATCTGCTGAGATCATGTGTGGCAGATGACAGTGATGTGACAGTGTTTTACTACTGCCTGGTAGCAAAGAAGACATACCGACTTGTCTTCATTAAACACAAACATAGATTCTCTTTCTGTCTCTCATTAAATTTCCTTCCATCTGCATCAACTTTTCTTTTCTTGGACATTTTGGTACTATTCTTTTTTTTTTTTTTTTTTACGACCCCATCACTCGGCAAGAGTGCTGCTGCTGAAAACCGGTGATATTTAGACACTTCAGTGCACATGTAACAAAATCAAGAAGATGCATTGTGGGACATGTAGTTTAAGGACATCATACTTCTGTTAAGTGGCATAGAATTATATGATAAGCATAATATATTCTTTGCAAGCCCTTGTGGGCAGAATAAAATGAGGTGGCAGGCCTAATTTGGCCCGCGGGCCTCGAGTTTGACACATGTATTTTACAATGTACATACAGTATACATAGCATCTATGGCACAAATTCCTAAAGATGGATTCAATGAGAGATTTGAATGGATTCAGATTTGGTAAGCGGATTCAGATTTGGTAAGCAGATTCAATACTGAAATCAGATTCAGTAAGCAGATTCAGGATTAAGATTGGGAGAAATGCTATCGATCTCCAATACTAACTGAAACAACTCACAATAATAGGCGGCCTACTGTTTAGAATGGGACGCATTAATGAAGGACAATGCAGTCCTGTCCTTTTTCAGGGTCCGTTTACATCCTATATTTCAACATGATTTAGTAATCTCATAGTTAAAACAGCCTGTCCCTGCTCCCCTACTTCACCTGTGTTATTTATCCCAGCAGTCCATCCTGTAGTCCATCCAAGTGAAAGCACAGTGTCAGTGGGAAGAGTTCTCACAGCAGAAAGGAAAGCCTGAGGTTCCAGTGGTCTGGCCTGTCCCCCAGGACCAGAGAGGATATCTGCATTGACCCACACAGGACGGCTTGACTGAGCCAGCACCTCCTCCAGCAAAACGACAGATGCAGACACTGCCTCCAGGCTGTGTGGATAGTACATCACAGTGTTAGCATCACACACAACTATATAGAAAGGATAGATGCGCCTCACCTTTTGAAGTCTAGTTTTATTCCCTTGTCATAATCCTTCACTACTTCCAGCCATTCCTTCAGTGTGATGTCACTGTCTGTGTCAGGGGGATGTGCCATGATTGGTTCTCTGGGGTCACGACCTCTTATGATTACGTCAGCCTCGATCATCTGAGTGGGACCTGTGGGTGAAAATTGTTGGTCAGAAGATCAGTGATGACCCTGGGACAAGTGCTGGGTCAACACAAATTAAAATGCATTTCACTGTTCATATAGCTGTGAATTTACATTGTGATCATGCCTGTTCAGTTCAGACTAAATAATAAATAAAAACCTAAATCCTCCCTTCATGAAGGCTCTAATATTCACTTTTTGTTTGTATTCCCTTAGCAAGGTGTTGATTCAACTTTATGCTTATGTTGGATGCAGTTCAAGGAGAGGTGTCTCTAATACTAATCATTTCATTCACTGACTGTTTTAGCAATGTGTGTCTATTAAACCACAATTGAACGCATATGAAGCAATAAAATAGAATGTAATACCATACAGCCAGACAAATCACCACATCTTTAAATGAATGTCTCTGAAAAAAACTCAACAGCAAGTAGCCATTACAATTTAGGATTTACTGAAGAGTGGCACTTAGGTGTAATAGAGGTAACTTGATCTAACTGCTTCATTGACTGTATTTGCCTACTGTGACTATACTACATACTATAATGATGTATAGTTGGATCAACTTTATCATGTGGAAATCAAATCAAACCGACAAAACTTGTAAAAGACAACGACTAATAGCGGAGGTCCGAGGGGTGATTAAGTAACAAAAGAATAAAAAACGGAGACGGTTATTTTAAAAATAAAGAAAAAGAGCAAAATTTACATGACTTGATCCTATTCGTTCCTTAATCGGACTAACACATGATAACACGAGTGCACCTGACTCTGTAACAGGAATATGGATACAAACACAAGAAGAATACAGTGTAAATCCACCTGTGAGAGCGTCTGTCAGCCTGCTCCTGCTATTGACAGCATGCGACCATCTGACCTCCGAAGCGTCCCTCTTCTTTATGTGACTCTGACTCAAGAAATAATCCAGCGTTTGGTCAGACATCTTCTTTACGAAATAAAACTTGAATGTTCACCACCACATTAGCGGCACTTAGCTAGCTTGGTTTCCATGAATATCAGGGAGCGTACTAGATATACTAGATATAGAAAAATTCCAACCGACGTAAAATCTGAAATATACAATAAAAATTAATGCAGTACAGAACAAGTTAAACATAACAGTCCTCTTCGTGGGTCCACGATCAATAATATGAGTTTACAAACGATCTTCTTCTTCTTCTTCGCTCTTCTGCCTCTGCTTACTCTTCAGTTTAATTTGCGGCAGACTAAACGCTTCAACGGAGTGAGACTGCCCTCCGCAGTTCATCTGTAGACCACATGGATGTATTAAGAGAACTGGATGAGACACAGTGTTGGAGGCGGAGGCTGGAGGTTTTTTATTGAACAAAGGACAAGATGCATACAGAACAAAAAACAGTAAAAGAAAAAAAAAAAGACAAGAAATTGAAGCAATAAGATTAAAATATAGAAAATTAAACATGAAATTAAATTAAGGGCTAGGGCTGTACATTTGAATCATATTCTTCTGTTATGAGAAGTTTCATTGCATTTTTGTTTTTCATGATTTTGAGGGCTTTAATGTAAGAAAGAAATTCAGAATGAAACACATTAAATCTATAGAAGGTTTCACTTTCATATACTTGGATTTGTGCAAAAAGAGACCACAAACAATGTCTTTTTGAGAAACCCAATTGAAAGGCATCTGGGAAAAGCCAGTCATGTACAGTATATCAAGCTGTAAACCTCCAGAATACATGCACTTAAAAAATAACCAGTATTTTCAGTATCATCACAAAATACGCAGTTATTGGTTTCATTTCCATATCATTGTCACAATGATGGATACACTTCATTTAATATTTTAAAACTGATTTCTTTTGCTTTGGGAGTGATAGGGAATTTTAGATATTTAGTTCTGAACATGTGAATAGTTCTTTTCTGATAAACTTGTTGAATTTAGTCTTCAAGATACTATAAAGTACCACATGTGATTAAACATGTTTCTAATTGTTTTGTTTGGGATTTTGATTTCACTAAAGTCACAGCCACCAGCTAAAGTTGTGGGAGACAAAGTGTGATAGGAGTAGGAGTGTTAAAATTCCTCTAATCAAGCATATCAGAGTTGGGGATGGTTTTAGTCATGGAATTACATCATATTTAAGACAGAAATTCTCATACGACATGATACAGCCACTACTATTAATTAAGTGAGTTCATCTATCCATCCATCCATCCATCCATCAATCTTCAACTGCTTATCCCATTAGGGGTCATAGGGGAGTGGGAGCCCATCCCAGCTGACGCTTTCGCCAGTCCATCGCAGGGCTCAACTAAGTGAGTCACCAGCCAAAGTCCTCTCTCCATCCAGTCCTTGTTAAACAAAGATTTTTTTTTTTTATCATTACATATCTATTATTCCTATTATTATTCTATATATTGGTGCATTGTGTGGGGTGAAATTGTGATTGTATAAGAGCGTCCAATAGTGGGAATATCTTATCTTATCTTAGCTTCCAATATAATGCTGTTCTGCTGTTAAAATTCTGAAAAAGGGATAATTTTATTGGGAGTCTTTGAATAGCAAAATGACATTTCAGTAAAAATTCTATACCTCCCAATACTTCTCTGGGGATATGATACTAAAAGTTATTGTTCAGAAAAGATTTTAGCTAATTCATTTTCAGGGTTCCATATGAAAAATTAAAGTCGATGGCTTGTAGGCCTCCATCCTTAAACTCTTTGATCATGCTTGCTTTCTTAACTATGAATTTTCCTTTTCCAAATATAATCAAAAATAATCTGGTTGTTTTTTATTTATTAGTTAGAATAGATAGGTACCATCTTGAGATGCTTTCCATTTTTGTAAAAAAGAGTGTCAAATTTGACCCAGTAAACTAATATCTCTTAATAACAATCAGTTTATTTTGGTCATCAAGAATTAACTTCTACACATTCCTATTTTCTCATTCAGCTGAAATATGAATGCCTAAGTATTTAGTTCAGTTTTATAGGAATATTGTATGCCTCTCTTAAAGGATGATTTGGCATTAACCCACACTTATTCAAATTTAGTTTTAGACCAGAGGCTTTGGAAAAAGTATGAATCACTTGTACTACCTCGAGAACTTTGGTTAGATGTATAGAACTGGCTAATTATTGGTTTCCTGAGTACATCCAGTGAAGTGATATTAGAATTTTTTTTATAAAGATAGAGAGATAAGGAGACCAAGATTTCCTAGCTATTATGACGGACAGCAAGGTTTAACACCATGCTTTATTAAAAATCAGAGTAAAGAAACTGAACTATTTGAATTTTCATAAAGGGATTCTATAATGCTTCCAATTTAACTCTAACACCTAATAACTTTAAACAATGGAAAATAAACTGATGCTCAATTGAATCAAAAGCTTTATAAAAGTCAAGAAACAAAATAAAACCATTCTACTCTTGATTCTAAATAAAGAAAGTTCTAAATAAAGTAGTTGACTGTTATTCATGTCGTTTTGACAATCTGGATGTAACCCATAAGAAATATAGCGCTACTAATCCTATCGATGTACTTTAGAGATGTAGCTTCATATTGTCCCCAGAGGGGGGCGCAGCGAGAATTTTGCGAGCATTGATAGTAGAGGATATTACGTCACTCTGAGCATCTTCTCTTCGTATGGAGATCGCTGCAGACCACGGTGTGAGAACGTTCTCTGAGAGCAGACAGTCGAGCTGACACGGCATGAAAGCCAGAGTGGTCCTCCAGTGGTGTCGGTTGCCGTAGGGGTCTGGGCTGCGGACGGAGGGAACAGCTTTCTGTAGAGTGTTACTACTGAAACCTTTAGTGAGTGAAAGCACAGGCTTTGTTAGCATGTTTTAGCCACTGTGATGCAGAAAGATACATTAAACTTAGTGTAGGAGTTAAAATATTGGTAATTAAAAACCAACCAAGGTTATGGTAATGTGTATAAGTGTATCTGACGGACTTAACTGCCAGTTTTGACCCTGTTTAAAGGTGCTTAAAAGATCGCTAGCAGTAGCTGCTAACCGCTAGCTGCTAACCGCTACTAGTTACTAGATCAATGATAACACCCTTTGTTAAAGAAGTGATGAAGAAACAGTAGTAATAGTTTAAGGTGGACTATAAGTATTTTTTGTTACCTTAGAGCCACACTGACCGAGTGAGGCCAATACAGCAGACCTAATGCTTTTGGTACAGCTGCACTGCACTACAACAAATTGGCTACTAGAATGCAACTGTTGATTTAGAATAGAATAGACCTATATTAATCCCACAGTGGGGAATTTTGGTTATTACAGCAGCACATTTACGAAAAACACACCTAAGTGTACATAAAAAATATATGAAAAATATAGACAAATATACAGGAATAAAAAAGGAAAAAATAAAGATTGATCAGAAATCGTGGAAAGTGTAAATTCGCAGAAGGATGGAGTATATTCTTTATATATAAAGTATAGATATTGCATCGATAATTTCCCAGTGGTGTGATGAGTTAGCGGTATTTGACAACCTCTATTGCAGCGTGACAGTTTTTACTCCATGTAAAGGCACGTGTGATTGATTGCACATGGTTATTGAAGAGTTTGATGGCATTTAAAATCGTAGTAACGATTCATTGTACATTCCCTTGTTAAAACCAGCCAGTGTTATGTTTAAATAAGTTAATTCATAGCGTAAAAGATAAATATATTAGAAACTTTAAAATATAATGATAAATAGTTATTGAAAGCTAAAATGCCAACTACTTTAGTTATTGGTAGTGATGGGTAGATGATGCGTCATGAAGCGTTTCGACACATTGCCAAACTGTATTGATACTGTGTTGATACTGTGTCACTGAATACTGACACCTGCTGGACCTTAAAAATCCCTACAGGCAACCGTTGACAGACTCAACTGACACTAGAGGTAAGATCTTTAGCCCGAGCCCGACCCGGCCCGAATTTCGCGATGACATGAATATACAATATATTGGTCAGCCCTAATTCTAAGAATTTAAATGTCTAAAAACTATCAAATTTAATTGCAGACCTGCAGACATCCGACTTAAATATGTGGGGGATCCTAATTGAAATGTAGTTCAACACTACAAATACTGTACACTGATATAATGTTGAAATCAATAGTCTGTGATTGTTGACTTTTGTATTGTTTGTTGTGATGATGCCTGTAGCTGCATATGTAAGAAAATCGAATTTCTCTCTCTTCTTTTCCTTCAGAACAGACATCTTCACTCGACGCCGTGAAAGCTACAAATAAAAAAACATGTTTCAAAATACATTTTCTCAACATGGTGAAACCAACAAAATGTCCACATTGTTCATTTAAAGTAACTCAATAAGCATTTTACACAAATAAAAATGAAGAACAGTTACCGTGTGCACCTCTTGAGCCAAGTACAGAATCGTCTTTCCAGAAGCAGTGTGTTCTCTGTCCCACAAAGCCATGCTAGCTCCACGCTACATAAAGAACGTGGAGGTCTTAATTCACATCTTAATTGTGTTTTAATGACAATATGAACTAGAGGTAAGATCTTTAGCCCGAGCCCAAAATGTCAATTATTACATTCGGGTCGGGCCGGGCCCAGCCGGGCTTCTCTCTCACTAACTTTTTAAAATAAATATATATTTATATATTATGTATACTAAAACGATCCTGGGCGCTTCCCTAGGGAGGTGTTCCAGGCACGACCAGCTGGGAGGAGACCCCGGGAAAGACCCAGGACTAGATGGAGAGATTATATCTCCACACTGGCCTGGGAACACCTCGGGATCCCCCAGTCAGAGCAGGTTAATGTGACCCGGGAAAGGGAAGTTTGGGGTCCCCTGCTGGAGCTGTTGCCCCCGCGATCCGACCCCGGATAAGTGGTTGAAGATGAAGATGAAGAGACTAAAACGATGTATGGATATTAAACTAAGGAATACTTGTTATAAAATAAATGATTTGGATGAAACAGAGAAGGCGCTGTATTGTAAGATATAAATGTTTGTTGAATATGCATCTTACAGTCTTGTTTAACTGGGAGAATTTGTTACAAAAGACAGGCTTTAATTTGTTATCATTATGCACAGGCATCGTCACAAATGTGATCACACAAATCGTAACCAGTCCCTTTTCCCGGAGCAGAGCTCTGTCCGGGTCTGACTGACGCATCCCCTCCCTTTCCTCCTCCTCCTGAGTCCTCACAAATAAAATATAAAGTTTCGGGTTTGTTTCGGGCTCGGGCCTGCAAATCAAGTTAATTGATCGGGCTCGGGCCGGGTCGGGCTTTAATACCCGCGGGCCTGGGTCGGGTCAGGCTGGATTTTTTAGGCCCGATCTTACCTCTATCCAGCTCTGATCATTCCACACAATACACACCTGTTATAAACTCAGAAAAAGTCTGAAAAAAACATAAAACTTAAACTGTGATTGTGGAAAAACTGTAAAAGATATCAAAAAGCTGAATCATTGCTTAATAGTTCAAAGACTTGTAACCAGTTTAAAGTTTAAATGGTGTCTGTAGCTTAAAGTATGCAGAAGCAGTATTATTTCGAAGTGGTGCAAGTTTAAGAAGATTTAAAGATTTTCTCCATTGGATTATAATGTAAAAAATCAGAAAAAAGCTTAATATTTTAAAAATTCTAAATAGTTGAAACAAGAAAAGTCATAGCGCTAATGTGCTTAATGAGCTGAATATTTTGATAGTTGAACAGTCTCTGTAGATTAAGGTATGCAGAAGCAGTTAAAGTCCAAAAAACGTACGGAATAAATAGTTGAAGTTGATAAAAGATTTAAAGAGCAATAACATTCACATTATTGCTGAACAGCATTCACACTAATAAATGACTGAGAACAAAAAGTTTGGTTGCTGACAGTTTATTGCTAATCTGAGAGAATTCTTGGCTGCATGTCAATATGTAAGGTCAGCTACATATACAGTATAGTACATGCCTAATGACTGTCTCAACTGAGGATGTAGGTATAATGAAGAGTGCCACCTTTCTCCAGGAAGCAGTCATGCTCATGGGTTCCCAGCTTGATCTGACGTTGGCAGACTCCCAGCAGGTCATCAAAGATTAAGTCACTATCATGAACCTCAAGCCTTAGTACATCATTCTCTTGGGCCTTGAAGTCAGTGAACTCCTCCGCCCACCAGGGGTTTTGGTTGTTGTTACGAACAGATGTTTCACCCAGAGTGGTGGAGCCACAGAAAACCTTGACATAGCCATCTGTGGTTCCCAGGATATCAGAGGGAAGATTACTGGCCCGCAGGTTAAACAGCTTCAGCTGAGCTTCAACCACAGTTAGACTGCACAGGACCATCAAAAGGAGGGGATGACTGGAGGCCATGGCTTCACAGGAGGCTGGGGAGGAGGAAAGCAACATTTCAAGCTGGGGATTTTCAACCGATTGACAGAGATGCAATGACAGCATTTTTTTATGTCCAATACCAGTGTTGAGAAATAAAATGTTATTTTCAGATCCATGTTCCAGGGTGGTTTCATTTTAAGGCACAAATAAACATACACATCTCAGCATAACCCTGCGGGAAGGTGTTGAGTTGCTGTATTTTTAATGAATGCAGCTGAAGGGCAGGCTTCAACCTGTCCAAACTCAAACTGACACTATGAGAACAGTAGTCTGCACACAGCAGAGGAGAGCCTTATGTCTAATCTCATTATTATGAGAAAATTGAAAGACATGTTAGAATTAAATATATACGTATATAGAGGAAATCATTATTACAAGATTTTTTAAAATTTCCATATTGAGAATACAATGCACTTTCATTGTGAAGCAGGGTGAGTGACACAGATGTTTTATAAAACATTATGTAACTTAAGTCTGTTCCATATGAGGGTTGAAATAACATGTTATACTGGTCTTTCTTCGCACATTTCTTTATTTTTAGACATTCTTCTATAAAAATGTTTAAAAATAAAGAAATGTGAGAAGAAAGGCCAGTAACATCTTATTTCAGTCCTCATATGGAACAGACTTAAGTTACATAATATTTCATAAAACATCTATTTAAGCTGTAACACAAAACAAAAAAAATATTGAGACCAACTATAAAGATGCTACAAAGAGGATGTGCAATATGTAGAAAAGGCATATTGCGCTAACCTCCTGATTCATTAAAAAACAGCTCAGTCAGACCATACAGTATTAACTGTATAAACTTGCTGAGTTTTCAGCAGTGAGGGAGAATTTTTATCATCCTCAAAGGAAAAGAGTGTGAAAATGTAGTCTGATAACAGCTGGATTTGTTTGAATTGTTAATCCATTTACTGTCTTATCTCCAATCATTCTAAACACATACTTATGTGTGGAAACTTCCTTCAACTTGTGACCTATTTGTGTCAGACTAACTGTCCATTTTATGCTAGAATAAAAACAGGCTATAGCTTAAACAAGAGACAGAAATGTAATGAAGATTTTATGAAATGTGGGTACCACAAGTTTTCACTAAAGTAAGAATCAACAAATATCAGAGACACAACACTTCGAAACATTAAAAAAAAAAAGGATCAAACGAAGACAGAAACAATGGCAAATTATGAATAGGGGATATACTGTGTATGACATCAAATAATAATGAATTCAGATAAGACCATTAAACTATTCTTTTGGAATTTTTTTCTTTTTATTCACAATTTTTATTCATAAAATTATCAGAATTATGTTCCATGATACATTGCAAGGGATCTTCATGTGCCTTTTCTTCTTTCAGCAAATGTTTTATGTATGGTTAGGCTGGTTTCATATTTTCCCTATAGAGTCCTGCGGAGTGTCCTCAGAAAACTGTTCCACTGGATAACTACGACAGACTAGCTTATTTAAATATCCGGCTGAGAAGTATTTGCGCAACATGCTATCAAAATGCAATAACATTAAGACATTAGCAACACACTGAGCAAATATGTCAGTTTGTGACAGTTAAAATAGCTAATTCAGAGGGGATGAAAAGTGTAGATTACAGTTTGACAAACTGTAGAAAAAAAGGCCTAAAAATGGCACAGATTACTTTGAAGAAATTAAAAGTGAAAATACAAACTGTACTAAAGCAAAATTACAGTAGCTGATGTAAAGTCTTACCTGTAGTCCTGATACCTTGTCTGCCGCTGTATGTTGTTCCATGTTTTTAAAGGTCAGCAAACCTCATATCAGCTTCATCTCACCCTCCCACAACACACTGTCAACACAACCTGCTGCACTCTCAGCATTATATCATACTAGTATGATGCCTGTTCAAAACATGCCAGAATGGGCTCAGTGCTTGGAGGGCCAGACTTTACTGTTAGCTAAGGTAAGCAACTGCCTTGGCCCACAAATAAAAGGGCCCCAATTAGCTACACATTTATCATGATGTTTAGATAGATATGAAAAATATTGAATTATGTTACTATTCTTATTATATCCTGAAATAACTACAAAAGGCTGCCCAATGCACTTAAAAATATGTAGTTCAACTATATACTAAACACTGTGTACTTCTACTTCAGAGGAAAACATTGTAGTACTTTTTTTACACTTACATTTTACTTACCTATTCCTGCTCCCATTATAAGAGCTCAGTTGCTTTGTTCTTTCTTAGTTTGTTTTTGTTGCTGTATGGAGTTTTGTTTGCTTGATACCTTAGTGCTACCTGCCTGCAGCTTAGACTCAGTCTGTAAGCCTTTTGTTTGATAAATCATTTAACTGCACCAGTCAGCCTGCTTTGACTGCTTTGACTTTGGGTCCTTCCCCTGCTGCCTGCTCTCCCAATCACAACAGTACAAACCAACCTGTCATAGACTCAGCAGACACTTTATTTGGTAAAAATTTCTAGATTAATATTACTGCTGCATTAATGTGTAGGCAATTTTGCATTTTACTGCTCTAGATGTTTGAATGCCAATTTTAATTACTCTATATATTTTTGGGTTTTCTAATATACAGCAGGGCTGCACGGTGGTGCAGTGGTTAGCACTCTCGCCTCACAGCAAGAGGGTCGCAGGTTTGAATCCGGCTTGGGACTCTTCTGTGTGGCGTTTGCATGTTCTCCCCGTGCAAGCGTGGGTTTTCTCCGGGTACTCCGGCTTCCTCCCACAGTCCAAAGACATGCAATTTAGGGAAATTGCCCATAGGTGTGAATGTGAGCATGAATGGTTGTCTGACTATATGTTGTCTGTCTCTATGTGCCCTGCGATGGACTGGCGACCTGTCCAGGGTGTACCCCACCTTCGACCGATGCCAGCTGGGATCGGCTCCAGCCCCCCCACGACCCCTAATGGGATAAGCAGTTGACGATGGATGGATAATATACAGCAATCATCATTTTCTATTAGATCGCATTGTCCTATGAGAAACACACACATATCTCTAAAAAGTCAACTTTTCATGAGAAAAACAGAACAGCCCATTTTCAGCTTTGTTACAATGCATTTCCCAGCATTGAAATTGTTCATTGTTCAATTTAACAAGGAGACATTTGCCATCAAGGTTTTCATTGGACAGTAAGGAGATGAAAAAATGTAATAAAATGGAAATAGTACAGGGGACAAAAAACACAGCGGACATCAGATTACTGCATGCCATTTATTTATTTATTTATTTTGATTAGTAAATACATTTTAAATAAAAAAAAATAAGTTCCATATTCTGTGATCTATTATTCCCTTTTCCCGTTTTAGATTTTTGCTGTGGTATTGTTTCAGTATTGGTATCAGGATATTTATGCAGAGAATCAAACTCTTAATTTGTAGTGTAGACAGCACTACACTATAATTTTAGTTACATTCCACCATTGTACCTGACGTTATTTAGTTATATAGCTGTAGCAGACCAATGCCGGCTACTCCTCTGAAGTTTCACATGAAACTTGTTGCTTGGAGGCCAGTTTTTATGTGAAATCTGATAAAACTATGTTTTTTTCATATTCATCCTGTTTTGTTTCCAATGCAATATATGTGATTCTGTGAAGAAATTACATCTTTCTTAGATAAATCCCCTTTTGAGTGTTTCTTAAGAATAAATGCGTTTTTCAGTGGTTTTATGATAGAAACACAGTAAAGCCAGTTTTGTGGTGAAAACAAGAGTTTTACATGAAACTGAGCTCAGAATGAAGATTTGCTGCTTGGAAGCCAGTTTTCATGTACAATATGATAAAACTATGTTCAATATGATAAAACTATGTTCCCTGTTATATTTATTCTGTTTTGTATGTTTCCAAAGATGTGTTTCTGTGGAAAAATGGCATTTATTTCACAGAAATCCACTTTTGAGTGTTTCTTGAAGAGAAATGCATTTCTAAGTGGTTTTGTGTATTTTTGTGCCTTATGAGAGCTAGATCATAGAGCATTGTGAACATCTTCACTGCTTATTATCTGTAAAATTATCTCATTCAAATAATCTACAGTAGCCTTCATTATCATTTCCGTGTATCTGGCTCAAATGGGAGCATGGAATAAGCTACTGGTCCTATGGTAATACAATGGTATTAATAGTACCTAAATGTCCAAGAGAAGAAAAGTTGATGCAGAAGGAAGGCAATTTAATGAGAAATGGGAACGTGAATAGATGTTTGTGCTTAATGGAGACAACCCAGTATGTCTTCTTTGCTACGAGGAGGTGGCAGTGCCCAAGGAATACAATTTATGACAGCACTTCAACACCAAACACATAACCACATATGATCTCAGCAGATCAGCTGTTGGAACACAAACAATTTATACGCCACAGGCTGCACGTTAGATCAGAGCACATTTATTTCTTGTACTATAGTTCTGCAAAGTTAAACAGAGTAAATGTAATAATTTTTTAAATAAATTGCACAATATTTCTGCTTGTAATTATTTTTCCTAGACTTCTGCTTTCAGAGCTAGTTTTTAAATGATTTTTTACTTAAAGTAACAATAATCAAATGCAGAGGCAGAGTAGATAGGCAGAGGGCAGAAGAGTAGCACCCTTGCTCTACTGGGTGAAAATCGAACTACAACAACTTGCCTGCAGCCTTCCTTGTGTATGAGGTTGAAGTGTTGTGTGCCTCAAGTAATCAGGAGTAGGCACAAAGTGCTTTGCACCTGCTGATATAGAAAAAATGTTGCTAATGTAATAGATGTATTTCTGTGACAAAATGCCATCCTTTTCACAGAAATCCACTTTTGAGTGTTTCATGTGGAAAAATGTGTTTCTGTTTGTTTTTGGCAGAGAAATAGAGTTTAAGCTAGTTCAATAGTCAAAACTACACTTTTACGTTAAAATGATCTCCAAATGAAGATTTGATCTTTTCACATGAAATATGATTAAACTCCTGTTCCTTGTCAATTTTCATGCTGTTCATGTTTACAATGCAATATACTGTATGTTTTTCTGTGAAGAAATGACATATTTTTCACAGAACTCCACTTTTAATTGATTCTTGAGGAGAAAGGCATTTCTGTGTTCTTTTGGGACAAAAATACAGTTAAAGCTAGTTTAGTGGTGAAAATTACAGTTTTACATGGAACTGAGCTCAGAATGAAGATTTGCTGCTTGCTGGCCAGTTTTCATACAACATGATAAAACTATGCTCCCCGTCATATTTATCATGTTTTGCATGTTTTCAGTAGAAGAGATGTGTTTCTGTGAAGAAATGACAGGTTTTTTTTTTTGTTTCTTTATACAGAAATCCACTTTTGAGGGTTTGTTGTGGAAAAAACACACTTCTTTGTGCTTTTGAAGGAGAAATGCAGCTAATTTGGAGAGTTGTACATGAAATTGGGCACAGACTGAAGATTTCATGCTTGGAGACATGAAATTTCATATTGAACTGTGTTCTGTCATAACCATCCTGTTTTGCATGTTTCCAGTAATACTGATGTGTTTCTGTGAAGAAATTATATGTTTTTCACAGAAATAAACTTTTGACTGCTGTGGAAAAATGCATTTCTATGTGCTTTTGGCGGAAAATTTTTTAGCTACTTTAGTGGTTGAATACCAGAGTTTTACAGGAAATTTCTTGGAGGCCAGTTCCCACACAAAGCATGCTGCTCAGCTCAGAGTGGTGATTCGCCTGCTTGGAGCCCAGTTTCCATGCACACCATTGTCATCACACTGTTCATCTCAGAGTGAGGATTCACCTGCTTGGAGCCCAGTTTCCACGAACAGCATTGTCATCATGCTGCTCAGAGTGAGGATTCGCCTGCATGTCATCATGCTGCTCAGCTCAGAGTGAGGATTCGCCTGCTTGGAGGCCAGTTTCCACGCAGAGCAGTTTTCAAATCACTGTTCACCATTCCAAGAACTCTGTAACAACCCTGAGATTATGAGACTCAATTGAGTAATATCAAATTTGATTATTTTTCCCCATAAAACTGGGTGGCGCTCGGGTAAATCCTGATATTGAAGTTAACTGTGGGTAATACTGTAGTATTGTGGGTTGAATGTTACCACTTTCCTTCACATTTCATGATAATTTGTGTCTTCTAATTAAAATTAAGATTATTAATCATGAATATGAATTTTGATATTAATTAATGATTAATTGTTAATGGTGCCCCTTGTGAGGCAGAATTAATATCAAAGGTCTCTGCCATTGGGACATACACAGACAACTTCCATTGATATCATGAAAACGATTGGTGAATTGGCCAGTTGAACAAGCCACCTAATTCATAATAAATCACTCTCTATGCTGCCTGACGGCCCGCTGACTTTCCACTTGGTAAACTGTGTATGTGAGCATCCAAAATTCTGACTGATAACTACATTCACTTTGGAGTTTATGATTTGAGATCAGCATTTAAATGGTAACATTAAACATACACTCCTGATCAAAATCTTAAGACCAGTTAAAAAATTGCAAGAATTTGCATTTTGCACTGTTGTATCTTAGGAAGGTTCTAAGTAGAGTTTCAAAATGCAAAAAGAAGAAATGGGAACAAGAGACCAAATGTTTTGAGCAGGCAATTTATTGAAAAGAACAATTTAACTGAAATAGGCTGTTCATCAGCTGATCAAAAGTTTAAGACCACATCCTTTAAAAGCCCAAATCTGTGCAAAAATTTGGATTCCATGTCATTTTCTGTCAAGTAATCACACTGTCAAGACCTCTTGATGGGAATAGCAAAAAAAACTCACTGCCTTCGAACGTGGCAGGTTTGTTGAGCTGCATAGACAAGGCCTCTCACAGCGTGCCATCGCTGCTGAGGTTGGACGCAGTAAGACAGTCATTTTGCATTTCTTAAAAGATCCTGAGGTTTATGGAACAAAAAAATCAAGTGGTAGACCCAAAAAAATCTCACCGGCACTGAGCCGGAGGATCCGAATGGCTGTCCGTCAAGACACGGGACGATCCTCATCCCAAATTAAGGCCATTACTGGTGCTGACTGCAGCCCAATAACCATCAGACGGCATCTGCAAAGGAACGGCTTCAAAAACAAAAAACGTCTTCAAAGGCCACGTCTCCTTCAACGCCACAAAATTGCCCGTTTGGCCTTTGCAAGGGAGCACCAAACATGGGATGTTCAAAGTTGGAAGAAAGTTTTATTCTCTGATGAGAAAAAATTTAACCTTGATGGTCCTGATGGCTTCCAACGCTACTGGCATGACAAGGAGATGCCACCTGAGATTTTTTCAACACGGCACAGCGGAGGGGGCGCCATCATGATCTGGGGTGCTTTTTCCTTCAATGGAACAATGGAGCTCCAGGTTGTGCAGGGGCGTCAAACAGCAGCTGGCTACGTGGAGATGTTGCAGCGGGCATCCCTCATGACTGAGGGCCCTCGTCTGTGTGGTGATGACTGGGTTTTTCAGCAGGACAAAGCTGCAATTCACAATGCCCGTCTGACAAAGGATTTTTTTCAGGAGAATAGCATCACTCTTTTGGATCATCCTGCATGTTCCCCTGATCTAAATCCAATTGAGAACATTTGGGGATGGATGGCAAGGGAAGTTTACAAAAATGGACATCAGTTCCAGACAGTGGATGCCCTTCGTGAAGCCATCTTCACCACTTGGAGCAACATTCCTACAAGCCTTTTGGAAACACTCGCATCAAGCATGCCAACACGAATTTTTGAAGTGATCAACAATAATGGTGGAGCTACTCATTACTGAGTCTGTTTTTGAGACTTTAATTTCTGTTTTAGGGTTTTTTTTGAGCTATGGTCTTAAACTTTTGATCAGCTGATGAACAGCCTATTTTAGTTAAATTGTTCTTTTCAATAAATTGCCTGCTCAAAACATTTAGTCTCTTGCTCTCATTTCTTCTTTTTGCATTTTGAAACTCTACTTAGAACCTTCTTAAGATACAACAGTGCAAAACGTAAATTCTTGCAATTTTTTAACTGGTCTTAAGATTTTGATCAGGAGTGTATAATGAAGCATGGATGATGAAAGGAAAGTAGAGCTTGAAAATAAAAATCGAGATTTGATGCAGTCGTTCTAAGTACAAGAGCAGCAGCTAGTTGACATGCATTACCAGCTGGATGAGGTAAGTAAAGACAGGGAAAAGTCTAAGGACCTACTTCAACATACATTAAAGGAAATTGCTGACCTAAAATCCCACAACAGTGTCTATGAACAACACATGGACGCAGATCAGCGACAGATGCAACAAATGCAATGCCAACTGATAGAAGCTAGAGAGGAACTGGCTGTGGCCCACCATACTTGAGCAATGAAAAAAGAAGAATTGGCATATGTCAAAAGAGATCTTTATCATTCTTTGTAGATAAACCAAACCCAACAATCAATGTTTAATGACACTTCCCTTTAAGAAAGGAGAGTCAATGCCCACACCAGAGGAGTCCAAAGAGGGTTAGGGTTAGGCTTAGGGTTATGCCAATTTGCTCGACACTCACTCCAGACCTCCTTGGCACTAACAGAAACCTGTTGAGCCCTGCCAGATTGATTTCTCTTGTATAACCTCACCTACCTCCGGTTCCCCAGACCTTACAGGGCCCTTCGGACCCTTAAAAATTGCTCACAATGCACCACGCTTTGAACCTACACCGGATGTCCCTCAGGACACCAGAGCCTACATGAAAGACATTGACTTGTACTTGCAGAAGTTTCCCAATGTCACCATCGATGATAGAATATATCTAATCAAGGGCACCTCCAACCATGATGTAAGCCGCTTCATTGACTGTCAGCCAGACTCAGTCAGAGCTGACTATAACCTGCTCTGCCAGGCTTTGGAAAAAGAATTTTCTGACAGCTTAACAAAGACTGGCTTAATGGCTGCCATAACAATCAGACAAGGAAGGCTAGAGTCTCCCAAACAATACTACCACCGCCTCCTTAAGGCTTACTTTGGTTCTCAAAATGAACCTGGAATGGAGGAACACTTGAACTTCAAATCACTCTTTGTCCAAATCTCCATTCCACCACAAGTAATCAACTAGGTGTACTGGCAAACCCACACACCTTGACCATCCAACATCTGCGTGACTTTGCCTCTCTAGGATTTGTGAAGTACAAGCAATCCCACACTAGAGCCCACAGAGCCCAATGGGCACACAGAGCCCAATATTCTAACTCTCAACACTAACACTAACACTATGTTAAAACGATTTTGGAATCAGGTGTTTTGTCTCCAGTCAAGTCCATTGTCTCAAACTCACCACCAGTGTAAACTGGCTCGTTGATAATCCCTCAAACCACCTGGCTACAAGTGGGGTTATTTTTCAAAGTTTGTTTTCAAATGTCAAGCACAAAAGAAACCTGTATCGTTTCAATGGCAACTCTTCAGGATAGAGTCTTTCCTCAACACCCACGGCGAAACATTACTTAAAACAGTCAGTGCGGAGTTATCGGATTATTACACACACACAATTAGTAACCATGCTTATGGCCGATATGATTTGTGATATTGGATCCTCAGTCTAGAATTTAGCTATGGGTAGGATTTCCCATACCTGGTCCCCCTTTCATTAGCTCAGGATCTCTTGGTTTCTGCCACAAGAGAATTAGCATATGAGCAAAGGTAATGCCAGTAACTAGTTAATCACAAGTAGATTATTAGGTATTTAACAAGTTAAAGTACTATTTAGAACATTCTGTTCACATTATAGCCTTGTGCGTATTCTTCTTGACCAGGCTCATCTTTGTTTTCTTTTTTTTCTTCTTCATAGATTTAGCCAAGGTAGTTATTAACCTCAATATAGGAAAACTAACCATGCAATAGTTAGCTGTAGTTATTCAGACAACAGCTCTGATCAGGAAGGATGTCCTGCCGTCTCCTACCCTGTGTCCAGCACCATCCCTCATTCAACAGTTCCAAATCTAAGGGCAGCACCATCCTTGATTCAGCTGTCTGAGACTCCCTGGATGGTGAGTTCAAACTGAGTGGAGGAAATGTAGCGGACTGCCCTGTTCTTGTGTTCCTCTTCAAAGCAGGAACGCAACATTCCTCATGTCAGGAATATATAAACAATAGGTGATTTCAGACAACTAGCATGCCTTGGTAAGACTTTTGAACTTTTGTCCTCACACGATCACTTAGAGATGTGAATCTGTAGGTGCCTGGATTCCCCAGGAGATAACAGAATTTTACGACAGTGTGGCAGTGCTATAATGCCATCTGAGTCAACAAAGACTGATAGGCTTCCTCAGTTTCAACATGACCTGGGACTTCAAAGGACCATTTGTTTCTACCCAGTACCACTGAATCAATGATGGATCAACAGGGCCACCTAGCGGCATTGACGGTAATAGCAACAGCATGTTGATTGAACTGTTTCAGAGTGATATTTGAAGTTGGTGTTAGATTAAAACTGCTCAGGGTATTATCACTAATACACCTAATGCCACCACCTGCTTTATTATCATTATCCCGAATTTCCCCCCGGGGATTAAAAAAGGTTCATCTTATCTTAATGGTATTAATATCCTCGGATCACAAGTATATCTTGCAGATGTGATGTCTCAGGCGGAATTGCCATGTCTAATTATTCTGATTTGATAATCCATCTAACAGTGCTTAAATATTCGATCAGAATGTTTTTACAACATGTGTGTTACATACTAGTCATAGATAGGATTAATTGGACTGGTATAGTGATGAGAGAATTATGATGTGCCTGCTTGTCATCATGTTTCTCAGCTCACTGTGAGAATTTGCTTCCTTGGAGCCCAGTTTCAATGCACAGCATTGTCATCATGCTGCTTAGCTCATACTTAGGATTTGCCTGCTTGGAGGCCAGTTTCCATGCACAGCATTGTTGTCATGCTGCTCAGCTCAGAGTGAGAACTCACCTGCTTGTTATCATGCTGCTCAGCTCATTGTAAGGATTCGCCTGCTTGGAGGCCAGTTTTCACAAACAGCATTGTTATCATGCTACTCATTTCAGCGTGAGGATTCGCTTGCTTGGAGGCCAGTTTCCATGCACAGCATTGTCAATCTTGCTGCTCAGCTCAAAGTGAGGACTTGTTTGCTTGAAGCGCAGTTTCCACGCACAGCATTGTCATCATGCTGCTCAGCGCACACTTAGTTTTTTCCTGGTTGGAGGCCAGTTTCTACACACAGCATTGTCTATATGCTGCTCAGGTCAGAGTGGGGATTCACCTGCTTGGAGGCCAGTTTCCACGCACAGTATTGTCATCATGCTGCTCAGCTCAGTGAGGATTCGTCTGGTTAGAGGCCAGTTTCCACGCACAGCATTGTTATGCTGCTCAGCTCAGAGAGAGGATTCGCATGATTGTCTTCATACTGATCAGCTTAGTATGAGGATTTGCCTGCTTGGAGGCCAGGTTCCATGCAGATCACTTTCATCATGCTGTTCAGCTCAGAATGAGGATTTTTCCTGCATGGAGGCCAGTTTCCACGCACAGTATTGTCATCATACTGCTCAGCTCAGTGTGGATTTGTGTGGTTGAAGGCCAGTTTCCACACACAGCATAGTTATGTTGCTCAGCTCAGAGTGAGGATTTGCCTCCTCGAAGCCCAGTTTCCACGCACAGCAATGTCATCATGCTGCTCAGCTCAGTGTGAGAATTCGCTTCCTTGGAGCCCAGTTTTGATGCACAGCATTGTCATCATGCTGCTTAGCTCATACTTAGGATTCGCCTGCTTGGAGGCCATTTTCCATGCACAGCATTGTTGTCATGCTGCTCAGCTCAGAGTGAGGACTCACCTGCTTGTTATCATGCTGCTCAGCTCATTGTGAGGATTCGCGTTTTTGGAGGCCAGTTTCCACACACAGCATTGTCATCATGCTGCTTAGCTCATGCTGACAATTCAATTTTCCACATCTTACTCTTGCCACTTTGAGCAGCTCTTCTGCTCAGTTCTCAGAAGTGTGTTTGTCGCTGAACTCTTAACAATCCAGAAGACAGAACACCATTTTATAATTTTCAATAAAGTGACACGTAACTGACAAGAAGGATGCTGCTGTGGCTTTTTTTAACCCTCTCTTGCAGCGGATGCACATTCTCTGTCATATAGGCCTGGGATGATTTTTTGTTTTCCTGCTTGGAATTGCATACATAGGATTCTGTGCATGAATAAACTTTCTGAATCCTTTATCATTGACAGCTGAAAATGGATGGAAATCAAGTGCAATCATTTTTGCCAGTTCTTCATCAATTGAGTTCTGTTTTGCTGGGGTCACAGACAGCATGATGCTGTAGATACTGCAGCAGCAGCAGTTGCAGTAGACACACTGGCATTAATATCCTTCATTAATATCACAGTCAACTGACTGTGTTTTATCTTCCCATTGCACTGATGGGTGGACTGTTCTCAGGTGCCTGTGCAGGTTGTTTGTGGCTCTATATGATATTCTTGCAGACTCTACACTCTGCTTTTGTATTGTCAATAAAATTGAAATGGTCCTGGTGTCACTCATTTTCTTTACTTTACCTTCCTAATGTGTCGATGTTGTCTCCTCTTGTTGCCCCTGGCTCTCTCTCTCTCTCTCTCTCTCTCTCTCTCTCTCTCTCTCCCTCCTGCTCTTTTCGTGCGCTACTGGTGCTGCGTGTAACTCCCGCCCCTCCCCTCTGCTAAGCGCTAACACAAGGCTCAAACACATATTGACCAATCACGTGCGACGTGAGCGAAAAAAAACACGGCTCCCAATAAGGAGCCGGCTCCCGTCGTTCACTTCAAAGAGCCGGCTCTAAGAGCCATTTCGTTCCCGACCGACCCATCACTAGTTTCCACACACGGCATTGTTCATGCTACTCAACTCTTAGAGAGGATTCGCCCGCTTGGAGGCCAGTCTCTACGCACTGCATTGTCATGATGCTGCCCAGTTCACAATGAGATTCAACTGCTTTAAGGCCAGTTTCCATGCACATCATTGTCATTGTGCTACTCAACTCAGAGTGAGTATTCTTGTGCTTGAAGGCCCGTTTCCACACATATTATTAGCAATCTTGCTGTTCAGCTCAGAGCGAGGATTCGCCTGCTTGGGGCCCAGTTTGC
This sequence comes from Pterois miles, assembly GCA_947000775.1. NCBI lineage: Eukaryota > Metazoa > Chordata > Actinopteri > Perciformes > Scorpaenidae > Pterois > Pterois miles. The sequence continues at coordinate 5,777,998 of CAMQGK010000058.1, read as the reverse complement.
GCGCACAGCATGGTCCACATGCTGCTCTGCTCAGAGTGTGGAATCACATGCTTGTCATCATGCTGCTTATCTTAGTGTGAGGTTTCACCTGCTTGGATGCCAGTTTCCATGCACAGCTGTGTCATCATGCTTCTTAGCTTCGACTGCCGATTTGCTTGCTTTTCATCATGCTGCTCCTCTAAGAGTGAGGATTCAACGGATGTTGGCCAGTTTCCACGCATAGCATTGTCATCTTGTCATCATTGCTGCTCAGCTCAGAATGAGGATCTCTCCTGCTTAGAGGACAGTTTCTATGCTCAGCGTTTTCTACTTGCTGCTCAGCTCACCGTGTGGACTTTCCTGCTTGCTGCCCAGTTTCGACGTACAGCATTGTCATCATGCTGCTCAGCTCAGAGTGAGGATTTTTCCTGCTTGGAAGCCAGTTTCTACGCACACATTGTCTATTTGCTGCTCAGGTCAAATTGGGGATTTGCCTGCTTTGAGACGAGTTTACACGCACAACAGTGTCATGCTGTTGCTCAGCACAGAGTTAGGATTCACCTGCATGGAGGCCAGTTTCCATGCACATCATTGTCAATCTTGCTGCTCAGCTCAAAGTGAGGACTTGCTTGCTTGAAGCGCAGTTTCCACATGCAACATTGTCATCATGCTGTTCAGCTCAGAGTGAGGATTTTTCCTGCTTGGAGGCCAGTTTCCACGCACAGCAGTGTTATCAAGTTGCTCAGGTCAGAGTGAGGATTCGTCTGCTTGGAGGCCAGTTTCTACACACAGCATTGTCATCATTCTTCTCAGCTCAGAGCAAGGATTCGTCTGCTTGGAGCCCAGTTTCCCTGCACAACACTGTCATCATGCTGCTCGGCCCAGAGAAACAATTTGTCTGCTTATCATTATGCTGCTCAGCTCAGTGTGAGGATTCGACTGCTTGGAGCCCAGTTTCGACACACAGCATTGTCATCATGCTGCGCAGCTCACACTGAGGATTCACCTGCTTGGAGGCCAGTTTCCATGCACAGCATTGCTGTCGTGCTGCTCATCTCAGAGTGAGGATTAGAGCCCAGTTTCCACACACAGCAGTTGCCTGCTTGTCATCATGCTGCTCAGCTCAGTGTGAGGATTTGCCTGCTTTGAGGAAAGTTTCCACGCACAGCATTGTTGTCATGCTGCTCAGTCCAGAGTAACGATTAGCCTGCTTGGCATCATACTGCTCAGCTCAAAATGAGGATTCAACCGCTTGGACGGCAGTTTCCACGCACAGCATTGTCATCATGCTGCTCAGCTTAGAGCGAGGATTAGAGCCTAGTTTCCATGCAGGGTATTGTCATCATGCTGCTCAGCTCAGGGTGAGGTTTCACCTGTTTGGAAGGCAGTTTCCACAGCATTGTCATCATGCTACTCAGCTCAGGGTGAGGTTTCACCTGTTTGGACGGCACTTTCCGCACTAAGCATTGTCATCATGCTGCTCAGCGCACACTTAGTTTTTTTCCTGGTTGGAGGCCAGTTTCTACGCACAGCATTGTCTATATGCTGCACAGGTCAGAGCGAGGAGTCGATCGCTTGGAAGCTGGTTTCCATGCACAGCATTATCATCATGCTGGTCAGCTCAGAGTGAGGATTTGCCCCTTTGGACGGCAGTTTCCATGCAGATAATTGTCAATCTTGCTGCTCAGCTCAAAGTGAGGACTCACTTGCTTGAAGCCCAGTTGCCATGCGCAGCATTGTCATCATGCTGCTCAGGTCAGAGTGAGGATTTTTTCTGCTTGGAGGTCAGTTTCTACTCACAGCATTGTCTACATGCTGCTGAGGTCAGAGTGAGGATTTGTCTGCTTGGAGACCAGTTTCCACGCACAGCATTGTCATCATGCTGCTCATCTCAGAGTAAGGATTCGCCGACGTGGAGCCCAGTATCCACGCACAGCATTGTTGTCATGCCGTTAAGCTCAGAGTGAGGATTTTTCCTGCTTCAAGGCCATTTTCTTTGCACAGCATTGGCTATATTCTGCTCAGCTCAGAGTAAGATTCGCCTGCTTTGAGGCCAATTTCCCCACTCAGCACTGTCATCATGCTGCTCAGCTCAGAGTGAGGATTTGCCTGTTTGGTGCCCAGTTTTTACGCACATCATTGTCATTATGTTGTTCAGCTCAGAGTGAGGATTCCCCCGCTTGTCATCAGGCTGCTCAGGTCAGTATGAGGATTCGCCGGCTTGGACAGCAGTTTCCATGTACAGCATTGTCATCATAATGCTCAGCTCAGAGTGAGGATTTGCTTGCTTGGAGGCCAGTTTCCACGCACAGCATTGTTATCATGCAGCTCAGCTTGGAGTGAGGATTTGCCTGCTTGTGATCATGTTGCTCAGCTCAGTTTCAGGATTTGCCTGCTTGGAGCCCAGTTTCGACGCACAGCATTGTCATCATGCTGCTTAGCTCATAATTATGATTCACCTGCCTGGAGGCCAGTTTCCATGCACAGCATTGTCGTCATGCTGCTCAGCTCATTGTGAGGACTCGCATGTGACACACCGGCAGGCAGAGTCAGACTCACAAGCACAACTCGTTGAGCAGATGGATTTAAACAACGCTGGGTCTTTTATCACAGAAACTGGTCGGTACACAGGAAGGCAAAACTCACAGGCAAACAAATCCAGACTGGCAGGCAAAACTCAGGGTCAAAAAAACAAGCACAGGTCTCGGTACACGGAAGTCATACACACTAGGAAATACGCTGGTAAGTTAGTCATGAGGGAACAAAACAAACTGGCACAGAAGGGAAGGAAGACTCAGCTTAAATACCCGTGAGGGGAGTGACTAACTATGGACAGGTGGACACAATCGGGGCGGGGGAGACGATCAGACGCAGGTGAGTGGAGACGAAAGTAGGTCAGTGCAGTCATTCATTCAGAGGGGCGGGGAAGCATGCAGGCAGGAAGTGAAGTGCGCTGAAACGCTGAAACGAGAGTCATACTGCCCATATGTAGCTGAGGGCTTGCATGCATGGAGGCCAGCCTCCAAACACAACATTGTCGTTGTGATGACCAGCTGAGGCTGAGGGCTTGCCTGCTTGGAGGTCATCCTTGATGCAAAGCACTGACGTCATGCTGCCCCATGCAACAGCTGTCTCATGCAACAGTCTTGTCGTAGTGCTGCACAGCTCTTCTGCTGGGAGGCCAACCGCCAAGCAACAGCCTTGTCACTGTCCTTCCCAGCTGAAGATCGCATGTTTGGAGGGCAGCTGCCACACAACAACCTTGTCCTGCCGCTGCAAAATTGAGGGTAAGGGCATGCCTGCTTGGAGGCACCACACAACAGCCTTGTCATTGTGGTAACCAGCTGAAGGTGAGGGCTCTGCTGCTGGGAGGCCAGCTGCTTCTCAAGAGCATTGTCCTCCAGCTGGTGGTGCCCAGCTGAGGGTGAGGGCTTGCCTGCTTGGACGTCAGCCGCCATGCAACAGCCTTGTCATAGTGCTGCACAGCATATTTTGATGGCTCTCCTGCTGGGAGGCCAGCAGCCACGCAACAGCCTTGTCTCTGTGCTTCCCAACTGAAGGTGAGGGATCGCATGTTAGGAGGGCAGGTGCCACGTAACAACCTTGTCCTGTTGCTGCAAGGCTGAAGGAAAGGGCTTGCCTGCTTGGATGACAGCTGCCACACAATAGCATTGTCCTCCAGCTTCCCAGCTGAGGGTGAGGGCTCGCCTGTTTGGAGGCCAGCTGCCACGCTACAGCCTGGTCATCACACTGTCCAGCTAAAAGGGTGAGGGTGCTTGCATGGAAGCCACCTCGCAAAATCCTTGTTATTGTGCTGAAGAGTTGGGAGCTGGGAGTCCAGCTGCACCGCAACAGCCTTGTCATTGTGCTGCCCAGCAGAGGGTGAAAGCTTGCCTTCTTAGAGGCCAGCCGCTACACAACAGCCTTGTCATCACGCTGTTTGACTCAGGGTTAGGGCTAGCCTGTTTGGGGGCTGGAAGCCATGCAACAGCGTTCAGCCAACACACAACAGCATTTTTGTCCCGCTGCCCAACTGAGATTGAGTGTTTTCCTACTGGGAGGTCATCTGTCACTTAACAGCATTGTCCTTGGTCTGCCCAGCAGAGGGTGAGGGCTCGCCTGCTTGGAGGCCAGCTGCCACACAACAGCTTTGTCTTTGTCTTTGTTTGTGAATTTCTCCACTGTGAGACTAATAAAGGAATATCTTATCTTATCTTATCTTATATTATCATGCTGCTCAACGGAGGGTGAAGGCTCCCGTGTTTGGAGGCCAGCCGCCAAACAACAAACTTGCCATCACGCTGCCCAGCAGAGGGTGATGACTTGTCTAGTGGGAGTCCAGCCGTCACGCAACAGCCTTGTCATTGTGCGTTCCAGCTGAGGATTAAGGGCTTGCCTACTGGGTTGCCACCCACCACTCAAACGCCTCATTATGCTGCCCAACTGCAGGTGAGTGCTCGCCTGCTTGGATGCCAGGCGCCATGCAACAGCATTGTCACTGTGCTTCCCAGCTGAGGGTCAAAGGCTCACGTGGGTGGAGTCCAGCCGCCACGCAACAGCCTTGTCATTGTGGTAACCAGCTGAAGGTGAGGGCTCTCCTGCTGGGAGGCCGGCTGCTTCACAAGAGCATTGTCCTCCAGCTTCCCAGCTGAAGGTGAGGGATCGCATGTTTAGAGGGCAGATGCCACGCAACAACCTTGTCCTGCTGTTGCAAGGCTGAGGGTAAGTGCTTGCCTGCTTGGAGGCATGTCACTATGTAAAAGCATTGTCTACCACCTGCCAAAGTGAGGTGGAGGGCTGGCCTGCTGGAAAGAAAACGGACACGCAAAAGCCTAGTCTTTGGTTGTTCCAGCTGATGGTAAGGTCTCTTGTGCTTAGAGGCCAGCCGACATGCAACAGTATTGTCATACTGCTGCCCAGCGGATTATGAGGGCTCGCCTGCTGCAAGGCCAGCCGTCACCCAATAGCCTTGTCATCATGCTGCTCAGCTTAGGGTGAGGGCTTGCCTGCTTGGAGGTCAGCTGTAACTCAACAGCATTGTCATTGTGCTGCCCAGCTGAGGGTAAGAGCCCGCCAGCCACCACGCAACAACCTTGTCATCACACTGCTCGATGGAGGGTGAGGGCTCGCCTATCATTAAGCGTCCCAGCTGAGGATGAGGGCTTGCCTACTGGAATGCCAGCCACCACTAAAGAGACTTGTCATTGTGATGCCCAACTGGTGGTGAGGGTTTGCCTGTTGGAGTCCAGCCATCACTCAACAGCCTTGTCCTTGTTCTCCCCAACTGGTGGTGAGGGCTCATCTGTTATCATACAGCCACTCAACAGCCCTATGATTTGCTGCCCGGCGGAGGGTGGGAGCTCGCTTGCTGGGAGGCCAGCCAACAAATAACAGCCTTGTCATTGAGTTGCCCAGCTGAGGGTGAGGGCTTGCCCGCCGGAAGGCCTACTACCACATCACAGCCTGGTCACTGTGCTGCCTGAGCTCGCCGGCTTAGATGTCAGCCGCAACGCAACAGCATCGTCCTCTTTTGGCCCAGCTGAGAGTGACTGCTTGTCTGCTGGGAGACCAGCCCACAAATAACAGCCTGGTCACTGAGCTTCCCAGCTGAGGTTTAGGGCTCGCCTGCTTGGTTGCCAGCCACTAGTCATTGTTCTGCTCAGCTGAAGGTGAGAGCTCGCCTGCATAGAGGCCAGCCACCATCGAGCAGCCTTGTCATTGTCCTACCCAGCTGAGGGTAAGCCATTGCTTGCTTGGAGGCCAGCCACCACGCAACAGCCATGTCAATGTTGTACCCAGATAAAAGTGAGGGCTCGACTTCTTGAAGGGCAGCCGCCACTCAACTGCATTGTCCTCCCGCTGCCCAGCTGAGGATGAGGGCTTGACCGCTGGGAGGCCTACAACCACATAACAGCCTGGTCACTGTGCTGCCCATCTGAGGGTGAGAACTTGCCGGCTTAGGAGTCAGCCACCATGCAACAGTATCGTCCTCTTTCAGCCCAGCTGAGGGTGAGTGCTCGCCTGCTAGGAGTCCAGCCGACAAATAACAGCCTTGTCATTGAGTTGCCCAGCTGAGGGTGGGGGCTCACCTGCTTGGATGGCAGGAGTCATGCAACAGCCTTGTCATAGTGCTGCACAGCGTATTTTGATGGCTGTCCTGCTGGGAGGCCAGCAGCCACGCAACAGCCTTGTCACTGTCCTTCCCAACTGAAGGTGAGGGCTCGCATGTTAGGAGGGCAGCTGCCACGTAACAACCTTGTCCCATCGCTGCAAGGCTGAGGGTAAGGGCTTGCCTGCTTGCTGCCACACAATAGCATTGTCCTTCAGCTTCCCAGCTGAGGGTGAGGGCTTGCCTGCTTGGATGCAAGCCACCACGCAAAATCTTTGTTATTGTGCTACAGAGTTGGGAGCTGGGAATCCAGCTGCACCGCAACAGCCTTGTCATTGTGCTGCCCAGCAGACGGTGAAAGCTTGACTGCTTAGAGGCCAGCTGCTACGCAACAGCATTGTCATCCCGCTACCCAGCTGCGGGTGAGGGCTCGCCTGTGTGGAAGCTAGGTGCCACGCAACAGCAATGTACTCCTCATGCCCAGCTGAGGGTGAGGGCTCACCTGCTTGTAGGCCTGCCTCCATGCAACAGCTGTCTTACAGTGTTGCCCATCAGAGGGTGAAGGCTCGCCTGCTGAGAGTACAGCCACCACACAACAGCCTTGTCATCATGCTGTTTGGGGGCTGGAAGCCATTCAACAGCGTTGACATTGTGTTTCCCAGCTGAAGGTGAAAGTTCGCCTATTTGAGGGCGAGCCAACACGCAACAGCATTTTTGTTCCGCTGCCCAGCTGAGGTTGAGTGTTTTCCTGCTGGGAGGTCATCTGTCACTCAACAGCATTGTCCTCGGGTTGCCCAGCACAGGGTGAAGGCTCCCATGTTCGGAGGCCAGCCGCCAAACAACAAACTTGCCATCACGCTGCCCAGCAGAGGGAGATGACTTACGTAGTGGGAGTCCAGCCGTCATGCAACAGCCTTGTCATTTTGCGCCCCAGCTGAGGGTTAGGGCTTACCTACTGGGATGCCACCCACCACTCAAATGCGTCATTATGCTGCCCAGCTGGTGGTGAGGGCTCATCTGTTGGAGTCCAGCCACCATTCAACAGCCGTATGATTGTGCTCCACAGCGGAGGGCGAGGGCTGGCCTGCTTGTTGGCCATCCGCCACGCAACTGTCTCTCCTGGTGAGAGCTCTCCTGCTGGGAGACCAGCCGCCTCACAAGAGCATTGTCCTCCAGCTTCCCAGCTGAAGGTGAGGGATCGCATGTTTGGAGGGCAGCTGCCACGCAACAACCTTGTCCTGCCGTTGCAAGGCTGAGGGTAAGTGCTTGCCTGCTTGGAGGCATGTCACTATGTAAAAGCATTGTCTACCACTTGACAAACTGAGGTGGAGGGCTGGCCTGCTGGAAAGAAAACGGACACGCAAAAGCCTAGTCTTTGGTCGTTCCAGCTGATGGTAAGGTCTCTTGTGCTTGGAGGCTAGCCAAAACGCAACAGTATTGTCATACTGCTGCCCAGCGGATTATGAGGGCTCGCCTGCTGGGAGGCCAGCCGTCACCCAATAGCCTTGTCATCATGCTGCTCAACTTAGGGTGAGGGCTTGCCTGCTTGGAGGTCAGCTGTCACTCAACAGCATTGTCATTGTGCTGCCCAGCTGAGGGTAAGAGCCCGCCAGCGACCACGCAACAACCTTGTCATTACACTTGTCTACTGGGATGCCAGCCACCACTAAACAGCCTTGTCATTGTGATGCCCAACTGGTGGTGAGGGCTTGCTGCCCGGCAGAGGGTGGGGGCTCGCTTGCTAGAAGGCCAGCTGCCATGCAACTAACTTGTCATTGTGCTGCCCAACTGAATGTGAGAGCTCGCCGGCTTAGAGGTCAGCCGCCATGCAACAGCATCGTCCTCTTTCGGCCCAGCTGCGGGTGACTGCTTGCCTGCTGGGAGACCAGCCCACAAATAACAGCCTGGTCACTGAGCTGCCCAGCTGAGGTTTAGGGCTTGCCTGCTTGGTTGCCAGCCACTAGTCATTGTTCTGCTCAGCTGAAGGTGAGAGCTCGCCTGCATAGAGGCCAGCCATCATCCAGCAGCCTTGTCATTGTCCTACCCAGCTGAGGGTAAGCCATCGCTTGCTTGGAGGCCAGTCGCCACGCAACAGCCATGTCAACGTTGTAGCCAGCTAAAAGTGAGGGCTCGACTTCTTGAAGGACAGCCGCCACTCAACTGCATTGTCCTCCTGATGCCTAGCAGAGGGTGAGGATTCGCTTGCTGGGATTCCAGCCGACAAATAACAGCCTTGTCATTGAGTTGCCCAGCTGAGGGTGAGGGCTCGTCTGCTTGAAGGCCAGCGGCCATGCAAAAGCCTTGTCAATGTGCTTCCCAGCTGAGGGTGAGGGCTCACGTGCTTGGAGGCCAGCCGCCCCACAGCAGCCTTGTCATTGCTTATGCATGGCAGCCACCAGCTGTCACTGTGGTGCCCAGCTGACGACTCACCTGCTTGGAGCTGCCATGCAACAGCAATGTCCTCCAGCTGACACGCAACAGCATTGTCCTCCAGCTGCCCAGCTGAGGGTGATGGCTTGCCTGCTGGGAAGACTGCCAACATGCAACAGCCTTGTCATCATGCTGCCCAGAAGAGGGTAAGGGTTCGCCTGCTTGAATGGTAGCTGCCACACAACAGCATTGTCCTTCCAGCCGAGCCGGCTCGGCTGCTTGGAAACTAGCCGCTATGTAACAGCAGTCATTGTACTGCCCAGCTGATGGTGAGGGCTTACTTGTTGTAGGCCGGCTGCCATTCAAGAGCCTTATCATTGTGCTGCCCAGCGGAGGGTGAGGACTTGCTTGCTTTGAGGCCTAATGCCACGCAACAGCGTTGTCCTCCCGCTACACACCTGAGGGTGAAAGCTCGCCTGCTTGGAGGCCAGTCATCACATAACAGCCTTGTCATTGTGCTGCCCAGGTGATGGTGAGGTTTCTCCTGCTTTGAGGTTGAGGCCACCCACAGCGCAAAAGTCTAGTCATTGTTCACCAAAGCCAAAGGTGAGAGCTCGCCTGCTTAGAGGCCAGCTGCCATCCAACAGCCTTGTCACTGTGCTGGCCAGCTGAGGGTGAAGGCTTGCCCGTTGGAAGGATAACAGCCACGCAACAGCCTTGTCACCATGCGTCCTAGCTTAAGGCGAGGGCTGGCCTGCCTGGTCACCAGCTGCCATGCAACAACAATGTCATCACACTGCTCGACAGAGGGGGAGAGCTCGCTTGCTGTCAGGTCAGCCACCAGGTAAAACTATTGACAGCATTATGTCTTCATCTTCATCTTCATCTTCAACCGATTATCCGGGGTTGGGTCGCTGGGGCAACACCTCCAGCAGGGGACCCCAAACTTCCCTTTCCCGGGCCACATTAACCAGCTCTGACTGGGGGATCCCGAGGCGTTCCCAGGCCAGTGTGGAGATATAATCTCTCCATCTAGTCCTGGGTCGTCCCCGGGGTCTCCTCCCAGCTGGTCGTGCCTGGAACACCTCCCTAGGGAGGCGCCCAGGGGGCATCCTTACCAGATGCCCGAACCACCTCAACTGGCTCCTTTCAACGCAAAGGAGCAGCGGCTCTACTCCGAGTCCCTCATGGATGACTGAGCTTCTCACCTTATCTCTAAGGGAGATGCCAGCCACCCTCCTGAGAAAACCCATTTCGGCCGCTTGTACTCGCAATCTAGTTCTTTCGGTCATGACCCAGCCCTCATGACCATAGGTGAGAGTAGGAACGAAGATTGACCGGTAGATAGAGAGCTTTGCCTTCCGGCTCAACTCTCTCTTCGTCACAACGGTGCGGTACAGCGGCTACAATACCGCCCCCACTGCTCCGATTCTCCGGCCAATCTCACGTTCCATTGTCCCCTCACTCGTGAACAAGACCCTGAGGTACTTGAGGGGCGGCAGTAGCTCAGTTGGGGGCGGCAGTAGCTCAGTCTGTAGGGAGTTGGCTTGGGAACCGGAGGGTCACCGGTTCAAGTCCCGACATGGACCAAAAACTGAGTGTGAACTGGTAGCTGGAGAGGTGCCAGTTTACCTCTTGGGCACTGCCGAGGTGCCCCTGAGCAAGGCACCAAACCCCCAACTGCTCGGGGCGCTTGTCAGGAGCAGCCCCATCACTCTGACGTCTCTCCATTAATGCATGTATGTGTGTTTCAGGTCTGCATGTACCATGTATGAGTTAAACAGAGTGTAAATTGAATTTCCCCATTGTGGGACTAATAAAGGTAGATCTTCTTCTTCTTCTTCTTGAACTCCTTCACTTGGGGTAAAGACTCATTCCCTACCTGGAGTAGACAATCCATGGGTTTCCTGGTGAGAACCATGGCCTCCAATTTTGAGGTGCTGATCCTCATCCCAGCTGCTTCACACTCGGCTGCGAACCGACCCAGTGAGCGCTGGAGGTCACAGACTGATGATGCCAGCAGAACCACATCATCTGCAAAAAGCAGCGATGAGATCCTCAGCACACCAATCTGCAAACCCTCCTCCCCCCGACTACGCCTCGATATCCTGTCCATGAATATCACAAACAGGATTGGACCCTGGCGAAGGCCAACGCCCACCGGAAACGAGTCCGACTTACTGCCGAGAACCCGGACGCAGCTCTCGCTTTGGGAGTACAGGGATTGGATGGCCCTGAGAAGTGACCCCCTCAACCCATACTCCCGCAGCACCTCCCACAGTATACCCCGGGGGACCCGATCGTACTTCTTCTCCAAGTCTAACACATGTAGACTGGATGGGCATACTCCCAGGCCCCCTCGTGAGAGTGAAGAGCTGGTCCGTTGTTCCACGGCCAGGACGAAATCCGCATTGTTCCTCTTCAATCTGAGGTTCGACTATCGGCCGGACCCTCCTATCCAGCACCCTAGAGTAGACTTTACCAGGGAGGCTGAGTAGTGTGATACCCCTGTAATTGGCACACACTCTCTGGTCCCCCTTTTTGAACAGGGGAACCACCACCCCGGTCTGCCACTCTTTAGGCACTGTCCCCGACTTCCACGCAATGTTGAAGAGGCGTGTCATCCACGACAGCCCCTTTACACCCAGAGCCTTCAGCATTTCTGGGCAAATCTCGTCAATCCCCGGGCCTTGCCACTGCGGAGCTGTTTAACTACCTCAGTGACTTCCCCTAGGGAAATTGACGATGATCCCCCATCAGCTTCCAGCTCTGTCTCTCCAAGAGAGGGCGTATCAGTCGGGTTCAGGAGTTCCTCAAAGTGCTCCTTCCACCACCCGGTTACCTCCTCAGTTGAGGTCAACAGTGTCCCATCCTTACTGTACACAGCTTGGATGGTTCCCCGTTTCCCCCTCCTGAGGTGCCGGACAGTTTTCCAGAAGCACCTTGGTGCCAACCGAAAGTCCTTCTCCATCGCTGCTCCAAACTCCTCCCACACCCGCTGCTTTGCCTCCTTTACGGCAGCAGCTGCCGCCCCACGGGCCCGTCGGTGTGACGTCCGTCAGATCTCGGTGATGGGTTTCTGTTGTTTTTCATATTTTATGTGAGCACTTCCTGTTTGATTGTGAAATCCTAATCCTCCCTCTCGTTTCAGTGCACTTCACTTCCTGCCCTGCATGCTCCCGCCCCTCTGAATGAATGACTGCACTGACCTACTTTTCGTCTCCACTCACCTGCGTCTGATCGCCTCCCCCGCCCCTGATTGTGTCCACCTGTTCATAGTTAGTCACTCCCCTCACGGGTACTTAAACTGCGTCTACCTGCCATTCTGTGCCAGTTCGTTTGTTCTCCCGAGACTAACCTACCAGCGATCTTCCTAGTGTGTATGACTTCCGTGTTCCAGACCTCTGCTTGTTTTTCGACCCTGAGTATTGCCTGCCAGACTGGATTTGTTAGCCTGTAAGTTTTGCCTTTCCGTGTACCGACCTTATTTTGTAATAAAGACCCAGCGTTTTTCTACACCCAGCTGTTCTCTGAGTTGTGCACTTGAGTCCTGTCCTGCCTGTTCAGCCCGTCGTAACAGTCGGTACCTTGCAACTGCCTCCGGAGTCCTCCGAGATAACATATTCTGGAAGGACTCCTTCTTCAGTCGGACAGCTTCCCTGACTACCGGTGTCCACCACGGTGTTCGAGGGTTACCGACCCTTGAGGCACCTAAGACCCGCAGGCCACAGCTCACCGCCGCAGCTTCAGCAATGGAAGCTTTGAACATCGCCCACTCAGGTTCAATGTCCCCAGCCTCCACAGGAATGCTAGAAAAGCTCCGCCGGAGGTGTGAGTTGAAGATCTTTCAGATAGGGGCCTCCTCCAGACGTTCCCAGTTCACCTGCACTACACGTTTGGGTTTACCAGGTCTATCCAGAGTCTTCCCCCACCCTCTGATCAAACTCACCACCAGATGGTGATCAGTTGACAGCTCTGCCCCTCTCTTTACCCGAGTGTCCAAAACATGCAGCCTCAGATCGGATGATACGATCACAAAATCGATCACCGATCTTTGGCCTAGGGTGCTCTGGTACCAAGTACACTTATGAGCATCCTTATGTTCGAACTAGGGCTGTCAGTTTAACGCATTAATTAGATTAATTAATTACGCTGCAAATTAACGCGCTATAAAAAACGCAATTAATCATGAGTGGCAAGTCAATGCGCAAGCATTTTAAATTTGGCCCATTGAGTGACCCCTAGGCTGCAGTGGCACGTCACTTCGTACCTGCGCCACTAGTCAAAAGCAGGGTGACTGACAACAGAGATGGACGCGACACAGGAGAGCGAGGCAAGCCCGCTCGGACCTTTCACTCGGACTCTGACTCAGACAAGGAGGAGCAGGGGCCTCTAGCCCGCTACAAAGCTGAGCCGTGCATTGGAATGCATGAGTGTCCACTGGAGTGGTGGGCAGCTCACGCAGGAGCTTATGAACAGCTGTCCTCTCTTGCTCGCAAATACCTGGCTACCCCTGCCACGTCTGTGCCATGTGAGAGACTCTTTTCACTCGCAGGTAACATCATTCAAAAGAAGAGGGCAGCCTTACACTCAGACAATGTCAACAAGCTTGTTTGTCTGATCAACTGGCTCAAAGGACACATAGAGTTGTCTGTTGTCAGTTCCTGTAATGTTAGCTTACCCTGCTGTTGGCATCTTGCTATTGATGTTGCCTTATTTAGAGGCATGTTATACTATTCATTTTGAATTGCTGTATTGAGTCAGCTTTAGTATTCATTTTGATTGAGAGTCTGCTTATGTGCCTATTTGAGGCTCAGCCTTATTTTATTTCTGAATTTTATTACTTGGTTTGCTGATGCGCTTGACCTTTTTTCTTTTGAATTTCATTTATAAAGCACACTTAACCAATAAAAATGTGGATTTCAAATCTTCTCTTCTTGGTGTATTTTATTGATTAGTCATGCACTACAATTTTGTAATGTCCTAGAATTCAAATTCTTTATTTGGGGGCCTTTAGCAGGTATGAGATTAAAATGCGATTAATTAGATTAATTAATTACAAATCCTGTAATTAATTAGATTAATTTTCTTAATCGCCTGACAGCACTAGTTCGAACATGGTATTAGTTATGGATAATCCATGACTAGCACAGAAGTCCAATAACAAATGACCGCTCGGGTTCAGATCAGGTAGGTCATTCCTCCCAATCACGCCTCTCCAGGTACCTCCATCGTTGCCCACGTGTGCGTTGAAGTCCCCCAGCAGAACAATGGAGTCCCCTACTGGGGCCCCATACAGGACTCCATTCAGGGTCTCCAAGAAGGTTGAATACTCTAAACTGCTGTTTGGTGCATATGCACAGACAACAGTCAGAGTTTTCCCCCCCACAACCCGAAGGCGCAGGGAGGCGACCCTCTCGTTCACCGGGGTAAACCCCAACATAGCAGCACTCAACCGGGGATTTGTGAGTATCCCCACACCTGCTTGGTGCCTCACACCTTGGGCAACTCCTGAGAAGAATAGAGTCCAGCCCCTATCCAGGAGAACGGTTCCAGAGCCAAGGCTGTGCGTAGAGGTAAGCCCCACCAGATCTAACTGATAGCGCTCCACTTCCCGCACAAGCTCCGGCTCTTTCCTCCACAGAGAGGTGACGCTCCACGTCCCCAGGGCCAGCCTCTGCCGCCCAGGTCTGGTCCGTCGAGGCCCCTGGCTTCACTGCCACCCATATGGCAGCGCACCCGACCCCAGCAGTTCCTCCTGCGGGTGGTGGGCCCACAGGATGGAGAGGAGGGGGTCTCCACGTCGCTTTTTCGGGCTGAGCCCGGCCGGGCTCCATGGCAAGCCCGGCCACTAGGCGCTCGCTCACGGGCCCTCCATCTAGGCCTGGCTCCAGACGGGGGCCCCGGGCTTCCTCCGGGCCGGGTCACTCCTCCTCTGCCTCGGTCTATTGACAGCATTATGATACAACATATATTCAATATGTTAAACGTATATTTTAATGTAGTGAGACTTATTCCATAATGTATTAGATTACATCAGAATGAAGATTTCATTCAGAGAACACAGTTTTTTTCACACACAAACTTATGAGTGTGTCATGTGGAAAAACCCTGTTTGTGTGTGCTTTTGCAGGAGAAATGAAGTTTTAGCTATTCCTTTTGTTGAATGAAGCTTTCATGCGTGGAGGGCATGTTTGATGTAAAATTTTATGAACTGTGTTTTCTGTCATATATCTCCCGTTTCGCATGTTTTCCCCCAGTTTAACCTAGTTCGGCGATGACAACGATGGTTTTACATGAAACTGATCACAGAATGGGCTCATCCATGATGAGACAAGTTTTCACGTGATATGTCTTAAAACTCGGATTTCTATCATTTTCATCCTGTTTTTTTATGTGATCAGTAGTATTGATGGGTTTCTGTGATGACATGACTGTCATGTTTTTCACAGAAATCAATCTTTCAGTGTTTTGTGTGGAAAAACGCATTTCTGTGTGCTTTCGGAGGAGAAATGCAATTTTAGCTATTTTAGTTGTGATAACATTTACATGAAAATGATGATATATTCAAGATTTCATGTGTGGAAAATGTTTTTTATGTGAAATGATATAAATCTATGTTGTCTGTCACATTCTTCCCGTTTTGTATCTTTTCAGTGATATTGGTGTGTTGCTGAAAAAATTACATATTTTTTCCACAGCTTTAGAGTGTTTTATGTGGAAACACGCATTTCTTTGTGCTGTTTTGGAGGAGTAATGCATGTTTGCCACTTCAGTGGTGAAAACAACGATTTTACATAGAATTTATCATAGAATGAAGATTTGATGTGTGGAAGGTCGGTTTAATGTAAAAATGTATAAAACTATGTTTTCTGTCATGGCCATTGTGATATGCATGTTTTCAGTGATATACATGTGTTTCTGTGAAAAATTGACAGGTTTTTCACAGAAATTAACTTTTGAGTGTTTCATGTGGAAAAAACGCATTTCTGTGTGCTTTTGCAAGACAACTGCAGCTTCAGCTAGTTCAGTGGTGAAAACGTTGGTTTTACATGGAAATGAACACACAATGACGATTTCATGCTTGGAGGGCAGGTTTAATGTGACTTTTTACAAAACTATCTTTTCTGTCATATTCATCATGATTTGCATATTTTCAGTGATATTCATGTCTTTCTGTGAAGAAATGACAGCTTTTACACATAAATCAACTTTTGACCGTTTTATCTGGAATATCGCGTTTCTGTGGACCTTTGCTAGAGAAATGCAGTTTAAGCTAGATCAGTGGTGACAATGACAGTTTTACATGGAACTGATCACGGAATGAAGATTTGATGCCTGCAGGACAGGTTAAATATCAATATTATATTAACTTTGTTTCTGTCATAGTCCTCCCGTTTTGCACGTTTTCCCCCAGTTTAACCCTCCCGCTACTTACTACAGCCTACAGTCGTGTGTGTGGGGGGGTCGCGGGGACCCCTTCCAACAGAGCCGATAGGAATCATTCAGAGAAGGGAGCGCAACCCCTCTGCTACCACTACTAGTCCCACAGCCTACAGTCGGGTGGGGGGGGTCATGGGGACCCCTGTGAACAGAGTAAGCGCACACACACACACACACACACACACACACTCACTCGCTCTGTGTGTTACTCATAGGTGTCCAGAGCGTTTCGGAGCATGCGTGCTGCCCGATGAACAAGTATGAGAAAGAAAAATAAAAGTGTCAAATGTTCCAAAGTGGTCAGCGATGGAAAAAGAAGGAAAGCTCCTCAGCGGAAAGTCTCACGCGAGGAAAGTACTCAATTCCCCATATAAACCCTAAGCGGAAAGCCCCACGCGAGGAAAGTACCTGGGGGGGGGGGGGAGTCCAGTTAGACCTAGGTGTAGCCACAAGGAATGTGAGCTAAGGGCATTTGGGCGGGTTATCCCTTCCGCTTACTTGCGTGCACATGTAGGCAAGTATAACCTCGTCACTACTACTACTACTACTACTACTACTACTACTACTCCTGCAGCCTACAATTCGCTCGGGGGTCACCGAGACCTGTATGAACAGAGCCTATCGTTAGCCCACAGGCAACAACTCGTTTCGGGGGGGGGGGGGGGGGGGGGGGTCACCCAGACCCCCAGCAAGCCATTATACAATGAAGGGAGAGTGCGCCCATGAACAGAGCCTCTCGCTAGGCCACAGCCTACAATTAGGTCTGGGGTCCCCGCGACCCCCGAGAATAGATCCTCTCTTGATCCCACGCGCGAAAAGTCCTTCTAGCGGGGGTCGCTGAGACCCCTGGCAAGCCCGTGTCAATCATACCCTAGGCCTCAAGCCCTCGCAATTATACCATGGAGGAAGCGCGCCCCCTCGTGTGAAAACGCAAACGGCCTGATTGAAATGCGCAATTCGGGGGGCCCAAAAAGGCTTGCAAGGTGCCCGGTCCCCGCGTCCCCAACCGGGCTTGCAAAAAGCGTGGGGGGGTGGATTTAAAACACCCCCTCCCCCCTCCAGTTACACATTGTCCCACAGCAGGAAAGTCCCTAGCATGGGCACACCCACAGCAGGAAAGTCCCTAGCGTTAGACCTAGGCACATGTAGCCACAGGGAATGGGAGAATTGGGTGGGGGTGAGTGGATAATGGGTGCGCAGGACAGCGCAAGGGTTAAACCGACCTTCCACACATCAAATCTTCATTCTATGATAAATTCTATGTAAAACCGTTGTTTTCACCACTGAAGTGGCAAACATGCATTTCTCCTCCAAAACAGCACAAAAAAATGTGTTTCCACACAAAACACTCTAAAGCTGTGGAAAAAATATGTAATTTTTTCAGCGTAACACACCAATATAACTGAAAAGATACAAAACGGGAAGAATGCGACAGACAACATAGATTTATATCATTTCACATAAAAAAAATTTTCCACAAATGAAATCTTGATTATATCATCATTTTCATGTAAACCAACGTTATCACAACTAAAAATAGCTAAAACTGCATTTCTCCTCCGAAACCACACAGAAATGCGTTTTTCCACACAAAACACTGAAAGGTTGATTTCTGTGAAAAACATGACAGTCATGTCATCACAGAAACCCATCAATACTATTGATTACATAAAAAACAGGATGAAAATGATAGAAATCCGAGTTTTAAAGACATATCACATGAAAACTTGTCTCATCACGGATGATCCCATTCTGTGATCAGTTTCATGTAAAACCATCGTTGTCATCGCCGAACTAGATTAATACTGGAAACATAGCTTTTACATGAAAGTAAGCACAGAATGTGCATTTCATAGTGAGAGGCCTGTTTACTGTTTGAAACTACAATAGAATGTAGTTTCCATTACGAAAGACCTGTTATATACCTGTAATACTGGAAACTTCGCTTTTACATGAGAAGTGAGCACAGAATCTGCATTTTATAGCGAGAGGCCTGTTTACTGCCCAAAACCTGGCTTTTACATGAAAATGTAACAGAATGTAGTTTACAACACTAGAGGCCTGTTTGATGCTGCAAACATAGCTTTTACATGAAAGTAGACATATAATCACGGGAGGTCAGTTTACTGCCCAAAACCTGGCTTTTACATGAAAGTGAGCACAGAATCTGCATTTTATAGCGAGAGGCCTGGTTACTGTGAGCACAGAATATAGTTTTCAACACGGGAGGCCTGTTTGATGCTGAAAACCTTGCTTTTACATTAAAGTGAGCACAGAATGTAGTTTTCATCACGGGAGGCCTGTTTAATGCTGAAAACATAGCTTTTACATGAAACTAAGCAGATAATGTGGATATTATAGCGAGAGGCCTGTTTACTGTTCGAAACGTTGCTGTTACATGAAAGTGAGCACAGAATGTAGTTTTCAACACTAAAGGCCTGTTTAATACTGGAAACGTAGCTTTTACATGAAAGTAGGCACGTAAAGTGGATTTCATCACGGGAGGTCAGAAAAACTGCCCAAAACCTGGCTCTTACATTAAAGTGACAACAGAATGTAGTTTCCATCACAAGAAGCCTGTTTGATGCTGAAAACCTGGCTTTTACATGAAAGTGAGCACAGAATGTGCATTTCAAAGCGAGAGGCCTGTTTACTGTTCGAAACTTTGCTTTTACATGAAAGTGAGCATAGAATGTAGTTTTCAACACTAAAGGCCTGTTTAATGCCGTAAACGTAGCTTTTACATGAAAGTAAGCACAGAATGTGGATTTCATCACCGGAGGTCAGTTTACCTCCCCAAACCTTGCTTTTACATGAAAGTTAGCACAGAATGTGGATTTCAACACGGGAGGCCTGTTTGATGCTGAAAACCTTGCTTTTACATTAAAGTGAGCACAGAATGTAGTTTTCATCACGGGAGGCCTGTTTAATGCTGAAAACATATCTTTTACATGAAACTAAGCAGTTAATGTGGATATTATAGCAATAGGCCTGTTTACTGTTCGAAACTTTGCTTTTACATGAAAGTGATTGCAGAATGTAGTTTTCAACACTAGAGGCCTGTTTAATACTGGAAACGTAGCTATTACATGAAAGTAAGCATAGAATGTGCATTTCATAGTGAGAGGCCTGTTTGCTGTTTGAAACTTCGTTTTTACATGAAAGTGAGCATAGAATGTAGTTTTCAACACTACAGCCCTGTTGAATGCTGGAAACATAGCTTTTACATGAAACTAAGCACATAATGTGGATTTCATCACGGGAGGCCAGTTCACTGCCCACAACCTGGCTTTTACATTAAAGTGAGTACAGAATGTAGTTTACAACACTGGAGGCCTGTTTAATGCTGTAAACGTAGCTTTTACATGAAAGTAGGCATGTAAAGTGGATTTCGTCACGGGAGGTCAGTTTACGTCCCAAAACCTTGCTTTTACATGAAAGTGAGCACAGAATGTAGTTTTCAACACGGGAGGCCTTTTTGATGCTGAAAACCTTGCCTTTACATTAAAGTGAGCACAGAATGTAGTTTTCATCACGGGAGACCTGTTTAATACTGGAAACGTAACTTTTACATGAAAGTAAGCACGGAATGTGCATTTCATAGTGAGAGGCCTGTTTACTGTTTGAAACTTCGCTTTTACATGAAATTGAGCACAGAATGTAGTTCACAACACGAGAGGCCTGTTTAATGCTGTAAATGTAGATTTTACATGAAACTAAGCAGATAATGTGGATTTCATCACGGGAGGTCAGTTTACTGCCCAAAACCTGGCTTTTACATTAAAGTGAACACAAAATGTAGTTTACAACACTAGAGGTCTGTTTAATGCTGTAAACGTAGCTTTTACATGACAGTAGGCATGTAAAGTGGATTTCATCATGGGAGGTCAGTATACTGCCCAAAACCTGGCTTTTACAGTAAACTGAGCACAGAATGTAGTTGCCATCACGGGAGGCCTTTTTAATGCTGGAAACGTAGCTTTTACATGAAAGTGACAACAGAATGTGGATTTCATCACGGGAGGTCAGTTTACTGCCCAAAACCTTGCCTTTACATTAAAGTGAGCACAGAATGTAGTTTTCATCACGGGAGGCCTGTTTAATACTGGAAACGTAGCTTTTACATGAAAGTAAGCACAGAATGTGCATTTCATAGCGAGAGGCCTGTTTAATGTTCGAAACTTTGCTTTTACATGAAATTGAGAAAAGAATGTAGTTCACAACACTAGAGGCCTGTTTAATGCTGTAAACGTAGATTTTACCTGAAAGTAAGCACAGAATGTGGATTTCATCACGGGAGGTCAGTTTACAGACCAAAACCTGGCTTTTACATGAAAGTGACAACAGAATGTAGTTTTCATCACGGGAGGCCTGTTTGATGGTGTAAATGTAGCTTTTACATGAAAGTAAGCATATAATGTGGATTTCATCACAAGAGGCCAGTTTGATGGTGTAAACGTGACAACAGAATGTAGCTTTCATCACGGGAGGCCTACATGAAAGTAGTATAAGTATAATGTGGATTTCATCACAGGAGGCCAGTTCACTGCCCACAACCTGGATTTTACATTAATGTGAGCACCAATTTAATGCTGTAAACCTAGCTTTTAAAGTAAGCACAGAATGTAGTTTTCAACACAAGAGCACTGTTTAATGCTGGAAACATAGCTTTTACATGAAAGTGGGAACAGAATGAAGTTTTCATTACGGGAGGCCTGTTTGATGGTGTAAATGTCGCTTTTACATGAAAATAAGCATATAGTGTGGATTTCATCAGGGGAGGCCAGTTTACTGCCCAAAACCTGGCTTTTACATGAAAGTGACAACAGAATGTAGTTTTCATCACAGAAGGCCTGTTTAATGCTGGAAATGTTGCTTTTACATTAAAGTGAGCTCAGAATGTAGTTTTCAACACAAGAGCACTGTTTAATGCTGGAAACATAGCTTTTACATGAAAGTAAGCATATAATGTGGATTTCATCACAGGAGGCCAGTTAGATGGTGTAAACGTAGCTTTTACATGAAAGTGAACACAGAATGTAGTTTTCAACACAAGAGCACTGTTTAATGCTGGAAACATAGCTTTTATATGAAACTAAGCAGATAATGTGGATTTCATCACGGGAGGTCAGTTTACAGACAAAACCTGGCTTTTACATGAAAGTGACAACAGAATATAGTTTTCATCACGGGAGGCCTGTTTACTGCCCCAAACCTGGCTTTTACATGAAAGTGACAACAGAATGTAGTTTTCATCACGGGAGGCCTGTTTGATGGTGTAAAGGTCGCTTTTACATGAAAGTAAGCATATAATGTGGATTTCATCACAAGAGGCCAGTTCACTGCCCACAACCTGGATTTTACATTAAAGTGAGCACAGAATGTAGTTTACAACACTAGAGGCCTGTTTAATGCTGTAAACGTAGCTTTTACATGAAAGTGAGCACAGAATGTAGTTTTCATCACGGGACGCCAGTTTGATGGTGTAAACGTAGCTTTTACATGAAAGTAAGCATATAATGTGGATTTCATCACAGGAACACGGTTAAATGATGGAAACATAGCTTGTACATTAAAGTGAACACAGAATGGAGTTTTCAACACGAGAGCACTGTTTAATGCTGGAAACATAGCTTTTACATTAAAGTGAACAGATAATGTGGATTTCATCACGGGAGGTCAGTTTACAGACCCAAACCTGGCTTTTACATTAAAGTGAACACAGAATGTAGTTTTCATCACGGGAGGCCTGTTTAATGCTGGAAACATTGCTTTTACATGAAACTAAGCAGATAATGTGGATTTCATCCCGGGAGGTCAGTTTACAGACAAAACCTGGCTTTTACATGAAAGTGACAACAGAATGTAGTTTCCATTACTAGAATCCAGTTTGATGCTGAAAACCTTGCATTTATATTAAAGTGAGCACAGAATGTAGTTTTCATCACGGGAGGCCTGTTTATTGGTGTAAAAGTAGCTTTTACATGATAGTAAGCATATAATGTGGATTTCATCACAGGAGGCCAGTTTGCTGCCCAAAACCTGGCTTTTACATGAAAGTGACAACAGAATGTAGTTTCCATCACAAGAAGCCTTTTTGATGCTGAAAACGTTGCCTTTACATTAAAGTGAGTACAGAATGTAATTTTCATCACGGGAGAGAGAAGTAAGAACCCACTTTTCGTCAAACTTGACAGGTTTATTGCTATGCAAATGAGGCAGGCCCCCTGGGCTTGACCTTTGACCTTAGGAAGTCAGCAGGTCAAAAGTCATGAGATCCTTGACATCCAACAAAGTTATGACTTCACGGTTAGGAGGCCTAGGGCGGGAAATTTGAAAAGTAGACACATGCCAGAGTCGGCAGGAGACGCGCAGCCGCACAAAGGGGGCACAGACACATACAGATATAGTGAGGGTCCTGTATGAGGGGGTAAGTAAGTGCATATAAGCTCCTTTCAGATGACTTTTGTTTGTAGTGAATAGAGGGTCAATGAGCCCATCATACAGATGGGGTTTTGTCTGCTAGGTGTTGAATACAATGGCAAACTGTCACTCGTAGTACCTCAAAGAATCATTATCTGTTTAGCCTCTTCAGTTTTTATGACGCGGGGGTTAATGGTCCATGAGGCATGCGCAGATGTCTGGAGCGCATGTCCCGCCCCTTACCTACACGGCCTCTGCAGCAAAATATATAGAGGTAGCAAAAAATAGAACAGAATCAGTCACAATGAGTGAGAAAAATAACCTCCATCTACCCAATATTTGCGAGACGTAAGTGCATATAAGCTCCTTTAAGATGACTTTTGTTTGTAGTGAATAGAGGGTCAATGAGCCCATCATACAGATGGGGTTTCTGTCTGCTAGGTGTTGAATACAATGGCAAACTGTCACTCGTAGCACCTCAAAGAATCATTAACTGTTTAGCCTCTTCAGTTTTTATGACATGAGGGGTAATTAAGTGCATGTAAGATGTGGTGAATAGAGGGGCAAAACACTGAGCCAATCATAAAGTCGGGAAGCTTTAAACTCTTTAGATGAACAAGGCATTTCAAAAGAAGCGCATTCAAAATAAAGAACAATGAAAATGAAGTCAAACCATATATAAGAGCCAGCAGCATAAGGGTTGAAGTCACAGACATCGGCAGATTCAACGCAAGCAGAGATGAAGAGCACCAACGGTAAGCTATTTTAAAATATTTGTATTACTTATTACATTTAGTTAAACTTGGTTAAACCTTTTACATTTTGTAAGATAAGATAAGATATTCCTTTAGTCCCACAGTGGGGAAATTTACCAAAAATTTTTGTCCTAAAAAAGCTATTATACTTATATATTTGTTGTAAAACATTTCGTTCTAAAACGTTTTGATGCAAAAACAATATGTAGTGATTTTCTCTGTTTCCTTAAAGAAATAACTGTCATGGCTGAAATCCATGCTCCTCCTAAAGGAACAGAATTTTTACACCGTAAGTAAGTACCCTTATTCATAATAAAATGCATTTTCTACGTTGTAAGATTAGATAGTAATATTTTCTCCTTTTGTGTCACACAGTTGTTAGCCCGGATGAATTGATTCTATTCAGTTCTCACAGTCAGGTTTTGGTACGTTACTCCTTCTCATATATTTTCACTCTATACTCTTTAATCCTCCTTAACTGAATGATTAAAAAATGATCTAAATGCGTGCTGTATTGACCTACAGACTTCACCGCTACTTGACTTGACCTCCACTAGCCCCCGGAAAGTGTGTCGAAGTAGTAGAGCAACGTCAGAGGCACAAACCCAATCGGACTTTGGTGAGCACATGTCTCTTACATGTTACATACACACGCACACACATACACATTCTCCTCCAGAGAGAGCAGCTGGAAGGGGCAAATGAGAAACACACACACACACACACACACACACACACACACACATACACACACATACAGCCCTCTGTTTTCTTGTTCTTGTCTGTCATGGTTAAACGTTGGTTAAATGGTTAAATGACAACAACTAACTTTTAATAAAATGCATTTTCTACTTTGTAATATTAGGTAGTAATATTTTCTCCTTTTGTGTCACACAGTTGTTAGCCCGGATGAATTTGACTCTATCCAGTTCTCACAGTCAGATTTTGGTACGTTACTCCTTCTCATATATTTTCACTCTATACTCTTTAATCCTCCTTAACTAAATGATTAAAAAAATGATCTAAATGCGTGCTGTATTGACCTACAGACTTCATCGCTACTGAACGCATCTCCACCTCCAACGGCGGTGCATCAGTTGGCCTTAAAATTCCAGCACCATCTGATAGTGAAACGGGGGTCATCAAGAAAACCCCATTCTCCGTCAAGGCTGCAGCTCCCCTCTCCAGGGGTAAAAAGAGGCCCATCACCGCGGCGACCTCCACCGGCCCTCGGAAAGTGTGTCGATGTAGGAAAGCAACGTCAGAGGCGCAGACCCAAACGGATTTTGGTGAGCAAATGTCTCTTACATCTTACACACATACACACGCACACACACACACACACACACACACACACACACACATATACACATTCTCCTCCAGAGAGAGCGGCTGGAAGGGCAAGGGAGAAAAACACACACACACACACACACAGTGACACACACACACAGTGACACACACACACACACACACACACACACACACACACAGCCCTTTGTTTTCTTCTTCTTGTCTTGTCTGTCACGGTAAAATGCTGATGAAATGGTTAAATGACAACAACTAATTTTTTAAAAATGATTTTTACAGAGCAAGTGACGCAGCAAGGACGGGCCACTCCTCCTCCTCCTCCTCATCGCACTCAACCTGCACCTCAGACTCCTCCTCCTCCTCCTCAACTTTCTTCAGGAAGGACCACGCATCCTCCTCAGACTCCTCCTCCTCAACTTCCTTCAGCAAGGACCCCGCATCCTCCTCGGACTCCTCCTCCTCAACTTTCTTCAGGAAGGACCGCGCATCCTCCTCAGACTCCACCTCCTCAACTTCCTTCAGCAAGGACCCCGCATCCTCCTCAGACTCCTCCTCCTCCTCAACTTTCTTCAGGAAGGACCGCGCATCCTCCTCAGACTCCTCCTCCTCAACTTCCTTCAGGACGGACCCCGCATCCTCCTCAGACTCCTCCTCCTCCTCAACTTTCTTCAGGAAGGACCGTGCACCCTCCTCAGACTGATGAATCACCAGGACCGCACATCACAGTAATCTGTAACATCGTTCAGGAGCTTGTCTCCATTCTTGGTAGAAAGCTGTAGATTCCTGAGTGTACTGTATCCGTGGTAAGATAGTTAATAGCGTAATAGTATGTGTTTTTAATACAGAGTTACAAAATAAAAACAGTGCATTATGGATGAAACTGTTGAATTAATCGGTCTTGCCGCACTGCTGGAAGCTGTACAAGAACTAAACCAAAGTGAAAACAATGTGACTGATTTACCCCAACAGACCCAAAATACAGCAGTCTCGCAGGAAAACCCTTTTGCAGCTTTAGAACAGTCTTTACAGATATTGCGTTCAGCTGTATATGATGAAAATGATATACAACTGGAAACTGTGCAAGAACTGAACCAAAGTGAAAACAATGTGACTGATTTACCTCAACAGACCCAAAATACAGTAGATGCCACAGTCTCGCAGGAAAACCCTTTTGCAGCTTTAGAACGGTCTTTACAGAGATTACGTTCAGCTGTAAATGATGAAAATAATATTGTTTCACCTCAAAATTATCCTCACAGCAGACAGGAGCATCCCCCTCCCTCTCAACAAGGAGGGGCTGCGGCAGAGCCCGACAGAGAGTTGCGCGTTCAACATACATCTTAACGCGGCCGCGTTAAGATGTATGTTGAACTTTCCCCCGCCAGAAAGGCAGCCTGATTATGCAGAGTTTTACACCGGTGTCATGGAGAGTTTTCAAGAGGTTGTTGATAGGGCCGTGTCAGAAACTAGAGAGGGGGACGTTATACAGTTTGAGTTGTTGGGAGAAAATCTACACAACCAGGCCTTAGTTCACGTTGATCAACCGGACAACGCCACAGCCATGTTTCAAGACTTGTTAGACCGCCTGGTTCAATCCAATATGGAAATTATGAGCGACGGTAGTCTACAATTAATCATACAGGTGGTGAGAAACCCGCGTGGAGGTGTTAAAAGGAAGATAGAAAAAACTCTGATTCAACTCTGATTCTGAAAATCACGGCATCTGTATGCGATAAACAACACAGACAATCAGCTCTGCTTCGCCATCAGTTTGGCTCATCTCACCGAGCCTAACCTCACCGAGAGCCAGGCGGCACGAGTAGGTAGTGATTTGCAACGCAGGGCCAGTCTAACTGATCAGACCCCCGTGACCTTCAGTCACATTAGACAATTTGAAAATATTCTCAAACGTAAAATCGTGGTTTTGTACAGAAATGGTGAGGAGAGGGCTCTCTCTCATTTTGAGACCAATTTCCCCAAATCACAGTTCCAAAATGATGCAAAAAAACCAGCTTTATTTCTATTTTTATTCCAAAACCATTACTACGGGGTAAAAAATCCGGCGGCTTTCATCGGGAGCAAATACGTCTGTGATTATTGCTTTGTAGGCTACAACGATTGTCACAAGCACCGGTGTAAAGGCTTCTGTAACATTTGTCAGGCGGCAGTGTGTGTAGCAGAAAAGTCAAGCCCTGTAGTCTGCGGCAATTGTAACAGATACTGTCGCTCACCCTCGTGTTTGACCAGGCACAAAGAGCCTCAATTAAGGCCCGGCAATAACCTGCGTGTCAGTAACTGCGACCTGGTTAAAAAATGCCTCAAATGTAAGAGAAATTACTATGTAGCGATGAATAATGCAGGGGGGCATAAAACCCACAAGTGAGCCAGGTCAAAATGTCGCATTTGCGGGGAAGCAGTGTCGTTAGAAGCGGACGTTTGTTCGCTGGACAGAGAGCATCGGTGCTACATTCAGCCCCAGCCCCCGGCAAAAGACCACAATGACAAACTAATTTTCTATGACTTTGAGACGTTGGTTGATCAGGCGGGTAAACACGTACCCTTTCTTGTGTGCACTAAAACCTGGCAAGGGTTAAAGTGGTCGTCCTATGGTCAGAATTGTGCGCATGAATTTCTCTTAAAGTACAGAAACAAATTGGAAAGTTCTTTGTCAACGGCTACGCTGAAGTGGGGGGCGCGAAAGTGGCCTGGGAGTTTCACGGGTGCTTCTATCACGGATGTCCCTCCTGTTTTCAGCCCCACAACATCAGCCTTTGACAGGCACATGGTTCGAGGAGTTGCACGCCGCCAGCGAGGAAAAATTGGAGACGTTGAGGACGGTACACGGCCTCCGCACCGTTGTCATGAGAGAGCACGAATGGATGGAGATGACCAAAACAGATCCAAAGGTGAGAGAGTTTCTCCAGAGCTTTCGAGTCCCTGAAGCGTTGTCCCCGTGCCAGGCTCTGTTTGGAGGAAGAACTTGCGCCTTCAGGTTGAGGTACACTGCGGGGGTGAAGGAAACTGTGCGTTACGTAGACGTCACCTCCCTTTACCCCTACGTCAACTCTAGCCATCCTTACCCTTTAGGTCACCCCACCATCATCTACAGAGACTTTGATGACCCGCGAAAGTATTTTGGCTTCATCAAGGCAGTGGTTTACCCACCACTCAGGCTCTATTTCCCCATTCTACCTCACAAAACCTCTAGCGGTAAATTTGTGTTTACCCTCTGCCGTACCTGCGCCGAAATCAATCACCAGGACGGCGCCTGCCAGCATGACGATGAGACGAGAGCGCTGAAGGGGGTCTGGGTCACCCTTGAGCTGAACAAAGCCCTCGAGCTAGGCTACAGACTTGGTGAGATCGCGGAGGTATGGCACTTTGAGGACAGAAGCAGCACCATTTTTGTGGACTACATGCACCTTCCTCAAGGGTAAGCAAGAGGCCTCGGGATACCCTCCGGAGGCGACCGACCCAGAAAGCCGACGAAAATATGTCTTAGATTATGAAACCCATCAAGGAGTGCGATTAGACCCCGATAAAATCAAGGTTAATCCGGCTAAAAGACAGGTAGCGAAGATGTGTCTCAACAGTTTATGGGGCAAGTTTGGCCAGAGATGTAATTTGACTCAGACTGTCCTCATCCATGAACCCGAAGAATTTCTCCGCCTGTTGTTTTCAGGGGAATTCAATGTCAAGTATTTCCGTTTTATCAATGATAAAATTGCGGCTGTTCAGTGGGAGTACAGCGAGCGCTGCGTCGTGCCACCGGGGAGAGTCAACAACGTCTTTATAGCCGCCTTTACTACGGCTCACGCCCGTCTACACATGTACGGTTATCTGGAGCAGTTGCAGGACAGAGTCCTCTACACAGACACAGATAGCTTGATTTATGTGGTAAAAGAAGGGGAGACTCCGCTAGAACTGGGTGAATACTTGGGTCAGCTGACAGACAAGCTGGGGGGTGACAGTATTCAGCAATTTGTGTCGGCCGGGGCCAAGAGTTACGCCTATCAGACGAGGGACAAGAAAAAAGTAGCGCTGCGCATCAAAGGCATCACTCAAACTCGTGAAAGTCGCGACAGCGTCAACTTTGACACCTTCAGAGAGCTAGTGCAGGGTTACATGAGCAAAACTAGGCAGGGGGAGGAGGGTGTGATTGAGATCCCTCAGCGCAACATTGTGCGTGATAAAAGAAGCTTTCGCTTAAAAAATTCTGCATTTAGGAAAAAGCTCAGGGTGGTGTATGACAAAAGACGGCTCTTTGCAGACGGGACAACTCTACCTTTTGGGTACTAAGTTTTATTCAGATGAGAAAAACCTAAACAGTATGGAGGAGACTGATTTTGACCCTAGGTTTTGTGTGCCTTTTTCATGTCTAATTGTCGGCTCCAGCGGTTGTGGTAAAAGTTATTTTGTAAAAAGTGTACTGGAAGACTGTGAACACGTCATGAACTCTAAACCTGATAACATTGTGTGGATATATACTTCTTTTCAACCAATGTACAGCGAGCTGCAAAAGATGAATAAAGATATTAAATTTGTGAAGGGACTGCCTGATTCTTTTGAAGACGAAGACTTGTTTCCTCCTGATCAAAAACATTTGATCATATTGGACGATGTGATCTTCCAGGCCTCGGATCATCCAGAAGTGGTTAAAATATTCACGCAGTACAGACATCATCGAAATATGAGCGTGATGATGCTGACTCAGAATGTATTTCACCAGGGTAAATACAGTCGCACCATCAGTCTGAACAGAAATTATCTGGTACTGTTTAAAAACGTGCGAGACAAATCACAAAACAAAATATTGGCTCACCAGATGTTCCCCTCACAAAAGACCTTTTTCTTAGAAAGTTATGAAGACGCCATCAAGGATCCCCACGGGTATTTAATCGTCGACCTCACACCCGGCTGTCCAGACCAATACAGACTGAGGTCCGGAGTACTACCTCGCCAGTGGCCGGTGGTGTATGTACCTACATAAAGAGAAAGATAAAAGAAAACCCCGGATGAACCATGTCGGCCCGCTTAAAAAGAAACGCCCTTTTACTCAGAGCTCTGTACCACGCCACACCCCGGAAACGTAAAGACATACTCATCCACAGCTCCGGCGACTTTCTCCAAGCTCTGAGCGAGGTGGCTTTAAATCTTCTGAAAGGGAACATACCGTTGTCTCCCTCTCAGTACAAAACGTTGAAAAGAAAAAGAACCATCATCAGACTGCTGGCTGACAAAAAAACTGGTCTGAAAAGCAAACGGACTGCTCTGGTGAAACAGTCGGGGGGTTTCCTTCTACCCATACTGGCGGCAGCCATGCCTATCCTCGGGCAGCTTTTGGGAGGCGTATTTGGCCGGGTGTCGCAGTGAGAAAAAAACCTCAAAATGCCGAAAATGTATCTCATTTCACCTCATCAGTTAAATCGTCTGAGTAAAGCGGCGATGCAGTCTCCGTCTTCTCCTAAATCTATCAGACAGATGGCCGAAGAAGATTTGGATTTGAAAATGAAATAAGTACTAAACGAACCGGGACTGAGTCAGTATGAAAAAATTAAGAAATATGATGCTTTGCTGCAGAGATACTTGACTTTGATGAGGCAGGGTCAGAAAGATGAGCGTCGAGTTACTCTGACTCTACAGCGTGACACCTCCACCCCGGAAAATGACGTCCAACCCCCTGAGTGCGAGGTTCGCCCAGAAGATGCCGGTTCTGTCAGAGCCATCGACGAAGAGGCGGCGAGGGAGATATTACAAAACGTTGCCTCCCCTGATCGGAAAAATGTGGAGTACATCCTGAAGAAATTACCCCACGCGGCTGCGGGGTGGAATTCTAGAGGAGAATTTGTTTATAAGGGGAAGACCGTGGAGGGATCTCATATGATCGATTTATTAAAAAACATTTCCAACTCTTATAAAAAGAAATCCCCAACAGAACCGCGAGGCTGGATGAGTTTTTTAAACGCTCTCGCGAACTCAACGTCCCCTTATCCTCGGTAAACAATCCTCAGGCCCGCAGACAATACGAACGTCTGAAAGAGGGAGAAGACGGCGTTGCCGGGTCAAAACGAATGAAAGAATGAATCCCCATGGGGGACGAGGATGAAGAAAAAGAAGAAAAGAAGCTGAGATTGAAGAAAAAAAAAAAGACAGAGATTGTTTTGTCTCTACGCTGGCACATCCTTGAGGAAGGACTCAATCGTGGCGCTCTGAGAAAACCCAGATCTTCCTCTCCAAACTGGCTTACCATTTGATCAGGGTTGTGTTTGACAAAATAATTCTTTTCACCATTGTCTTTTCACAATAAAGCATTTTATTGAAACCATTTTACAGTTCACAGAGTTCCTTTTTTTTTTTTTTTTTTTTTTTACAGACGATAACAATCTCTAAACATTTGTAAAGAACAGGGTACTTGTCTGGCAGAGTTTGTCTTTGAAACACAACTACGATATTTTTTCACAAAGTCAGAAACTTTAAGATCATTTTTGATCACATCGTTCTTCTCATTATGGTTGGTAGACAAAACTTGCTCATAAGATAAACCGCTGGCACGATGACAAAGATAAACGCAGTGCTGACCGCACATGACGGACAGCGGGTGTTGAAGTTGTAGATTGTGGTAAGAGACGGTCTTTATCCCGCGTTGATTCTCCAAAAAACGTAGGATGCTAGATGGGTAATGAGTGAAACCCGGCGGGAACCCATAAGAGTCAAAAAAGGTGGCTTCGTCCTCCTTCTCTTCCAACGTCAAAGCTAACCAATGTTGTCCGGGTCGGTGGCCCTCGTGCGTGTTCACGATAAAATAGGCGGGGCGTCGGAAGGATGGGTTCAGTAAAGGCAGCTCATCGCAGGCCCACACCCCGCAAAATACATCTCCCAGCAGGTGATGCATGAGACTTTCCAGTTGGTGATTATTCATGGCGTAGTTCTAGCCAAAACTTTGCAGAAAAATCAATAGTAATCCACCAGCACCTGTCTTTTTGAGTCAATCTCCAGTACTGAATCGTAACAGGCGTAGACGATGAGAGTAGTGGTCTGAGGCAAGGGCACTCTGAATCTCATCTCCAGTCTTAAGCTGCCGTTGGACTTGGGAGACAGGGCTTCGCTGTCCTCTGCCGGGTTGAGGTTGAACACAAATAAGGTGTATCCACTTTCAAACTCCTTGCGATTAATGCAAAGAGGTAAATCTTTCAGGTGTCTACCCGTGGCAGCGTATAGGTTGTAAAACTCCCTGACCGAGATTCCTTCGTTAAATCGGGGTTGGAAGGCCTTGGCGGGAACTTGACGGCCGTCCTGACAGAGGGCCAGGTATTCCACGTCGAAGTGTCTGAAATTAAAGGGGGACATATCTCTTCTGCCTGTGAAGGCCTCGTAGTGTACCATCCCCACCACCACATATTTCGGCATGACGCCCAGAAACAGGTTCTCCTGATTGCATACCCTGGAGTTTTGCGGAATGGAGTACGTTTTCACATTGACGCGTGACAGAGGGTAGAGGGCGTTGCCCTTCTGCAGGGCTGCTGCGTGACCCAGGCGAACGGCCGGTGAAATGTTTACTTTTTTGACAGAGAGGCCCCCAGGATATGGAGACGAAAAGTCGAGTCGTTGGCTCCCATGAGGCAAAAGGCGTCGCTGGCCCGGGTCAGTTTAATCCTGACGTCCACCGTATTCAGCAGCAGTCTCTCGCTGAAAAATATGTCTCCGTGGAGGGGCCCCTGCAGGTGTACTTCGGCGGAAGCGGCTGTAAAGGCGGCTCTCTGGTTTAACCTGGCGTTTGGACCGTTGACGATCACGACAGAGTCCATAGCACCCGCTGTGTCTTTGTAAAAAAGGCCCGAGCTGAATTGGGTTTTTAACGTGTCTCCGGAATAGTTGAGCAGGGTTTCGATCATGGCTCTGTAGGGGTGTGTGGCGCTGGACTGGGATATCAGTCGATCCCCCAGGATGACGTCGCATTGGCTGAAGATGGTATTGAGGGGGTAATTGATTAAACCCACCACAGCGTCTGCAGCCAGGTCAGAACCGTCGGCGTTGGTGATTTTTATTCTCAGGTGCTGCAATGTGTCATTCAATCAAGGTATTTTTCCCCATCTCTGGGGATAAAAGATTCAATAGGACCCCCATCGGTCATGGCGGATAAAGGTGAAATTTCATTGTAGATTTTATCCTCGATGGAAAGCTGGGTCATGGGGGCTGAAAATAAATCCAGCTCCGCCAGGGTGCACTCGGCAGATTTCTGATGCATCATTTTGTTTTTGTCTTTTTTTTTTTATTCTAGTTTTTCTCCTCAGACCACGTCGATATCAAAATATGTCGCGGGTCTGCGCGGGCTTCTTGCCTCTAGACTGACTTTTGCCGACTGATTTCCTCTTTACTCCCCCTCTGGCTTTTGTGGAGATGCGTTGACCGGGCGGGCGTCTCCTAGGCCTACGGGACAAAAGCATCATGCCCCCGGAGCCCTCTTGACTCGGCTTATTGATCAGATTCCCCATCGTGGTTTTTACCACATCAGACGCGATGTTAGTAGCCGCCGATTTCAAATGAGGTTTCGCAATAGCGAACCCTTTTTTCACCAGAGGGTCCACGAAACGAAACAGCCTGGAGAATATGGAGCCTATACCTCTTCCGTACATGACCGGGGCTCCATAAAAACCAGGCAAAGCACCCCCTACTTGATTTTCATAGTAACTCACAAAACGGTGAGGGTCTGCTCTGATACGGGGGTGAGCCATTTTTTAAAAGTTTTGCGACCTGACGGGCTTAAAGTGAAGCTTCACAATACTTTTCCCGTAAATAAAGTCCATGCATCTGTTACGATCCGTTTTAATCTCAATGCGAATACTCTTGATGTAATTCTTGGAGAGGGGTAGATAATGAATTGTATTATGTCTGATGTTTACCACGTCGCCGTAATCTCCTGAGACTTTGACCGCTCCCAACAGCGGTGAGTAGCTGTCGCCGACCGCTTGATACTGAATGATGTCTGTGTAAACAAACAGGTTATAAATACCGATACTGAGATCGCAGGGGTAGGGGGCCGTGCGGTTGGAGAGGGTCCACCACTCGTTCACTCTCAAACCCAGCATGTAGGCCAAGGGGGGAAAAACACGGATTTTGAACTGACTCGCCTTTGAATTCGATGCATTTGGTCACGTTGTTGTAGTGGGCGTCGACGCTGGGGTCATACTTTCTGAGGGCGGGTATCAATTGTTCCAAGATGTCTTTGGGGCGGTCAAAATAACCTCCTCGGCCAAATTTCACAATCACCAACGGTTGAGATTCGTCCGTATTCTTGTTGAGCTCCACATAGGACAAATGTGAAGGTAAATTATACCACGTATGAGGATATACAATTTCACACAATCCCACTACCCATTGTCCTTTGAGTTTGATGGTTTTAGACAGATCCACGGTGTAACAAGAAGGAGTGTTACTTTTAAATAGCTCCTTGCTAGCGTTGGAGGGTAGGGTCACGTAAAACCCCTCACTCTGAGTCGAATCCATGACAAACGTTGTACGTGGGGCTGTCTGCGCTTTGTGTTCCG
Source organism: Pterois miles (assembly GCA_947000775.1). Classification (NCBI taxonomy): domain Eukaryota; kingdom Metazoa; phylum Chordata; class Actinopteri; order Perciformes; family Scorpaenidae; genus Pterois; species Pterois miles. The sequence goes on along the minus strand of CAMQGK010000058.1, from coordinate 5,744,066 downwards.
CGTCGCGCCTTTCCTTTCCTTTATATCTCCGTCAGATCAGAGACCTTAACCCAGCTGTTGAACTTTTCAGGCCAGTTTTTCCAGCATACCAGCGCTTGTTTTTCACCCCGGAAGGTGCGCCGTTTCAAAATTTTTTCCACCTGATAGGCTCGATTTTTGACCATTTTCACCTTTTGTAACCTTCATAAAACGATCCCTCTATAGGCTCCCCGTCGTAGTCTTGCAGTTTGTAAACGGGGGGGAAACGCGGGACAACGTCAGACACTGTAAACACCTCGTCTGTAAAGCTCTGTTCGTATTTTTTGTCAAACGCTCCTCTTAACTTTGATATTCTCTTCTATCTATCTATCTTAAAATTCATTTTTACCCCACCCCGCGGTCTAATGGGAAATGTATTGTGAATTGTGAATTTCCCCACTGTGGGACCAATAAAGGAATATCTTATCTTATCTTATCTTATGTACCGTATAGGTTTTGAAATACCTGGAAGGCGTTATCAGAAGTCACCTGCATCAGGGTCATTTTAATACTGCTGTGATAAGAGGTATTATAGCTTTTCACCAGGTCGGCCAGGACGTCCAGGTATCTGCGAGTGTTTTTAGCCGTAAAGTATCGCCACATTCTCGTCTTTAAAGTACGGTTGAATCTTTCAATCACGGAGGCTTTCAGATCACTGGCTGTGGCAAAGTGTATGATACCGTGTTTCTTCATCAGACGCGCAAAACTCTTGTTAAAAAATTCTTTTCCGGCATCCGTTTGTAGTTTTTCAGGGACCTGGGCGTCTTTAAAAATGGATTCAAAAGCCCTCACTACCTCGCCCGCCGTTTTGTTTTTCAAAACACGCACGTAAGCTTTTTTGGAGAATACGTCTATGACCGTCAGTAAATACTTGAACCCGTCATTGTGCTTGGCTAAGGCTTGCATATCACAGAGATCGGCTTGAAATTGATTCAAAGGCCTAGGCACAAAAACTCTGTTGCGGGGAAAATGTGTTCTGACGGGTTTATGTAAAGTATATGTATCCTGCTCTGACAAAAAATCTTTCACCTTTTCCAGTCCTTTTTTCTTCCCCATCTCATCTCGCACACCTCTCCTCAATCTTTCCACACCAAGAAAGCTACCCGGATGGGCAGGATCATCATACACTTTTTTCATAGACCGTTTCTCAGCCATCCTGCAACCTCTGTGTCTGCGGGATGGAATAAAATAAAAACACGGTGACGCAGATCTTTAAGACTTGTTTATAGAAAGGTTGTTTTTCAGACAACACACCATCACATCAACAAACAAGGCATACAGAGTGAACACGTGACTAGCTCCTATTGTAGCATTAGATTGGGTCCATTCACACACAATTTTTTCAAAGACCCCCGACACATTTTGTTGACACAATACGAGTGTGGCTTGTACCACCGCGTCCCAACGCATGTCTCTGGCATGAGACCTGATTGAGTCCAAAAAGTCATGCATTCGTTGTACTCTTGGATCTTGGTCTCTGTTTGAGAGTTTGTTTTGAATAACTCTGTTCAGAAGCTCAATAAACGCTGCGGTGAGAACCTCACGCTCCTCCGCCCTTTTCCCCCAAATGTTGCCCATTTCTGCTTCTTTTTTAAATCAACTCAGGATTTTCCCAGCATTCTCTCACCTTTCACAGCTGCGAAATTTTCACAGTATCCTCTGCAATCAAGGTGTCGTACATGTCATTGATGACGTGCATTATCTGATCCCTAGATTTCAGCTCATGCAGCAGGGTCTCTGCAACGGTTCTCACTCTGACGTCGTCCGCTTTGATGTTGCCAAGATCAGGAGACGTTGAATGGCGGGAATGAAACGTCGGGTGCACAGTCTCCTCTTTAGCGTGTAGAAGCGGGCCTGGTAGAAACCATCGTCCAGCGGCTCCAGACACTGATGCTGTCTCTGGCTGGGATGATTGGTCAGACACCCGTTGCAGTAATCTTTCTGGTAGTTTGAGATAGCGATGTTGAGCAGATGCAGCACGGCTGATTTGATGCTGTCAAAAAAAAGCGCCGTTACCCCGCCGTCCACTTCATCCTCGGTTGAGTCCTGCTGAGCGCTTGTAGAAGATGTGGGTGAAGAACCAATCAGAACGGGATCCGTAGACACACGGCGTCGCGGCCTGCGAAGGGTGTTGACAGGCTCCGGTATGGGTGTGGATGGTCGGCTGAAACCCCCGTCGTCGTTTTCCTGACGCTCTTCGAGCACAATATCTGAGCCTATGGGTGAAGGAATCATAGATAATGGACAGCCCGGGCCATTGGGAGACTCGGGTGTCGGGAGAGCGATCTGCAGGCGTCTAGGCAACATGTTTAAGTCAAGGGTCGTGTTTTGCCGCTCTTTATATGATGTGGAGGGCGTGGTTATGTTGAGGGGCGTGGGGTGGTCCTAAAACAACACTTTTTTCACCGTCAGAATGTCCATCCAATTGTGACAGCTGCGAAAGAGATGGCTGACTGAAGCATCCAATTCATCCAGCTTTTCTTGCCACGCCGCAAGGGGTAAAGATAACAAAGTCTGAAATACGCCGCATTCAGAATTGAAACAATCCAAGACAAATTCATTCTCTTCAGCGTTTCCTCCCGGAGGGTCCTTGATGCTGACTCGAAGGTACCATTGATTGTATTGCGAGGTTCTGGAGCGCCATACGGCTTTGAACACACTTTTTCCCATCCCTGAGACTCTTTTACGTTTAGCTGGAGATGGAGCAGCGTCTGCTTGTTCATCATCTTCCCAAAGACACTCGCTCGTGCAGAGACTCAATATCTGTTTCAATAACCCCCAATCACCGGAGGTCAGTGTTACCACAGCGTTGATCAGTTTCTGCGTCTCATTTTCCTTTTCCTCTTTATCCTTCACATGGTCCTCCTCCTCCTCCTCCTCCTCATGCTGGTACAAACACAATTCCCCCGTCGCGTACTTGAATATGTAACCCCAGACCCCGGGGCGTCCGTAGGGTTTCAAAGACCATCTTTGCTTCAGAGACACGGAGGACGGTTGTTGCACTCGCCGTAGATACAGCATATGCTTCTTTGGCACATGCAGGGCGGATTCTTGGTACACCGTTATAGGCGTCTCGCAAATATAGGGTAGATGGAGGTTATTTTTCTCACTCATTGTGACTGATTCTGTTCTATTTTTTGCTACCTCTATATATTTTGCCCGAGTGGGTAAGGGGCGGGACATGCGCTCCAGACATCTGCGCATGCCTCATAGACCATTTCCCGCCCTAGGCCTCCTAACCATGAAGTCATGCCTTCGTTGGATGTCAAGGATCTCATGACTTTTGACCTGCTGACTTCTTAAGGTCAAAGGTCAAGCCCGGGGGGCCTGCCTCATTTGCATAGCAATAAAACTGTCAAGTTTGACGAAAAGTGGGTTCTTACTTCTCTCGGGAGGCCTGTTTGATGGTGTAAACGTAGCTTTTACATGAAAGTAAGCATATAATGTGGATTTCATCAGGGGAGGCCAGTTCACTGCCCACAACCTTGATTTTACATTAAAGTAAGCACAGAATGTAGTTTTCAACACGGGAGGTCTGTTTTATGCTGTAAACATAGCTTTTACATGAAAATAAGAACAGAATGTAGTTTTCAACACTAGAGCACTGTTTAATGCTGGAAACATAGCTTTTAACATGAAACTAAGCAGGTAATGTGGATTTCATCATGGGAGGTCAGTTTACAGACCCAAACCTGGCTTTTACATGAAAGTGACAACAGAATGTAGTTTTCATCACGGGAGGCCTGTTTGATGGTGTAAATGTAGTTTTTACATGAAAGTAAGCATATAATGTGGATTTCATCACAGAAGGCCAGTTTGATGGTGTAAACGTAGCTTTTACATTAAAGTAAGCATACAATGTGGATTTCATCACAAGAAGCCAGTTCACTGCCCACAACCTGGATTTTACATTAAAGTGAGCACAGAATGTAGTTTACAACACTAGAGCCCTGTTTAATGCTGGAAACACAGCTTTTACATGAAACTAAGCAGATAATGTGGAATTCATCACGGAAGGTCAGTTTACAGACAAAACCTGGCTTTTACATGAAAGTGACAACAGAATGTAGTTTCCATTACGAGAATCCAGTTTGATGCTGAAAACCTTGCCTTTACATTAAAGTGAGCACAGAATTTCGTTTTCATCACATGAGTCCTGTTTAATGCTTTAAATGGAGCTTTTCCATGAACGTAAGCACAGAATGTAGTTTTCAACACAAGAAACATAGCTTTTACATGAACTTAAGCAGATAAAGTGGATTTCATCACGGGAGGCCTGTTTAATGCTGGAAACGTTGCTTTTACATGAAAATAAGCACATAGTGTGGATTTCATCAGGGGAGGCCAGTTTACTGCCCAAAACCTGGCTTTTACATGAAAGTGACAACAGAATGTAGTTTTCATCACGGGACGCCTTTTTAATGCTGGAAACGTTGCTTTTACATGAAAGTGGGCACAGAATGAAGTTTTCATTACGGGAGGCCTGTTTGATGGTGTAAACGTAGCTTTTACATGAAAATAAGCATATAGTGTGGATTTCATCACGAGAGGCCAGTTTACTGCCCAAAACCTGGCTTTTACATGAAAGTGACAATGGAATGTAGTTTCCATCACAAGAAACCTGTTTGATGCTGAAAACCTTTGGTCTTACATTAAAGTGAGCACAGAATGTAGGTTTCATCACGTGAGGCCTGTCTGACGTTTATTGCTGGAAACATAGCTTTTACATGAAACTAAGCAGATAATGTGGATTTCATCACGGGAGGTCAGTTTACAGACCAAAACCTGGCTTTTTCATGAAAGTGACAACAGAATGTAGTTTTCATCACGGGACGCCTTTTTAATGCTGGAAACGTTGCTTTTACATGAAAGTGGGCACAGAATGAAGTTTTCATTACGGGAGGCCTGTTTGATGGTGTAAATGTAGCTTTTACATGAAAATAAGCATATAGTGTGGATTTCATCACGAGAGGCCAGTTTACTGCCCAAAACCTGGCTTTTACATGAAAGTGACAATGGAATGTAGTTTCCATCACAAGAAGCCTGTTTGATGCTGAAAACCTTTGGTCTTACATTAAAGTGAGCACAGAATGTAGTTTTCATCACGGGAGGCCTGTTTGATGGTGTAAACGTAGCTTTTTACATGAAAGTAAGCACCGAATGTAGTTTTCAACACTAGAGCACTGTTTAATGCAGGTAACATAGCTTTTACATGAAACTAAGCAGATTATGTGAATGTCATCATGGAAGGTAAGTTTACAGACCAAAACCTGGCTTTTACATGAAAGTGACAACAGAATGTAGTTTTCATCACGAGAGGCCTGTTTGATGGTGTAAACGTAGCTTTTACATGAAAATAAGCATATAGTGTGGATTTCATCACGAGAGGCCAGTTTACTGCCCAAAACCTGGCTTTTACATGAAAGTGACAATGGAATGTAGTTTCCATCACAAGAAGCCTGTTTGATGCTGAAAACCTTTGGTCTTACATTAAAGTGAGCACAGAATGTAGTTTTCATCACGGGAGGCCTGTTTGATGGTGTAAACGCAGCTTTTACATGAAAGTAAGCACAGAATGTAGTTTTCAACACTAGGGCACTGTTTAATGCTGGAAAAATAGCTTTTACATTAAACTAAGCAGATAATTTGGATTTCATCACAGGAGGTCAGTTTACAGACTAAAACCTGGCTTTTACATGAAAGTGACAACAGAATGTAGTTTTCATCACGGGAGGCCTGTTTGATGGTGTAAATGTAGCTTTTACATGAAAGTAAGCACAGAATGTAATTTTCAACACAAGAGCACTGTTAAATGCTGGAAACATAGCTTTTACATTAAAGTGAACACAGAATGTAGTTTTCATCACGGGAGGCCTGTTTGATGGTGTAAACGTACCTTTTACATGAAAGTAAGCATATAGTGTGGATTTCATCAGGGGAGGCCAGTTTACTGCCCAAAACCTGGCTTTTACATGAAAGTGACAACAGAATGTAGTTTCCATCACAAGAAGCCTGTTTGATGCTGAAAACCTTGCCTTTACATTAAAGTGAGCACAGAATGTAGTTTTCATCATGGGAGGCCTGTTTGATGGTGTAAATGTAGCTTTTACATGAAAGTGGGCACAGAATGTCGTTTTCATCACGGGAGGCCTGTTTAATGCTGGAAACGTTGCTTTTACATGACAGTGGGCACAGAATGTAGTTTTCAACACTAGAGCACTGTTTAATGCTGGAAACATAGCTTTTACATGAAACTAGGCAGATGATGTGGATTTCATCACGGGAGGTCAGTTTACTGCCCAACACCTGGCTTTTACATGAAAGTGACAACAGCAGTGACGTCGGTGAGGGGAGGCAGATGAAGCTGTGCCTCCCCTGTCATCATAAGAGGAAAAAGAAACGAAATAATAAAATAACACAAGTTTTAATATTTGTCCTCTGAACTATGATTTTGGTGTGGTTCTTAATGTATATTGACCATTTTTATAGTGAAAATCGTAGAAAATTCTGTATTTACTGCTTAAATAAACGGAGTCTCCTTCGGAGACGAGAGGTGAAGCAATGGACAGCCGAGCCTCTCTCCAGATTGCGCAATCGCTCACAAACTAGATTGAGCGCGTACAAATGGCGCGTGCTTGTTCCAATGTATGTGTATGTGTATGTTTCCAATATTATGATTGAGGACACTTTTATGGCATGAAAATATACGTCTTCTTTTCCATGGTGTTCAGTAATGTATTTCACGTATGTGTGTAATATTTACATCTTATTGATATGACATAAATCCACGGGGAAAATGCTTGCCTTGAGGCAGCCAGTACCTCTGCCTCAAGGAGGGCGGCGATAGTGAGCAGCCTGATAGCCTGCCAGCCGCTAGGTCATGGTGAACTCTAACCCGCGTGCAAAAAGTAAACAAACACAAGAAGTAGCTAGCATTTGTGACGCTGTAGAGCTAGCGACAAGCTGTCATTTCTCGCCCTGAAAATGGAGGATTTAATTTCTAAATTAAGAAATTTTTCAAAGCTGGACTTTCAGTCAAAGCAAGCTGGTAGCCCAGACATATGATGGAGCGTCTGTGATGGCATCAGAGCTTAATGGGGTGCAGGCTAAAATAAAAGAAAGGGTCCCAGAGGCTATGTTTACCCACTGTTATGCACATAAATTAAACCTTGTGCTCTCACATTCTGCAAAATGCATGCCTGAGTGTAAAACGTTTTTTAAAGCAGTGGAAGGACTAGGGTCATTTTTCAGCAAGTCAACAAAACGCACTCACTTACTGGATGAAGTTGTGAAGCGGCGTTTACCGAGAGCAGCGCCCACTAGATGGAGTTCAAATTCAAGGCTGGTGCAATCAATAAGTATGCACCAAAGTGATCTACGTGACCTATTCCGTATCATGAGCGAAAATCCTGACAACTGGGATAATGACACCCTTGATGATGGCCAGTGGATATGATAGGTGGTTATCAAAACCATCAACATGCTTTTACATGATGGCATATGAAGAAATTTTCTGTCATACTGACTCTCTCTTTAGAGTACTGCAGGCCAAGACAATAGACATTGGATTTTGTTGTGCACGCATACGTGACACAATTGCAGTTGTTGAGCACATGAGACAAGAATTTGACAATTTCTATGAGCGGTTTGAGCAGAGATGCTCTGCACTTGGCTTGACAGATAATGAGAGAAGCCAAAGTAAAACGCCAGCCAAAGATGAGAGGAAACGGAAGTTTTTTGACATTCTGGACAATGTCAGTACTCAAATGAAAGCTAGGTTTGATCATTTTGGTGAGCTTTCCTTGGATTGGTCGATTGTGCAAAATTTAATGAAATGTCACAACACTTTGATGACACCAAACTGCAGAGCTTGTCAAAGTATGCCAGGTATTTTGACTTTGTCAGGCTAAAGTCCGATCTTATTGGACTGTATGGTTCACAACAAGTGAGGAGCGAGTGCAAATCTCCTGTGCAGCTTCTAAACTTTTTAGCCCAGCATAATTTAATTCAGACTGTTCCTGAGGCAACTAAATTACTCCAGCTTGTGCTCACTATACCTGCAACAACGGCGTCTGTGGAAAAGTCGTTTTCTGCATTGAAAAGGATCAAAACATACAGTCGGAATCGGACTGACCAAGAACGGCTTTCTTCACTGGCAGTTATCTCAATTGAGGCAGAGAGACTTTTAAAACTCAAAGGAGCTAGAGGACAACAAGAGGACTTTTACAACAAAGTCACAGAGATCTTCGTCCAGAAGGAAAGGCGAATGGACTTCATTTACAAGTAAAGGTAAGATATACTGCAATATACAGTGGCACTGGTGTTTTAAAATGGTTTTCAGCATCGTATTCGCTCCTATTCTCTCATCCTATCCTATTGGCATCCTACTTTATGTTTGTAAATCTGACTTGTGAGTCAGTGCCTCCCCAACCCTCACCGCACGTCACTGGACAACAGAATGTAGTTTCCATCACAAGAAGCCTGTTTGATGCTGAAAACCTTGCCTTTACATTAAAGTGAGCACAGAATGTAGTTTTCATCACGGGAGGCCTGTTTGACGTTTAATGCTGGAAATATAGCTTTTACATGAAACTAAGCAGATAATGTGGATTTCATCACAGCCTGATAGCCTGCCAGCCGCCAGGTCACGGTGAACTCTAACCCGCGTGCAAAAAGTAAACAAACAGAAGAAGTAGCTAGCATTTGCGACGCTGTAGAGCTAGCGACAAGCTGTCATTTCTCGCCCTGAAAATGGAGGATTTAATTTCTAAATTAAGAAATTTTTCAAAGCTGGACTTTCAGTCAAAGCAAGAAGTGATAGATACTGGGAGACCGACGCCAGAACTACGAGATTTGCTTCAAACGACGGGACTCGGGAATAGACGGGAAACTACTCGTTCTTTTCAAACGGTTTGGTATACACATAAAGACTGGCTTTGCGGCTGTGCTATCAAAAAATGTCTTTTCTGCTTTCCCTGCCTTTTATTCTCAACGAGTGAGACCGTGTGGAACCATACGGGATTTTGTGACTTGAAAAGCTTGCCAAGAAGCCTTGACAAACATGAACGATCAACTGCTCACATTCAAAGTCAGATTTCTTTAAAAACCTTTGGAACTTTGCGCATTGATTTGGCTTTGAATGAACAACGAAGACTGAATATCAGCCTCCACAATGCCAAGGTAAAGGAAAATCGTGACATTTTGAAAGACCTCATAAATGAAACCTGCTTTTTAGCTAAACAGGAGCTGGCCTTCCGTGGTAACGATGAGAGGGCAACCTCTTCCAATCGTGGAAACTATGTGGAATTAGTGCATGCATTTGCAGAGAAAGATGAAAGGTTAGCGAGACACTTGGAGACAGCTACTGTATTTTCTGGCTTATCAAACAGAATACAGAATGATTTACTCGAAGCAGTCGGTGATGTGATCAGAAATGACAATAAAAAAGAGATTAATGCAGCCCCATTTGTCGCAGTTGAAGTGGATGAGACAACTGATGTCACAAATAAAGCTCAGATATCTGTCATTTTACGTTACGTGGCTACAACTACAAGTGATTCAGATGAAGTAGCCTGTCAGGTTAAGGAGGCATTTTTGGGATTTGATGATGTGAGTGATGATAGACATGCTGCTGCTATAGTTGAGTATGTTGTTGGAGTTTTGGAAAAGTACGACTGTGTCAGCAAGCTGGTAGCCCAGACATATGATGGAGCGTCTGTGATGGCATCAGAGCTTAATGGGGTGCAGGCTAAAATAAAAGAAAGGGTCCCAGAGGCTATGTTTACCCACTGTTATGCACATAAATTAAACCTTGTGCTCTCACATTCTGCAAAATGCATGCCTGAGTGTAAAACATTTTTTAAAGCAGTGGAAGGACTAGGGTCATTTTTCAGCAAGTCAACAAAACGCACTCACTTACTGGATGAAGTTGTGAAGCGGCGTTTACCGAGAGCAGCGCCCACTAGATGGAGTTCAAATTCAAGGCTGGTGCAATCAATAAGTATGCACCAAAGTGATCTACGTGACCTATTCCGTATCATGAGCGAAAATCCTGACAACTGGGATAATGACACCCTTGATGATGGCCAGTGGATATGATAGGTGGTTATCAAAACCATCAACATGCTTTTACATGATGGCATATGAAGAAATTTTCTGTCATACTGACTCTCTCTTTAGAGTACTGCAGGCCAAGGCAATGGACATTGGATTTTGTTGTGCACGCATACGTGACACAATTGCAGTTGTTGAGCACATGAGACAAGAATTTGACAATTTCTATGAGCGGTTTGAGCAGAGATGCTCTGCACTTGGCTTGACAGATAATGAGAGAAGCCAAAGTAAAACGCCAGCCAAAGATGAGAGGAAACGGAAGTTTTTTGACATTCTGGACAATGTCAGTACTCAAATGAAAGCTAGGTTTGATCATTTTGGTGAGCTTTCCTTGGATTGGTCGATTGTGCAAAATTTAATGAAATGTCACAACACTTTGATGACACCAAACTGCAGAGCTTGTCAAAGTATGCCAGGTATTTTGACTTTGTCAGGCTAAAGTCCGATCTTATTGGACTGTATGGTTCACAACAAGTGAGGAGCGAGTGCAAATCTCCTGTACAGCTTCTAAACTTTTTAGCCCAGCATAATTTAATTCAGACTGTTCCTGAGGCAACTAAATTACTCCAGCTTGTGCTCACTATACCTGCAACAACGGCGTCTGTGGAAAAGTCGTTTTCTGCATTGAAAAGGATCAAAACATACAGTCGGAATCGGACTGACCAAGAACGGCTTTCTTCACTGGCAGTTATCTCAATTGAGGCAGAGAGACTTTTAAAACTCAAAGGAGCTAGAGGACAACAAGAGGACTTTTACAACAAAGTCACAGAGATCTTCGTCCAGAAGGAAAGGCGAATGGACTTCATTTACAAGTAAAGGTAAGATATACTGCAATATACAGTGGCACTGGTGTTTTAAAATGGTTTTCAGCATCGTATTCGCTCCTATTCTCTCATCCTATCCTATTGGCATCCTACTTTATGTTTGTAAATCTGACTTGTGAGTCAGTGCCTCCCCAACCCTCACCGCACGTCACTGGACAACAGAATGTAGTTTCCATCACAAGAAGCCTGTTTGATGCTGAAAACCTTGCCTTTACATTAAAGTGAGCACAGAATGTAGTTTTCATCACGGGAGGCCTGTTTGACGTTTAATGCTGGAAATATAGCTTTTACATGAAACTAAGCAGATAATGTGGATTTCATCACGGGAGGTCAAGACTAAAACCTGGCTTTTACATGAAAGTGACAACAGAATGTAGTTTTCATCACGGGAGGCCTGTTTGATGGTGTAAACGTAGCTTTTACGTAAAAGTAAGCATATAATGTGGATTTCATCACAGAAGGCCAGTTTCATTTTGTAAACATAGCTTTTACATGAAAGTAAGCACAGAATGTAGTTTTCAACACAAGAGCACTGTTTAATGCTGGAAACGTTGCTTTTACATGAAAGTAAGCACAGAATGTAGTTTTCAACATTAGGGCACTGTTTAATGATGGAAACATAGCTTTACATTAAAGTGATCGCAGATAATGTGGATTTCATCACGGGAGGTCAGTTTACAGACCAAAACCTGGCTTTTGTATGAAAGTGACAACAGAATGTAGTTTTCATCACGGGAGGCCTGTTTAATGCTGGAAAAGTTGCTTTTACATGAAAGTGGGCACAGAATTGAGTTGTCATCACGGGACCCCTGTTTGATGGTGTAAACGTAGCTTTTACAAGAAAATAAGCATGTAGTGTGGATTACATCAGGGGATGCCAGTTTACAGCCCAAAACCTGGCTTTTACATGAAAGTGACAACAGAATGTAGTTTTCATCACGGGAGGCCTGTTTTATGGTGTAAACCTAGCTTTTACATGAAAGTCAGCACAGAATGTAGTTTTCAACACTACGGCACTGTTTAATGCTGGAAACATAGCTTTTACATGAAATTAAGCAGATAATGTAGTTTTCATCACGGGAGGCCTGTTTTATGGTGTAAACCTAGCTTTTACATGAAAGTCAGCACAGAATGTAGTTTTCAACACTAGAGGGTTGTTTGATGCTGGAAACATAGCTTTTACATGAAACTAAGCAGATTAGATGGATTTCATCATGGGAGGTCAGTTTGATGGTGTAAACGTAGCTTTTACATGAGAGTAAGCACAGAACGTAGTTTTCAACATTAGAGCACTGTTTAATGCTGGAAACAAAACTTTTACATGAAACTAAGCAGATTAGGTGGATTTCATCACGGAGGGTCAGTTTACAGACCAAAACCTGGCTTTTACATGAAAGTGACAACAGAATGTAGTTTTCATCACGGGAGGCCTGTTTAATGCTGGAAATTTAGCTTTTACATGAACTTAAGCACAGAATGAAGTTTTCATCACGGGAGGCCTGTTTAATTCTGGAAACGTTGCTTTTACATGAAAATAAGCATATACTTTGGATTTCATCAGGGGAGGCCAGCTTGATTGTGTAAATGTAGCTTTTACATGAAAGTAAGCACAGAATGTAGTTTTCAAAACAAGAGCACTGTTTAATGCAGGAAACATAGCTTTTACACGAAACTAAGCAGATTATGTGAATTTCATCTCGGGAGGTCAGTTTACAGGCCAAAACCTTGCTTTTACATGAAAGTGACAACGGAATGTAGTTTTCATCACGAGAGGCCTGTTTGATGGTGTAAATGTAGCTTTTACATGAAAATAAGCATATAGTGTGGATTTCATCAGGGGAGGCCAGTTTACTGCCCAAAACCTGGCTTTTACACAAAAGTGACAACAGAATGTAGTTTACAACACTAGAGGTCAGTTTGATAGTGTAAACGTTGCTTTTACATGAAAGTAAGCACAGAATGTAGTTTTCAACACAACAGCACGGTTTAATGCTGGAAAAATAGGTTTTACATTAAAGTCAACACAGAATGTCGTTTTCATCATGGGAGGCCTGTTTAATGCTGTAAATGTAGCTTTTACATGAAAGTAAGCACAGAATGTAGTTTTCAACACTAGAGGCCTGTTTGATGCTGAAAACCTTGCCTTTACATTAAAGTGAGCACAGAATGTAGTTTTCAACACTAGAGCACTGTTTAATGCTGGAAACATAGCTTTTACATGAAACTAAGCACATAACGTAGTTTTCAACATTAGAGCACTGTTTAATGCTGGAAACATAGCTTTTACATGAAACTAAGCAGATTGGCAAACTCATCCCCCTCCAACACCGGTGAACATCCAGGGATCAGACATTGAGATGGTGACATCTTATAAATACCTGGGTGTTCACCTGAACAATAAACTGGACTGGACAACAAACTCCTCTGCACTCCATAAGAAAGGCCAGAGCAGACTGTATCTGCTCAGGAGACTGAGGTCTTTTGGAGTGCAGGGGACACTATTGAAAACTTTCTATGACACCGTGGTGGCATCAGCCATATTTTATGGAGTGGTTTGCTGGGGCAGCAGCATCACAGCTGCAGACAGGAAGAGGCTGGATAAGATTATCAAAAGGGCCAGCTCTGTCCTGGGATGCTCTCTGGACTCAGTGCAGGTGGTGGGAGAGAGGAGGATGACGGCTAAGCTGTCATCCATGATGGAGAAGGACTCCCACCCCATGAGAGATACCATCAGAGCTCTGGAGAGCTCCTTCAGTGACAGGCTGCTACACCCTAAGTGTACGAAGGAGCGTTACAGAAGGTCCTTCCTGCCTGCAGCTGTTAGACTCCATAACCAGCACTGCTCCCAGTAGACCACAATCACAGTCAAATTCACAACAAACTCACCGGACATAAGTGCAATAAGGACTTTATACAATTATATCATTGATGTGATGGACACATTTTTTCTGTCTTACTTTTTTTTTCTATTTTCTATTATGTATATACTAATTTATTTTTATTTGTATTGCTGCTGTAACGTGTAAATTTCCCCACTGTGGGACTAATAAAGGAATATCTTATCTTATCTTATCTTATCTTAGGTGGATTTCACCACGGGAGGTCAGTTTACAGACCAAAACCTGGCTTTTACATAAAAGTGACAACACAATGTATTTTTCATCACGGGAGGCCTGTTTGATGGTGTAAATGTAGCTTTTACATGAAAGTAAGCACAGAATGTGGTTTTCAACACTAGAGCACTGTTTAATGCTGGAAACATAGCTTTTACATGAAACTAAGCAGATAATGTGGATTTCATCACGGGGAGGCCAGTTTGATAGTGTAAACGTAGCTTTTTACATGAAAGTAAGCACCGAATGTAGTTTTCAACACTAGAGCACTGTTTAATGCAGGTAACATAGCTTTTACATGAAACTAAGCAGATTATGTGAATGTCATCATGGAAGGTAAGTTTACAGACCAAAACCTGGCTTTTACATGAAAGTGACAACAGAATGTAGTTTTCATCACGAGAGGCCTGTTTGATGGTGTAAATGTAGCTTTTACATGAAAATAAGCATATAGTGTGGATTTCATCACGGGAGGCCAGTTTACTGCCCAAAACCTGGCTTTTACATGAAAGTGACAACAGAATGTAGTTTTCAACACTAGAGGCCTGTTTGATTCTGGAAACATAGCTTTTACATGAGAGTAAGCATATAATGTGGATTTCATCACAGTAGGCCAGTTCACTGCCCACAACCTGGATTTTACATTAAAGTGAGCACAGAATGTAATTTACAACACCAGAGGCCTGTTTAATGCTGTAAACGTAGCTTTTACATGAAAGTAAGCACAGAATGTAGTTTTCAACACAACAGCACGGTTTAATGCTGGAAACGTAGATTTTACATTAAAGTCAACACAGAATGTCGTTTTCATCATGGGAGGCCTGTTTAATGCTGTAAACTTAGCTTTTACATGAAAGTAAGCAGAGAATGTAGTTTTAAACACAACAGCACGGTTTAATGCTGGAAACATAGCTTTTACATGAAACTAAGCAGATAATGTGGATTTCATCACGGGAGGCCTGTTTACTGCCCAAAACCTGGCTTTTACATGAAAGTGACATCAGAATGTAGTTTTCATCACGGGAGGCATGTTTAAAGGTGTAAACATAGCTTTTACATGAAAGTTAGCATATAATGTGGATTTCATCACAGGAGGCCAGTTTGATGGTGTAAACGTAGCTTTTACATGAAAGTAAGCACAGAACGTAGTTTTCAACATTAGAGCACTGTTTAATGCTGGAAACGTTGCTTTTACATGAAAATAAGCATATAGTGTGGATTTCATCAGGGGAGGCCAGTTTACTGCCCAAAACCTGGCTTTTACATGAAAGTGACAACAGAATGTAGCTTACAACACTAGAGGCCAGTTTGATAGTGTAAACCTTGCTTTTACATGAAAGTAAGCACAAAATGTAGTTTTCAACACAAGAGCACTGTTTTATGATGAAAACCTTGCCTTTACATTAAAGTGAGCACAGAATGTAGTTTTCATCACGGGAGGCCTGTTTAATGGTGTAAACGTAGCTTTTACATGAAAGTAAGCATATAATGTGGATTTCATCACAGGAGGCCTGTTTGATGGTGTA
Organism: Pterois miles; assembly: GCA_947000775.1. Classification (NCBI taxonomy): domain Eukaryota; kingdom Metazoa; phylum Chordata; class Actinopteri; order Perciformes; family Scorpaenidae; genus Pterois; species Pterois miles. Next base: position 5,728,472 of record CAMQGK010000058.1, on the reverse strand, counting down.
AACGTAGCTTTTACATGAAAGTAAGCATATAATGTGGATTTCATCACAGGAGACCAGTTTGATGGTGTAAACGTAGCTTTTACATGAAAGTAAGCACAGAACGTAGTTTTCAACATTAGAGCACTGTTTAATGCTGGAAACGTTGCTTTTACATGAAAATAAGCATATAGTGTGGATTTCATCAGGGGAGGCCAGTTTACTGCCCAAAACCTGGCTTTTAAATGAAAGTGACAACAGAATGTAGTTTTCATCACAGGAGGCCTGTTTGATGGTGTAAACGTAGCTTTTACATGAAAGTAAGCATATAATGTGGATTTCATCACAGGAGGCCTGTTGATCGTGTAAACGTAGCTTTTACATGAAAGTAAGAAAAGAAAGTAGTTTTCAACACTAGAGCAGTGTTTAATGCTGGAAACATAGCTTTTACATGAAACTAAGCAAATAATGTGGATTTCATCACGGGAGGTCAGTTTACTGACCAAAGCCTGGCTTTTACATGAAAGTGACAACAGAATGTAGTTTTCATCACGGGAGGCCTGTTTAATGGTGTAAACGTAGCTTTTACATGAAAGTAAGAAAAGAATGTAGTTTTCAAAACAAGAGCACTATTTGATGCTGAAAACCTTGCCTTGACATTAAAGTGATCACAGAATGTAGTTTTAAACACTAGAGGCCTGTTTGATGCTGAAAACCTTGCCTTTACATTAAAGTGAGCAAAGAATGTAGTTTTCAACACTAGAGCACTGTTTAATGCAGGTAACATAGCTTTTACATGAAACTAAGCAGATTATGTGAATGTCATCACGGGAGGCCAGTTTACTGCCCAAAACCTGGCTTTTACATGAAAGTGACAACAGAATGTAGTTTTCAACACTAGAGGCCTGTTTGATTCTGGAAACATAGCTTTTACATGAAACTAAGCAGATAATGTGGATTTCATCACAGGAGGTCAGTTTGATGGTGTAAATGTAGCTTTTACATGAGAGTAAGCATATAATGTGGATTTCATCACAGTAGGCCAGTTCACTGCCCACAACCTGGATTTTACATTAAAGTGAGCACAGAATGTAATTTACAACACCAGAGGCCTGTTTAATGCTGTAAACGTAGCTTTTACATGAAAGTAAGCACAGAATGTAGTTTTCAACACAACAGCACGGTTTAATGCTGGAAACGTAGATTTTACATTAAAGTCAACACAGAATGTCGTTTTCATCATGGGAGGCCTGTTTAATGCTGTAAACTTAGCTTTTACATGAAAGTAAGCAGAGAATGTAGTTTTAAACACAACAGCACGGTTTAATGCTGGAAACATAGCTTTTACATGAAACTAAGCAGATAATGTGGATTTCATCACGGGAGGCCTGTTTACTGCCCAAAACCTGGCTTTTACATGAAAGTGACATCAGAATGTAGTTTTCATCACGGGAGGCATGTTTAAAGGTGTAAACATAGCTTTTACATGAAAGTTAGCATATAATGTGGATTTCATCAGAGGAGGCCAGTTTGATGGTGTAAACGTAGCTTTTACATGAAAGTAAGCATATAATGTGGATTTCATCACAGGAGGCCAGTTTGATGGTGTAAACGTAGCTTTTACATGAAAGTAAGCATATAATGTGGATTTCATCACAGGAGGCCAGTTTGATGGTGTAAACGTAGCTTTTACATGAAAGTAAGCACAGAACGTAGTTTTCAACATTAGAGCACTGTTTAATGCTGGAAACGTTGCTTTTACATGAAAATAAGCATATAGTGTGGATTTCATCAGGGGAGGCCAGTTTACTGCCAAAACCTGGCTTTTACATGAAAGTGAAAACAGAATGTAGTTTACAACACTAGAGGCCAGTTTGATAGTGTAAACGTTGCTTTTACATGAAAGTAAGCACAGAATGTAGTTTTCAACACAACAGCACGGTTTAATGCTGGAAACATACATTTTACATTAAAGTCAACACAGAATGTCGTTTTCATCATGGGAGGCCTGTTTGATGGTGTAAACGTAGCTTTTACATGAAAGTAAGCACAGAATGTAGTTTTCAACACTAGAGCACTGTTTAATGCTGGAAACATAGCTTTTACATTGAAACTAAGCAGATAATGTGGATTTCATCACGGGAGGTCAGTTTACAGACCAAAGCCTGGCTTTTACATGAAAGTGACAACAGAATGTAGTTTTCATCACGGGAGGCCTGTTTACTGCCCAAAACCTGGCTTTTACATGAAAGTGCCAACAGAATATAGTTTTCATCACGAGAGGTCTGTTTGATAGTGTAAACGTAGCTTTTACATGAAAGTAAGCAAAGAATGTAGTTTTCAACACTAGAGCACTGTTTAATGCTGGAAACATAGCTTTTACATGAAACTAAGCAGATAATGTGGATTTCATCACGGGAGGTCAGTTTACAGACCAAAGCCTGGCTTTTACATGAAAGTGACAACAGAATGTAGTTTTCATCACGGGAGGCCTGTTTACTGCCCAAAACCTGGCTTTTACATGAAAGTGCCAACAGAATATAGTTTTCATCACGAGAGGTCTGTTTGATAGTGTAAACGTAGCTTTTACATGAAAGTAACCATATAATGTGGATTTCATCACAGGAGGCCAGTTTGATAGTGTAAACGTAGCTTTTTACATGAAAGTAAGCACTGAATGTAGTTTTCATCACTAGAGCACTGTTTAATGCAGGAAACATTGCTTTTACATGAAACTAAGCAGATTATGTGAATGTCATCACGGGAGGTCACTTTACAGACCAAAACCTGGCTTTTACATGAAAGTGACAACAGAATGTAGTTTACAACACTAGAGGCCAGTTTGATGCTGAAAACCTTTGGTCTTACATTAAAGTGAGCACAGAATGTAGTTTTCATCACGGGAGGCCTGTTTGATGGTGTAAACGCAGCTTTTACATGAAAGTAAGCACAGAATGTAGTTTTCAACACAACAGCACGGTTTAATGCTAGAAACATAGATTTTACATTAAAGTCAACATAGAATGTAGTTTTCAACACTAGAGGGTTGTTTGATGCTGGAAACATAGCTTTTACATGAAACTAAGCAGATTAGATGGATTTCATCATGGGAGGTCAGTTTGATGGTGTAAACGTAGCTTTTACATGAGAGTAAGCACAGAACGTAGTTTTCAACATTAGAGCACTGTTTAATGCTGGAAACAAAACTTTTACATGAAACTAAGCAGATTAGGTGGATTTCATCACGGGAGGTCAGTTTACAGACCAAAACATGGCTTTTACATGAAAGTGACAACAGAATGTAGTTTTCATCACGGGAGGCCTGTTTAATGCTGGAAATTTAGCTTTTACATGAACTTAAGCACAGAATGAAGTTTTCATCACGGGAGGCCTGTTTAATTCTGGAAACGTTGCTTTTACATGAAAATAAGCATATACTTTGGATTTCATCAGGGGAGGCCAGCTTGATTGTGTAAATGTAGCTTTTACATGAAAGTAAGCACAGAATGTAGTTTTCAAAACAAGAGCACTGTTTAATGCAGGAAACATAGCTTTTACACGAAACTAAGCAGATTATGTGAATTTCATCTCGGGAGGTCAGTTTACAGGCCAAAACCTTGCTTTTACATGAAAGTGACAACGGAATGTAGTTTTCATCACGAGAGGCCTGTTTGATGGTGTAAATGTAGCTTTTACATGAAAATAAGCATATAGTGTGGATTTCATCAGGGGAGGCCAGTTTACTGCCCAAAACCTGGCTTTTACACAAAAGTGACAACAGAATGTAGTTTACAACACTAGAGGTCAGTTTGATAGTGTAAACGTTGCTTTTACATGAAAGTAAGCACAGAATGTAGTTTTCAACACAACAGCACGGTTTAATGCTGGAAACATACATTTTACATTAAAGTCAACACAGAATGTCGTTTTCATCATGGGAGGCCTGTTTGATGGTGTAAACGTAGCTTTTACATGAAAGTAAGCACAGAATGTAGTTTTCAACACTAGAGCACTGTTTAATGCTGGAAACATAGCTTTTACATTGAAACTAAGCAGATAATGTGGATTTCATCACGGGAGGTCAGTTTACAGACCAAAGCCTGGCTTTTACATGAAAGTGACAACAGAATGTAGTTTTCATCACGGGAGGCCTGTTTACTGCCCAAAACCTGGCTTTTACATGAAAGTGCCAACAGAATATAGTTTTCATCACGAGAGGTCTGTTTGATAGTGTAAACGTAGCTTTTACATGAAAGTAAGCAAAGAATGTAGTTTTCAACACTAGAGCACTGTTTAATGCTGGAAACATAGCTTTTACATGAAACTAAGCAGATAATGTGGATTTCATCACGGGAGGTCAGTTTACAGACCAAAGCCTGGCTTTTACATGAAAGTGACAACAGAATGTAGTTTTCATCACGGGAGGCCTGTTTACTGCCCAAAACCTGGCTTTTACATGAAAGTGCCAACAGAATATAGTTTTCATCACGAGAGGTCTGTTTGATAGTGTAAACGTAGCTTTTACATGAAAGTAACCATATAATGTGGATTTCATCACAGGAGGCCAGTTTGATAGTGTAAACGTAGCTTTTTACATGAAAGTAAGCACTGAATGTAGTTTTCATCACTAGAGCACTGTTTAATGCAGGAAACATTGCTTTTACATGAAACTAAGCAGATTATGTGAATGTCATCACGGGAGGTCACTTTACAGACCAAAACCTGGCTTTTACATGAAAGTGACAACAGAATGTAGTTTACAACACTAGAGGCCAGTTTGATGCTGAAAACCTTTGGTCTTACATTAAAGTGAGCACAGAATGTAGTTTTCATCACGGGAGGCCTGTTTGATGGTGTAAACGCAGCTTTTACATGAAAGTAAGCACAGAATGTAGTTTTCAACACAACAGCACGGTTTAATGCTAGAAACATAGATTTTACATTAAAATCAACATAGAATGTAGTTTTCAACACTAGAGGGTTGTTTGATGCTGGAAACATAGCTTTTACATGAAACTAAGCAGATTAGATGGATTTCATCATGGGAGGTCAGTTTGATGGTGTAAACGTAGCTTTTACATGAGAGTAAGCACAGAACGTAGTTTTCAACATTAGAGCACTGTTTAATGCTGGAAACAAAACTTTTACATGAAACTAAGCAGATTAGGTGGATTTCATCACGGGAGGTCAGTTTACAGACCAAAACCTGGCTTTTACATGAAAGTGACAACAGAATGTAGTTTTCATCACGGGAGGCCTGTTTAATGCTGGAAATTTAGCTTTTACATGAACTTAAGCACAGAATGAAGTTTTCATCACGGGAGGCCTGTTTAATTCTGGAAACGTTGCTTTTACATGAAAATAAGCATATACTTTGGATTTCATCAGGGGAGGCCAGCTTGATTGTGTAAATGTAGCTTTTACATGAAAGTAAGCACAGAATGTAGTTTTCAAAACAAGAGCACTGTTTAATGCAGGAAACATAGCTTTTACACGAAACTAAGCAGATTATGTGAATTTCATCTCGGGAGGTCAGTTTACAGGCCAAAACCTTGCTTTTACATGAAAGTGACAACGGAATGTAGTTTTCATCACGAGAGGCCTGTTTGATGGTGTAAATGTAGCTTTTACATGAAAATAAGCATATAGTGTGGATTTCATCAGGGGAGGCCAGTTTACTGCCCAAAACCTGGCTTTTACACAAAAGTGACAACAGAATGTAGTTTACAACACTAGAGGTCAGTTTGATAGTGTAAACGTTGCTTTTACATGAAAGTAAGCACAGAATGTAGTTTTCAACACAACAGCACGGTTTAATGCTGGAAAAATAGGTTTTACATTAAAGTCAACACAGAATGTCGTTTTCATCATGGGAGGCCTGTTTAATGCTGTAAATGTAGCTTTTACATGAAAGTAAGCACAGAATGTAGTTTTCAACACTAGAGGCCTGTTTGATGCTGAAAACCTTGCCTTTACATTAAAGTGAGCACAGAATGTAGTTTTCAACACTAGAGCACTGTTTAATGCTGGAAACATAGCTTTTACATGAAACTAAGCACATAACGTAGTTTTCAACATTAGAGCACTGTTTAATGCTGGAAACATAGCTTTTACATGAAACTAAGCAGATTAGGTGGATTTCACCACGGGAGGTCAGTTTACAGACCAAAACCTGGCTTTTACATAAAAGTGACAACACAATGTATTTTTCATCACGGGAGGCCTGTTTGATGGTGTAAATGTAGCTTTTACATGAAAGTAAGCACAGAATGTGGTTTTCAACACTAGAGCACTGTTTAATGCTGGAAACATAGCTTTTACATGAAACTAAGCAGATAATGTGGATTTCATCACGGGGAGGCCAGTTTGATAGTGTAAACGTAGCTTTTTACATGAAAGTAAGCACCGAATGTAGTTTTCAACACTAGAGCACTGTTTAATGCAGGTAACATAGCTTTTACATGAAACTAAGCAGATTATGTGAATGTCATCATGGAAGGTAAGTTTACAGACCAAAACCTGGCTTTTACATGAAAGTGACAACAGAATGTAGTTTTCATCACGAGAGGCCTGTTTGATGGTGTAAATGTTGCTTTTACATGAAAATAAGCATATAGTGTGGATTTCATCACGGGAGGCCAGTTTACTGCCCAAAACCTGGCTTTTACATGAAAGTGACAACAGAATGTAGTTTTCAACACTAGAGGCCTGTTTGATTCTGGAAACATAGCTTTTACATGAGAGTAAGCATATAATGTGGATTTCATCACAGTAGGCCAGTTCACTGCCCACAACCTGGATTTTACATTAAAGTGAGCACAGAATGTAATTTACAACACCAGAGGCCTGTTTAATGCTGTAAACGTAGCTTTTACATGAAAGTAAGCACAGAATGTAGTTTTCAACACAACAGCACGGTTTAATGCTGGAAACGTAGATTTTACATTAAAGTCAACACAGAATGTCGTTTTCATCATGGGAGGCCTGTTTAATGCTGTAAACTTAGCTTTTACATGAAAGTAAGCAGAGAATGTAGTTTTAAAAACAACAGCACGGTTTAATGCTGGAAACATAGCTTTTACATGAAACTAAGCAGATAATGTGGATTTCATCACGGGAGGCCTGTTTACTGCCCAAAACCTGGCTTTTACATGAAAGTGACATCAGAATGTAGTTTTCATCACGGGAGGCATGTTTAAAGGTGTAAACATAGCTTTTACATGAAAGTTAGCATATAATGTGGATTTCATCAGAGGAGGCCAGTTTGATGGTGTAAACGTAGCTTTTACATGAAAGTAAGCACAGAACGTAGTTTTCAACATTAGAGCACTGTTTAATGCTGAAAACGTTGCTTTTACATGAAAATAAGCATATAGTGTGGATTTCATCAGGGGAGGCCAGTTTACTGCCCAAAACCTGGCTTTTACATGAAAGTGACAACAGAATGTAGCTTACAACACTAGAGGCCAGTTTGATAGTGTAAACCTTGCTTTTACATGAAAGTAAGCACAAAATGTAGTTTTCAACACAAGAGCACTGTTTTATGATGAAAACCTTGCCTTTACATTAAAGTGAGCACAGAATGTAGTTTTCATCACGGGAGGCCTGTTTAATGGTGTAAACGTAGCTTTTACATGAAAGTAAGCATATAATGTGGATTTCATCACAGGAGGCCTGTTTGATGGTGTAAACGTAGCTTTTACATGAAAGTAAGCATATAATGTGGATTTCATCACAGGAGGCCAGTTTGATGGTGTAAACGTAGCTTTTACATGAAAGTAAGCACAGAACGTAGTTTTCAACATTAGAGCACTGTTTAATGCTGGAAACGTTGCTTTTACATGAAAATAAGCATATAGTGTGGATTTCATCAGGGGAGGCCAGTTTACTGCCAAAACCTGGCTTTTACATGAAAGTGAAAACAGAATGTAGTTTACAACACTAGAGGCCAGTTTGATAGTGTAAACGTTGCTTTTACATGAAAGTAAGCACAGAATGTAGTTTTCAACACAACAGCACGGTTTAATGCTGGAAACATACATTTTACATTAAAGTCAACACAGAATGTCGTTTTCATCATGGGAGGCCTGTTTGATGGTGTAAACGTAGCTTTTACATGAAAGTAAGCACAGAATGTAGTTTTCAACACTAGAGCACTGTTTAATGCTGGAAACATAGCTTTTACATGAAACTAAGCAGATAATGTGGATTTCATCATGGGAGGTCAGTTTACAGACCAAAGCCTGGCTTTTACATGAAAGTGAAAACACAATGTAGTTTTCATCACGGGAGGCCTGTTTACTGCCCAAAACCTGGCTTTTACATGAAAGTTCCAACAGAATATAGTTTTAATCACGAGAGGTCTGTTTGATAGTGTAAACGTAGCTTTTACATGAAAGTAACCATATAATGTGGATTTCATCACAGGAGGCCAGTTTGATAGTGTAAACGTAGCTTTTTACATGAAAGTAAGCACTGAATGTAGTTTTCATCACTAGAGCACTGTTTAATGCAGGAAACATTGCTTTTACATGAAACTAAGCAGATTATGTGAATGTCATCACGGGAGGTCACTTTACAGACCAAAACCTGGCTTTTACATGAAAGTGACAACAGAATGTAGTTTACAACACTAGAGGCCAGTTTGATAGTGTAAACGTTGCTTTTACATGAAAGTAAGCACAGAATGTAGTTTTCAACACAACAGCACGGTTTAATGCTGGAAACATAGATTTTACATTAAAGTCAACATAGAATGTAGTTTTCATCACGGGAGGCCTGTTTAATGTTGTAAACGTAGGTTTTACATGAAAGTAAGCATATAATGTGGATTTCATCACAGGAGGCCTGTTTGATGGTGTAAACGTAGCTTTTACATGAAAGTAAGCATATAATGTGGATTTCATCACAGGAGGCCAGTTTGATGGTGTAAACGTATCTTTTACATGAAAGTAAGCACAGAACTTAGTTTTCAACATTAGAGCACTGTTTAATGCTGGAAACGTTGCTTTTACATGAAAATAAGCATATAGTGTGGATTTCATCAGGGGAGGCCAGTTTACTGCCCAAAACCTGGCTTTTAAATGAAAGTGACAACAGAATGTAGTTTTCATCACAGGAGGCCTGTTTGATGGTGTTAAACGTAGCTTTTACATGAAAGTAAGCATATAATGTGGATTTCATCACAGGAGGCCTGTTGATCGTGTAAACGTAGCTTTTACATGAAAGTAAGAAAAGAATGTAGTTTTCAACACTAGAGCAGTGTTTAATGCTGGAAACATAGCTTTTACATGAAACTAAGCAAATAATGTGGATTTCATCACGGGAGGTCAGTTTACTGACCAAAGCCTGGCTTTTACATGAAAGTGACAACAGAATGTAGTTTTCATCACGGGAGGCCTGTTTAATGGTGTAAACGTAGCTTTTACATGAAAGTAAGAAAAGAATGTAGTTTTCAAAACAAGAGCACTATTTGATGCTGAAAACCTTGCCTTGACATTAAAGTGATCACAGAATGTAGTTTTAAACACTAGAGGCCTGTTTGATGCTGAAAACCTTGCCTTTACATTAAAGTGAGCAAAGAATGTAGTTTTCAACACTAGAGCACTGTTTAATGCAGGTAACATAGCTTTTACATGAAACTAAGCAGATTATGTGAATGTCATCACGGGAGGCCAGTTTACTGCCCAAAACCTGGCTTTTACATGAAAGTGACAACAGAATGTAGTTTTCAACACTAGAGGCCTGTTTGATTCTGGAAACATAGCTTTTACATGAAACTAAGCAGATAATGTGGATTTCATCACAGGAGGTCAGTTTGATGGTGTAAATGTAGCTTTTACATGAGAGTAAGCATATAATGTGGATTTCATCACAGTAGGCCAGTTCACTGCCCACAACCTGGATTTTACATTAAAGTGAGCACAGAATGTAATTTACAACACCAGAGGCCTGTTTAATGCTGTAAACGTAGCTTTTACATGAAAGTAAGCACAGAATGTAGTTTTCAACACAACAGCACGGTTTAATGCTGGAAACGTAGATTTTACATTAAAGTCAACACAGAATGTCGTTTTCATCATGGGAGGCCTGTTTGATGGTGTAAACGTAGCTTTTACATGAAAGTAAGCACAGAATGTAGTTTTCAACACTAGAGCACTGTTTAATGCTGGAAACATAGCTTTTACATTGAAACTAAGCAGATAATGTGGATTTCATCACGGGAGGTCAGTTTACAGACCAAAGCCTGGCTTTTACATGAAAGTGACAACAGAATGTAGTTTTCATCACGGGAGGCCTGTTTACTGCCCAAAACCTGGCTTTTACATGAAAGTGCCAACAGAATATAGTTTTCATCACGAGAGGTCTGTTTGATAGTGTAAACGTAGCTTTTACATGAAAGTAAGCAAAGAATGTAGTTTTCAACACTAGAGTACTGTTTAATGCTGGAAACATAGCTTTTACATGAAACTAAGCAGATAATGTGGATTTCATCACGGGAGGTCAGTTTACAGACCAAAGCCTGGCTTTTACATGAAAGTGACAACAGAATGTAGTTTTCATCACGGGAGGCCTGTTTACTGCCCAAAACCTGGCTTTTACATGAAAGTGCCAACAGAATATAGTTTTCATCACGAGAGGTCTGTTTGATAGTGTAAACGTAGCTTTTACATGAAAGTAACCATATAATGTGGATTTCATCACAGGAGGCCAGTTTGATAGTGTAAACGTAGCTTTTTACATGAAAGTAAGCACTGAATGTAGTTTTCATCACTAGAGCACTGTTTAATGCAGGAAACATTGCTTTTACATGAAACTAAGCAGATTATGTGAATGTCATCACGGGAGGTCACTTTACAGACCAAAACCTGGCTTTTACATGAAAGTGACAACAGAATGTAGTTTACAACACTAGAGGCCAGTTTGATGCTGAAAACCTTTGGTCTTACATTAAAGTGAGCACAGAATGTAGTTTTCATCACGGGAGGCCTGTTTGATGGTGTAAATGCAGCTTTTACATGAAAGTAAGCACAGAATGTAGTTTTCAACACAACAGCACGGTTTAATGCTAGAAACATAGATTTTACATTAAAGTCAACATAGAATGTAGTTTTCATCACGGGAGGCCTGTTTAATGTTGTAAACGTAGCTTTTACATGAAAGTAAGCATATAATGTGGATTTCATCACAGGAGGCCTGTTTGATGGTGTAAACGTAGCTTTTACATGAAAGTAAGCACAGAACTTAGTTTTCAACATTAGAGCACTGTTTAATGCTGGAAACGTTGCTTTTACATGAAAATAAGCATATAGTGTGGATTTCATCAGGGGAGGCCAGTTTACTGCCCAAAACCTGGCTTTTAAATGAAAGTGACAACAGAATGTAGTTTTCATCACGGGAGGCCTGTTTAATGGTGTAAACGTAGCTTTTACATGAAAGTAAGAAAAGAATGTAGTTTTCAAAACAAGAGCACTATTTGATGCTGAAAACCTTGCCTTGACATTAAAGTGATCACAGAATGTAGTTTTAAACACTAGAGGCCTGTTTGATGCTGAAAACCTTGCCTTTACATTAAAGTGAGCAAAGAATGTAGTTTTCAACACTAGAGCACTGTTTAATGCCGGAAACATAGCTTTTACATGAAACTAAGCAGATAATGTGGATTTCATCACGGGAGGTCAGTTTACAGACCAAAGCCTGGCTTCTACATGAAAGTGACAACAGAATGTAGTTTTCATCACGGGAGGCCTGTTTAAAGGTGAAAACTTAGCTTTTACATGAAAGTAAGCATATAATGTGGATTTCATCACAGGAGGCCTTTTTGATGGTGTAAACGTAGCTTTTACATGAAAGTAAGCGCAGAACGTAGTTTTCAACATTAGACCACTGTTTAATGCTGGAAATGTTGCTTTTACATAAAAATAAGCATATAGTGTGGATTTCATGAGGGGAGGCCAGTTTACTGCCCAAATCCTGGCTTTTACATGAAAGTGACAACAGAATGTACTTTACAACACTAGAGGCCAGTTTGATAGTGTAAACGTTGCTTTTACATGAAAGTAAGCACAGAATGTAGTTTTCAACACAACAGCACGGTTTAATGCTGGAAACATAGATTTTACATTAAAGTCAACACAGAATGTCGTTTTCATCATGGGAGGCCTGTTTAATGCTGTAAACGTAGCTTTTACATGAAACTAAGCAGATAATGTGGATTTCATCACGGGAGGTCAGTTTACAGACCAAAGCCTGGCTTTTACATGAAAGTGAAAACAGAATGTAGTTTTCATCATGGGAGGCCAGTTTGATGGTGTAAACGTAGCTTTTACATGAAAGTAAGCACAGAATGTAGTTTTCAATACAACAGCACGGTTTAATGCTGGAAACATACATTTTACATTAAAGTCAACACAGAATGTCGTTTTCATCATGGGAGGCCTGTTTAATGCTGTAAACGTAGCTTTTACATGAAACTAAGTAGATAATGTGGATTTCATCACGGGAGGTCAGTTTACGGACCAAAACCTGGCTTTTACATGAAAGTGACAACTGAATATAGTTTTCATCACGAGAGGTCTGTTTGATAGTGTAAACGTAGCTTTTACATGAAAGTAAGCATATAATGTGGATTTCATCACAGGAGGCCAGTTTGATAGTGTAAACGTAGCTTTTTACATGAAAGTAAGCACTGAATGTAGTTTTCAACACTAGAGCACTGTTTAATGCAGGAAACATAGCTTTTACATGAAACTAAGCAGATTATGTGAATGTCATCACGGGAGGTCACTTTACAGACCAAAACCTGGCTTTTACATGAAAGTGACAACAGAATGTAGTTTTCAACACTACAGGCTTGTTTGATGCTGAAAACCTTAACTTTACATTAAAGTGAGCACAGAATGTAGTTTTCAACACTAGAGCACTGTTTAATCCTGGAAACATGGATTTTTCATTAAAGTCAACACAGAATGTAGTTTTCATCACGCGAGGCCTGTTTATTGGTGTAAACGTAGCTTTTACATGAAAGTAAGCATATAATGTGGATTTCATCACAGGAGGAAAGTTTGATGGTGTAAACATAGCTTTTATATGAAAGTAAGCACAGAATGTAGCTTTTCAACACAACAGCACGGTTTCATGCTGGAAACATAGATTTTACATTAAAGTCAACAAAGAATGTCGTTTTCATCATGGGAGGCCTGTTCGATGCTGTAAACGGAGCTTTTACATGTAAGTAAGCACAGAATGTAGTTTTCAACACTAGAGGCCTGTTTGATGCTGAAAACCTTGCCTTTACATAATAGTAAGCAAAGAATGTAGTTTTCAACACTAGAGCACTGTTTAATGCTGGAAACATAGCTTTTCCATGAAACTAAGCAGATAATGTGGATTTCATCACAGGGAGGTCAGTTTACAGACCATAGCATGGCTTTTACATGAAAGTGACAACAGAATGTACTTTTCATCACGGGAGGCCTGTTTACTGCCCAAAACCTGGCTTTTACATGAAAGTGAACACAGAATGTAGTTTTCATCACGGGAGGCCTGTTTAATGGTGTAAACGTAGCTTTCACATGAAAGTAAGCATATAATGTGGATTTCATCACAGGAGGCCTGTTTGATGGTGTAAACGTAGCTTTTACATGAAAGTGAGCACAGAACGTAGTTTTCAACATTAGAGCACTGTTTAATGCTGGAAATGTTGCTTTTACACGAAAATAAATATATAGTGTGGATTTCATTGGGGGAGGCCAGTTTACTGCCCAAAACCTGGCTTTTACATGAAAGTGACAACAGAATGTAGTTTACAACACTAGAGTCCAGTTTGATAGTGTAAACCTTGCTTTTACATGAAAGTAAGCACAGAATGTAGTTTTCAACACAACAGCATGGTTTAATGCTGGAAACATAGATTTTACATTAAAGTCAACACAGAATGTCGTTTTCATCATGGGAGGCCTGTTTAATGCTGTAAACGTAGCTTTTACATGAAATTAAGCACAGAATATAGTTTTCAACACAACAGCACGGTTTAATGCTGGAAACATAGATTTTACATTAAAGTCACCACAGAATGTAGTTTTCATCACGGGAGGCCAGTTTGATAGTGTAAACCTTGCCTTTACATTAAAGTGAGCACAGAATGTAGTTTTCATCATGGGAGGCCTGTTTGATGGTGTAAATGTAGCTTTTACATGAAAGTAAGCACAGAATGTAGTTTTCAACACTAGAGGCCTGTTTGATGTTGAAAACCTTGCCTTTACATTAAAGTGAGCACAGAATGTAGTTTTCAACACTAGAGCACTGTTTAATGTTGGAAATATAGCTTTTACATGAAACTAAGAAGACAATGTGTATTTCATCACGGGAGGTCAGTTTACTGACCAAAGCCTGGCTTTTACATGAAAGTGACAACAGAATGTAGTTTTCATCACGGGAGAACTTTTTACTGCCCAAAACCTGGCTTTTACATGAAAGTGACATCATAATGTAGTTTTCATCACGGGAGGCCTGTTTAATGGTGTAAACATAGCTTTTACATGAAAGTTAGCATATAATGTGGATTTCATCACGGGAGGTCAGTTTGATGGTGTAAACGTACCTTTTACATGAAAGTAAGCACAGAATGTAGTTTTCAACACTAGAGCACTGTTTAATGCTGGAAACATAGCTTTTTACATGAAAATAAGCAGATAATGTGGATTTCATCACGGGAGGTCAGTTTACAGACCAAAGCCTGGCTTTTACATGAAAGTGACAACAGAATGTAGTTTTCATCACGGGAGGTCAGTTTGATAGTGTAAACGTAGCTTTTACATGAAAGTAAGCATATAATGTGGATTTCATCACAGGAGGCCAGTTTGATAGTGTAAACGTAGCTTTTTACATGAAAGTAAGCACTGAATGTAGTTTTCAACACTAGAGCACTGTTTAATGCAGGAAACATAGCTTTTACATGAAACTAAGCAGATTATGTGAATGTCATCACGGGAGGTCACTTTACAGACCAAAACCTGGCTTTTACATGAAAGTGACAACAGAATGTAGTTTTCAACACTACAGGCTTGTTTGATGCTGAAAACCTTAACTTTACATTAAAGTGAGCACAGAATGTAGTTTTCAACACTAGAGCACTGTTTAATCCTGGAAACATGGATTTTTCATTAAAGTCAACACAGAATGTAGTTTTCATCACGCGAGGCCTGTTTATTGGTGTAAACGTAGCTTTTACATGAAAGTAAGCATATAATGTGGATTTCATCACAGGAGGAAAGTTTGATGGTGTAAACATAGCTTTTATATGAAAGTAAGCACAGAATGTAGCTTTTCAACACAACAGCACGGTTTCATGCTGGAAACATAGATTTTACATTAAAGTCAACAAAGAATGTCGTTTTCATCATGGGAGGCCTGTTCGATGCTGTAAACGGAGCTTTTACATGTAAGTAAGCACAGAATGTAGTTTTCAACACTAGAGGCCTGTTTGATGCTGAAAACCTTGCCTTTACATAATAGTAAGCAAAGAATGTAGTTTTCAACACTAGAGCACTGTTTAATGCTGGAAACATAGCTTTTCCATGAAACTAAGCAGATAATGTGGATTTCATCACAGGGAGGTCAGTTTACAGACCATAGCATGGCTTTTACATGAAAGTGACAACAGAATGTACTTTTCATCACGGGAGGCCTGTTTACTGCCCAAAACCTGGCTTTTACATGAAAGTGAACACAGAATGTAGTTTTCATCACGGGAGGCCTGTTTAATGGTGTAAACGTAGCTTTCACATGAAAGTAAGCATATAATGTGGATTTCATCACAGGAGGCCTGTTTGATGGTGTAAACGTAGCTTTTACATGAAAGTGAGCACAGAACGTAGTTTTCAACATTAGAGCACTGTTTAATGCTGGAAATGTTGCTTTTACACGAAAATAAATATATAGTGTGGATTTCATTGGGGGAGGCCAGTTTACTGCCCAAAACCTGGCTTTTACATG